>OY755243.1:86824523-87269870 GCA_963576725.1 Azorinus chamasolen | reverse complement strand
CCCACACATACATTACTGGTCTCCCAGTTCACTTTCAGATATATAATTGATCTCCCAGTGTACATTAAAATATATAACAGGCATCCAGTACACCTACAGATATATATTACTGGTCTCTCTGTACATTTACAGATTCGTGTATATAACTGGTCTCTCAGCACTCTTACAGATACATGTATATAACTGATTTCTCAGCACACTTACATATACATGTATATAACTGGTCTCTCAGCACTCTTACATATACATGTATATAACTGGTCTCTCAGCACTCTTACAGATACATGCATATAACTGGTCTCTCATTACACTTACAGATACATGTACATGTATATAACTGGTGTCTCATTACACTTACAGATACATGTATATAACTGGTCTCCTATTACATTTACAAATATATACGTGTAATTGGTTTTCCAGTACACTTATAGCTATATAAATGGTATTCCAGTACACTTATAAACATATAGCTGATCTTACAGACATATAACTAGTCTCCATATACACTTAAACATATATAACTGGTCTCTCACTACACTTACAGGTATATAACTGGTTTCCCTTCTTTATTTCCACACTCCTCGTAGTAGACCTGATGTAGGTCAGAGACAGTCAGCATGGCAGAGTTGTAGGGCTCAATGTCAGGATGCAATTTACAGCGTAATCTTGTGCTTGATGTCATCTTGGAAACTTCAAATGCAGAGAAAGGAATGGCCAAATCCCGCAAACAGTATTTGTATTCCACACTGAATAAAAAGCAATAATGAACAGGGTTTTCGCATATTCATATCAGACATTCTTCAAATAATAAACACATTTTTGTCAACGTTCTACTTATTTTACATAATGAAAAAGGCTCGATATAGTAATATTAACCCTCATCTCGCAGAGAAAATATGGGTCAAAGGTTATAAAGCTTCTGAATCTGAGATCATTCTAAAGCATATGATTGGTCAGATCCTGAGCTTGCTCAGAATCTGACCAATCAGATGCTTGAGAATGATCTCTGACATAAGCAAAAGGGTTTATAACCACGGGGCCTTAAGTTATTTTCGTACAGCTTGGATTCAGAAAAGTCACCCCGTAAATCTTCTCTCTTCTGGATAAAAGCCGTTTGCAGCTCAGTCCTAATTTCTGTTGTCCTAAATAATGTGGCCGAGTCGGAAGCAATAATATTAGAAGCAGGTCAGAGTTCGGACAGAGATTTTTATACAACATGAGGATTTTACTTGGTGAATATCGCTCTTATACCGTTAGCACATATACATGTATATACGTTAACCGTTTTCCATAAATACACCTCTTTATGGCTTTGCAAACAGACTAGACCCAGATCAGACGGCTCCTATAGGAGCCGTCTGATCATGGTCTGCTTGGTTTGCTTATGATATAATATAGATTATTATTCTACAGTTTATGTCATTGCCAAAAATGCTTATGTCTATGTGTTATTACAACAACTGGTGGCATACATTATGACGGTGTCATTGTATCTTACATAAATATTGGTGGTAAAGGCTTTAGTCAGGGAGCCAGTAGTGCCTACCGTGCACCCCCCCCTAGACTTTTTTTCATGGGTACCAAAATGTTCAGAAAAGTGTCCTGAATCAGAATCGCGAATGTACTCAAACTTAAATTCTTTTAGGCTATGTGTATTTTAACCGTTTCCATGGCAACCCCCCAGTTTTCGTATTGATGACCCACACCTACAAATTCGCCCATATCACAGCCAGTTTTTGTCCTAAAACTATAAAACTGGTACCAAATGGAAGATAAGACATTGTGCTTTTATTTCTAACTTGTTTTTTTAAATTACCTTTTTTGCATACTCATGAATATTAATGAGAACATTAAAATTAGTAAAAAAAGTATAGAAATAACGTAAACCTTTCATTTTTTTATCCTACAAATATCAGAAAATAACTTCAAATGCAGTTTAACATGGTGACGAAACCCCCAGAAAACAAAATATCCAATTTGAGGACCATAGCATTAATTTTAAGCACCATTTTCACCGTTTCCATGGCAACACCCTAGTTTTCGTAATGATGGTCCGTACCTGCAAAATCGTCCATATCACAGCCAGTTTTTGTCCAAAACCTATAAAACTTATACCAAATTGGAGATAGGACATTGTGATTTTATTTCCAGTTTTTTTTTTTAAATTACCTTATTTGCATACTCATGAATATTAATGAGAACATTAAAAATAGTAAAAACAATATAGAAATAATGTAAATAATGTAAACTATTCACTTTTTATCCTACAAATATCAGAAAACAATTTCAAATACAGTTTAACCTGATGACAAAATCCTCAGAAAACAAAATATCAAATTTGAGGACCAAAAATTTAACTCTAAGTAACTTTTTAACTGTTTCCATAGTAACCATTCATTTCACTCTGTTCACACAGTTTTGTTAGTCGACACCTACCTGCAAAAATCTTCCATATCACAGGAAGTATTTGTGCTAACTGCATAAAACTGATACCAAATTAAAGCTAAGACAGTGTGCTTAGGTTTAAAAGCTATAATTAGGAATTACCATATTTGCATACACATGAATATTAATGAGAATAATTAAAAAATAGCAAAATAATACAGAAATAACGTAAACCTCTCAATTTTTATCCTACCAATATCAGAAAACAACTTCAAATGTAGTTTAAAATGATGACAAAATACTCAGAAAGCTAATCATCTTAATTGATACCCAAACAATGAACTGTAAGTAAGATTGTAACAGTTTCCATGGTAACCGATCCTTTCACAAATTTTGGAAATTTGACATCCAGCTGTAATACTCCACTAGATCTCGGTTATTTTTGATGAATCATGAAATCAATTGTTACAAACATAGATATGAGGCATTGCTTTAATAGTAAATATTACTTTTCTGATATAAACTAATTTGCATATGTATGAATATTTATGAGAACAGTAATAGATGTTGAAATTTTCGACAGACACCAGTCTTTCTCTTATAAAGCAAACAAATATGGAAAATGGTTAGCTAAAGTTTACTATGATCACTGAATATCACCAAGATTATTAGATAGATAAATTTGGGACACATTATATAGCACTGATGGTGATATATCTGTTTCCTAGGCAACCATTCTAACCTCATTGTTCATATTACAGAGTGTTTACATACCTGCAACATACAAAGATATTGCGGCCTACTTTGGCGATAATTATAATTGATATAAACATATACGCGGTAGCTGATGTATGAATCTTAATGTTTGGTTCACTTTATGCAAATTACCTTATTTGCATCCTCATGAATATTAATTAGTGATAAGAAAATAAAGAGAAACAATATTGAAAATAACATGTTTCGCAGTATACGGGGCACAACATTACACCATGCTTCAAATATAGCTTGCAATAATAAATGTACCTTTTGATGATGAATAAATAAATTTTATGTCTAAAACTGTTACCAAAATGACCATGTACTGCTTCCATGGTAACTGTTGAAAGCCAAGTACTTATGATACCCCAAACAATCTTCTGTTATTGTTTTTAAAGTGTCAGTGATTTTAAAGCCCATAAAGCCTGTGTTGAATTCAGGGTTTCAAGACTGTTTCGACTTTTGATATACCATCATCTGTCGAGAACTGGTAATCCTGTGATGTGTTTTAAGACCCTTTGATTTGTCTGTCTCACCTATATCAATCTGCATATTGGGTCTTTGTGAACCACTAATAATTGCTACAATTCCTTGATTCCTTACGATTAGAAGCTGCAAGGCAGAAATATTTTTTCACATCTATGACGGTGAGCCTAACCAGTTCTCGCCAGATTATGGTATATCAACAGTGAGAAACAGCCTTGATGCCCTGAATTCAACACAGGAAGAAACTGAAACAAGGATCGTTATTTACACCAAGCATGCAAAAGAACAAGGCTACAAAACTGTTCATCTTCGAACTCCAGACAGTGATATATTCTTCATTCTTCTGTATTACCTTAACTGGTTTGAAGGTGTTACTGTCTTGTTTGATACTGGCTCAGGCAATCATCAAAAAATAATAAACATGTGAGAAGTTGCCCAAGCATACACAGAAGATGTCTCCATTTGTACTGTGGCTGTGATTCTACAAGTGCATTCAATGGCTGAGAACATTTCACACCCACTAAGACCATTGAAAAGAAACCACTAAAACCATTAGCAGGTTTGGGCAACTCTTGGGATGTGTCTGGAGATCTTGTGCAAGACTTGGATGAATTTACGTGTTCAATGTATGGCAACCTAAGATTTCACACTGTGAATGAAGTGATTAAGGAGAAGTGTGAAGATAAGCCAACAGATGCACTTCGCAATGCTGATATGGGAACATTACCCCCTTGTAGGGCCTGCTTAATACAGCACATCTGAAGAGTTATTTACCAGTTGATACTTTGGAAGAGATCTCTTTCCCGACCCAGACATTCCCCTTGTTTTAGAGAAGATTGGTTGTCAACATGTAACTCTGACAGTCAATCAACAGATATGATTGCATTATGGCCTGTAATAAGGGTATGCTCCACAGACATTCAACAGCAATGTTATCATCTTGACCTAGCTCTTATCAGAGTATTACCTGAGAAGATCCAATATAAACTGTTCCATTTTAGCCTCTAATTAAGGTATGCTCTGAGAGTCAGACCTTCAATTTATAAATTAGCTGATAAATACCCATGATGTCATTATTTCTAACATGAATACTCAGCTGGTAAAGGGTTAAGTGAGATATCATTCATCTATTTTTGTTGAGTCGGCATACTCAAAGAAGCTTTCTGTAAATGTGTTTTAAAGCAGAGAGTGGGATTAACCCTTTACTAGATGTATACATGCCCTTTAACATCTTTTAGACAGTTTTAGAATTGAAATTCATTTATTTATCACCAAAAGGTACATTTATCATTGCAAGCTATATTTGGAGAATGGTGTAATGTTGTGCTCGGCATACTGCGAAACATGCTATTTTCAATATTGTTTCTCTTTGTTTTCTTATCACTAATTAATATTCATGAGGATGCAAATAAGGTAATTTGCATAAGGTGAACCAAACATTAAGATTCATACATCAACTACCGGGTATATGTTTATATCATTTATAATTATCGCCCAAGAAGGCAGCAATATCTTTGTATGTTGCAGGTATGTAAACACTCTGTAATATGAACAATGAGGTTAGAATGGTTGCCTAGGAAACAGATATATCACCATCAGTGCTATATAATGTGTCCCAAATTTATTTATCTAATAATCTTGGTGATATTCAGTGATCATAGTAAACTTTAGCTAACCATTTTCAATATGTGTTTGCTTTATAAGAGAAAGACTGGTGTCTGTCGAAAATTTCAACATCTATTTACTGTTCACATAAATACATGTATTCATACATATGCAAATTAGTTTATATCAGAAAAGTAATATTTACTATTAAAGCAATGCCTCATATCTATGTTTGTAACAAATGATTTCATGATTCATAAAAAATAACCGAGATCTAGCGGAGTATTACAGTAGGATGTCAAATTTCCAAAATTTGTGAAAGGATCGGTTACCATGGAAACCGTTACAATCTTACTTACAGTTCATTGTTTGGGTGTCAATTACGATGATTAGCTTTCTGAGTATTTTGTCATCATTTTAAACTACATTTGAAGTTGTTTTCTGATATTGGTGGGATAAAAATTGAGAGGTTTACGTTATTTCTGTATTTTTTTGCTATTTTTTAATTATTCTCATTAATATTCATGTGTATGCAAATAAGGTAATTCCTAATTATAGCTTTTAAACCAAAGCACACTGTCTTAGCTTTAATTTGGTATCAGTTTTATGCAGTTAGCACAAATACTTCCTGTGATATGGAAGATTTTTGCAGGTAGGTGTCGACTAACAAAACTGTGTGAACAGAGTGAAATGAATGGTTACTATGGAAACAGTTAAAAAGTTACTTAGAGTTAAATTTTTGGTCCTCAAATTTGATATTTTGTTTTCTGAGGATTTTGTCATCAGGTTAAACTGCATTTGAAATTGTTTTCTGATATTTGTAGGATAAAAAGTGAATAGTTTACATTATTTAGGTTATTTCTATATTGTTTTTACTATTTTTAATGTTCTCATTAATATTCATGAGTATGCAAATAAGGTAATTTAAAAAAAAAAACGGAAATAAAAGCACAATGTCCTATCTCCAATTTGGTACCAGTTTTATGGGTTTTGGACAAAAACTGGCTGTGATATGGACGATTTTGCAGGTACGGACCATCATTACGAAAACTAGGGTGTTGCCATGGAAACGGTGAAAATGGTGCTTAAAATTAATGCTATGGTCCTCAAATTGAATATTTTGTTTCCTGGGTTATTTTCTGATATTTGTAGGATAAAAAATTGAAAGGTTTACGTTATTTCTATAATTGTTTTACTAATTTTAATGTTCTCATTAATATTCATGAGTATGCAAATAAGGTAATTTAAAAAAACAAGTTAGAAATAAAAGCACAATGTCTTATCTTCCATTTGGTACCAGTTTTATAGCTTTAGGACAAAAACTGGCTGTGATATGGGCAAATTTGTAGGTATGGGTCATCATTACGAAAACTGGGGGTTGCCATGGAAACGGTTAAAATACACATAGCCTAAAAGAATTTAAGTTTGAGTACATTCGCGATTCTGATTCAGGACACTTTTCTGAACATTTTGGTACCCACGAAAAAAAGTCTAGGGGGGGGGGGGGGGGTGCACGGTAGGCACTACTGGCTCCCCGAGTACTTAATCACCAATTACAAACTGCATTAATATTTATAAAACGACACATCTCTAAGGTGAGCACCAACATTAAGTCAAACTCTGGAACATAAACGATACGTGGTAGCTTCATATAGCCTAGCGTAAGGCAGATATGAAAGTTGTGAATTCTATTCTTTTGCATGTAGAAACTTTAACCATCTGCTTAATATAAACGCGTTTTACGCATTTTCAAACAGTGTAGACCCAGATCAAACGACTCCTATTGGCGCCGCCTGATCAGGATCTGCTCCATTTGCTTAAAGAATAATATAAATCTGATTATATATTTTTGTCCAGGTAAAAAGCCCCGTCTTCATGTTCCATCATAAGCATAGACCTAATTAATATTCATGATGCCGTTACTTGTTTCCTGAATATTGAAAATGGAAAGGGTTAATTCTAGAATACAACTTACGACAGATCATCTATACTGCTTCTTATAATGTCTATCATAATTAGCACTGCAAATAACAAGGCTTAACTCACCTCTGTCTGGTCATAAGTGTGTTAACCCTTTGGTTTATGAATAGGAAGACAATAACTTCATGAATATTTATTAGCTGAATGTGTATAAAGCTATTAGAGCACGGGTGTTTAGACATTGACAGGCATTGTAGAATAATATCTATATTATTTCATAAGCAAACAAAGTAGACCTTGAACAGAGGCGTTATCTGGTTCGGGTGTACTCTGTTTGCAAACGCATGAACGTGCGTTTCTATCAGGTAAAGGGTTAATATGCACTCTCAATCCAATATCATTACCCTATGTGTCCATTGTTAGTAGGTCATCTCGATCTGGACATAAATCTTATCGTATGAATTTGTCAACATATCGATATGTGTAAACAAAATATACATGAATTTAACCACCCTCGGTCGCATCATTACATGTTGACCAATCACCGTCACAATAATATTCCATATCCTGCTACCTTAACCCTTATTCCGCTACCTTAACCCTTATTCCGCTACATTAACCCTTATTCCACTACATTAACCATTATCTCACAACCTTAAAATTAATCCTTATTCTGCCGCCTTAACCCTTTTCCCGCTATCTTAACCCTTATTCCGCTACCTTAACCCTTACACTGCTATCGACGACTTTACTCGCATTTGCAAACAGTTTGAATCCAGGTGAGATGTCGGGTAACTCGTACCTCTGCGTCTCATCTGGATCCATGCTGTTTGACAATCGTTCAACAGTTGTTAATATGCTTGATCGAATTGGAAGTATCCTGGTGATACTAGATATCGGTGACGTTAATTTCAGACCGGAATTTCAGTTAATAAAAAGTACAAAAGAAACAATCTATATCTGCTGTTTTATATGCTCAAATTTGGACCTGTTGTCATTTTGATTATTATAATCATTTTGATTATTATAATCAAAATGACAACATCCAAATTTGATTATAGACAGGTTTTACTGTAGATATATAATATCACTTACGTAATGTCTTATTTGGGTAGACTTTGTGTGGAGTAAGCTTCTGATCAACCTTGCCCGATTCTGTACGCATTGCACAGTGTAGTTCAATGTTGTTTCTTTTAAAATAACGTGGTCTGTTCTAATGAATTACCATCAGCTCACCACTAAATGTTGAGATTGCTAAGGTCACACCTCGGTGCTCCCCATCATAGATTATTTTTTGTTTTGTACTATCAACCAAGACTATAATAATTATCAACTATAGGATTTCTGCTCTTTCGTCTTCTACAAGTAAAGACATTATATTAAACCACTTCTTGTTTGCTCAGAGTCCAGATCGGTTGCCAGATCTGTACTGAACGTACTAATACTTAATATAAAACGTATATACATACCACCTCTCCAACCGTAATGTATGAAATGTCTTGCGCTCGCTAGCGTCATGCCCGAATGAGCTCGATGTTTTACTCAAAATATGATCTGTACTCCTAGCCTAGTACTACTTAGTACAATGGAAAACTAGTCAAGCATGAACTTACATGTACAACTTCTCTTAACGTTTATCCTTTATTCCATGCACATTTATGTTTATCATTATCATCATATCTATATTATTTCATATGTTATTCATAAGCAAACAGAGCAGACCCAGATCAGACGGGTCCTATA
Source organism: Azorinus chamasolen (assembly GCA_963576725.1). Classification (NCBI taxonomy): domain Eukaryota; kingdom Metazoa; phylum Mollusca; class Bivalvia; order Cardiida; family Solecurtidae; genus Azorinus; species Azorinus chamasolen. The sequence goes on along the minus strand of OY755243.1, from coordinate 87,260,972 downwards.
GGATACATCTGATCTGGGTCTACTCTATATGCAAAGGTTTTTATAGAGTGATTTTAGGCGTCATATGTTTTCGATAGTCATATGTTTCCGATAGTTTCACTGTCATCGCCAGATATTTTCTACTGCAAGTATTGGAGTAGTTCACGGGAAACGCCCCCCTCGGTTATTTTCTCTGTATTTCAGCGAACATGTTGTGAGTAATGGTGAAAAATACCCAAACCTTCTTTTCTTATTATATATCCACTAATGCATCTTTTTTCTTCTAAGTAACCTTCTAAATCCCATTTCTTCGTTTGGTTAAGCAGCCGACAATTTTATATGCCAGAAGTCATTCGTAACTACCCGTCTTATTCGGCCAGTGTTTGGAATATAGACTCGTATGTAGAGTAGGAATACTGCTAACCCGCTAATTCTCAACTGCATGCGATTCTGGTGTACAGAGCTGCAAGACAGTACCAAGTACATCTTATCACACTATTTAAGAGACAGTGCAGACAAGACGGTATCGATTGACTCTACTCGGACTGGTCTGAATTACGTTTTGACACAGTTTGAGGAGGCATAACATGTTGCACACGTTAATGAACTTGCATTTGCAGGAATTAGGTACAACCGGGCAGAAATACTATGGCCTCTGATTATGCTGTCCACTTGGGAAAACGACACAAACATGGCAACCCCTTCATGATGCAGTGGTTTTACTCGAACAGTTTCATGGGTAGATGTAGAGTGCCATACGCGCATGCTGTAAAACCATCAAGCCTCTCTGAAGTTAGAACAAAGTGTGCTTCGTCTGCATCAATCATGAATTATTTCCTAGAACTGGAGCAAATCTTAAATAATCTAAAAACTATCCGCGTTTAATTTACAATATTGATTGAAAGCAAACTACCAAACGTTGTAGCTGCAAATGGTTATCAACAACATGCAAAAATGGCAGACCGGCGCAAGACGGCCGCCATTCTAGGGCCCGGCAATGCCTTAGGAGACTCGAAGAAGTGATCTAGGGTAAGTCTGTTGCGGCAGATGTAACCATGACAGCAACTGGCTGGTTCAATTCTAAAATTTTCAGCCACTACATGAAACATTTTCTCAAGTATTTACAAGACAGAGATGCAACAGACCTATTACTATCACCTTTGCAAAAGCAGGCATTTTCCACTCAGACCAGCTGAAGAAATTATTGATACATTAACTTATTATCATTAAATTATGGAGATCGTGCCATGGAAAAAAAATGGATAGTTCAGATCAGACAAGGACAAATGAAAATTTTCCAGTGGTTACTGATCAAGATGATTGCAGTTTTTAAAGCAAAAAGTGGGAAGCTATGCGAAAATGTTGAGAGAAAGAAAAGGACCTGTACAGTTATAGGAGGAAAAACTGTCACAGTAGAAACAATATAGAAGAAAATGAAATAAATTTTGAATGCTAAACCAGCCGCTGAATGATAAACCAGCCGTAACGACCAAAAAATAAGAAACATTTAGATCTACACTTACGAACTCAAAACATGAACTTGAGAACATATCCCCTGTACCCTCCTCTGCCAAACCATTGGTTCTTTATAACACACCTTTGTTATGTCGGTCGTTTAGAATAATTATAGCAGAATAATTTGAAATCCGAGAATTTTTTATAGCGAAAAATGATTGCTTTGTACGATGTATGAATAAAGGTTAAGATTACGCAATGGCTGAAAGAATACAAATCGAGGTTGTCTTAGACTATCTGTAATATGTGGCGTCGGGATTTATAAACTTATGCATTCATATTTCTTCGTGAAAATCTGCCAACCATAGCAATCACTCAAGTGTACATCAATCAGTACCTTTCGTAATTTTTTAACCCTTTTCCTCATAGAAACAACTTTCACAACTCCTGTCGGCGCCGCCTGATCAAGGTATGCTTTTTAGTTTCTGCCGATACCAAATATCCCTGTATACATGTGCCACCATAACAATTCAACTAATAGATATTCGCGATGTCATTATTTCTTACATGCATATGCAACGGAGAATTGGTTAAATCTCCATCTTGTATCTGGTCGAATTGTTAATGATTGATAGTAAAAACGCCCGTTCTGGTGTTTGAAAACATACATCAATATTGATTCTGTCATATCTCTCCAAGAAAGCGCATTCCGTTTCATTTTTCGTTATTTTTCTCTCACCAGCTGCCAGACTGACGTGTCTCAAACTGGAACATATTATAAGGATATACATGCATATACGTCCGTTTGTGAAGCCATTGCTTGATATGAAAAAAAAATTGGATGTTACGTGTCACACTGATGTGAACGAATTTTCAAATAAGCGCATCAAACTTAGTAAAAACTTGAAACGTCTAGTTGTCAGTGTTTAAACCTTTACCTCATGAATATTCATTATGAATAATGAACGTATGGATATTCATTATCTGGTCATTTGTTCTGATAGTGCCATGGACAAGTGGAATTTTCAACATGACACAAACTGTAGAATCAGATCTGTATTCTTTCATATGCAAACCGAACAGACTTGAAAAGAGGGCTTCCACAGAAGCCATCTGAACTGGGTCTACACTGTTTGAAAAGTTGTAAAAAGGCGGTTCTATCAGTGAAAGGGCCCAGATACGAGATAGCTGAGTAAAAGCAACTCCCATTAACCCATTCATTCATATAAACGTGTTTTCATGCATATGCAAACAGTGTAGACTCAGAACAGATGGCTCCTATAGGAACCGTCTGATCAGGGTTTGCTCTGTTTGCAAGTGGAATTTGAAATATCTATTTATTTACTTTCTAAAATTGCTACACTGTGTCACCTTTGTGACTGTAAATGTACAGTCAGCTGAGCGTTCATTCGGACTGAAAGTAGACTATAACTAGGTACTTTACCTTTCATATTTCATTATACGAGGGGTGTTCCAAAAATAATGTCACTTGCATCGGTGCTCATATAGCGGAAGTGCTTTTGTTCATTTTAATTTGCTCTGCCCTTCAAAATACTCTCCGCCAGCCAGAATACACCTTTTTAGCCGGTCAATCCATTTTTGGAAGCATTTTTCATACTCTTCAATGGGGCCACCCATCAGACACTGATAAACAGCAGATCCAAGGGCATTTCTCGAATTGTATCTCCTTCCAGATAAATGATATTTAAGTTTTGGAAAGAGAAAATAGTCGCAGGGGGCCAAGTCTGGCGAATACGGATGGTGCGGAAGGATGGTAACCTTCTCTGACTCCAAAAAGTCAGTCACAATACGTGCCTTGTGAGCGGGTGCATTATCATGCAAAAGTCGGACATACTTAAGTCCTGTTTTGGGGCGGCTACTTTTGTAGTAGTTCTTCAATTTTCTCAGAACAACGTTTTTATAGAACTTGCCTGTGACCGTTCTGCCTTTTGGCATCGGGATTTGAATAGCTGGACCCTTATTAGTGAAAAAAATAGCATACAAAACCTTCTTTACCGTTCGTATTCGTTTGGCAATACTTGGGCGTCTGGCATTTTTAGTGGCCCATATTCGGTTGGAAACCTTCCGCTTTGGTTCAAAATAATACACCCAGGTCTCATCACCAGTGACTATATTATCAAAAGCCTTTTTACTATATTTTGTGTACATTTTGAGAAGTTTTTTTGCCATTGTTACACGCGTCTTCTTTTGCTCATCCGTTAACAAATGGGGTATCCATCTTGCATTTATCTTTCTAACTTTTAGGTGTTTCTTCAAAATTGCATGAACTCTTGCTAACGACAAGTTTGTCATTCGAGCCAATTGTCTTACGGTGAATCGAGCATCAGTTTTGAGGATATTTCGGATTTTTTCTATGTTACCTTTGGTCGTAGTTGTTGCAGGACGACCTGGGCGAGCAGCATCTTTCAGTTGCTGCTGCCCAGCACTAAATTTAGCTACCCACCTACAAACAGTCCTGTGGGACATTTGGCCCTCCCCATAAATGTCACACACCTCGCGGTGAATATCTACAGCCTTTATGCCGAGTAATGACCTACCTTTTATATAGGCCCTAATTTCAAGAACATTTTCTGCTCGTTTTCCTATCATTTTGTGTATAGTCTAACGAATAGGCTATGAAACGATGTACACTGTACCGAGGCAAGTGAACGTGTGGACGAGATATTTACCTGTGTCACGAGCCAGTGATCACTCAATCGACACGAGGTGGTTTTGTGCATGAATTGCACGATTTCCGCGAAATAAAGCACAGATGACATTATTTTTGGAACACCCCTCGTACATATATTTATTTTGTCCATGAATATTCAGTAGGTTTTTAAATTTGCAATGGACATTGAATAGGCAAAGGGTTAATGGACATGTGTGCGTTATGCGATACCAGGAGGCTAATATAATTACTATAGAATGCTGTAAGTCAGTTGATGGAGGCGAAGAGAGTTTTTTCGAAATTGTCATGCAACTATTCTAGTTCCGAGCCGATAAAAATATCCCGAGTGTCTCTGAAGCAATGAAAACATACAACCCTTTGTGGAGATAGATCAATAAAACACACAGCTCTGTGTGGATCTAGAGCAATGAAAACATACAATCCTTTGTGGAAATAGATCAATAAAACACACAGCTCTGTGTGGATCTAGAACAATGAATCATACAACCCTAAATGGATCTAGAGCAATGAAACATACAACCCCGAATGGATCTAGAGCAATGAAACATACAACCCTGAATGGATCTAGAGCAATGAAACATACAACCCTAAATGGATCTAGAGCAATGAAACATGCAACCCTGAATGGATCTAGAGCAATGAAACATGCAACCCTGAATGGATCTAGAGCAATGAAACATACAACCCTGAATGGATCTAGAGCAATGAAACATACAACCCTGAATGGATCTAGAGCAGTGAATCATACAACCTTAGGTGGATTTAGAGCATTGAAACATACAACCCTGACAGGATCTAAAGAATTGGAACAAACAACACTGAATGACTCCAGAGCAAGGAAACATATATATCAGAGTGATCTAGAGCAGTGAAACATACAAATCTGATTGGATCTAGAGGAATGAAACATGCATATCTGAGTGGATCTATAGTAAGGACACATGAAACATACAACCATGAGTGAATCTAGATCAATGAAACATGCAACACTGAGTGGATCTAGAGCAATGAAACATGCAACCCTAAGTGAATCTAGAGCAGTGAAACAGACAGTCCTGAATGGATCTAGAGCCATGAAACATACAACCCTGAATGGATCTAGAGCAATGAAATATACAATTATGAGTAGATCTTGAGTATTGAAACATACAACACTGAGTGAATCTAGAGCAATGAATCATACAACTCTGGTCGGGTCAATTACAATGAAACATACAACCCTGAAAGGAACCAGAGCAATAAAACATACAACCCTGAGGGAATCTAGAGGAATAATAAACAACCCTGTGTGGATCTAGAGCAATGAACATACAACCCTGAATTGACTTAGAGTCGTTAAAAATAAGCTCTAAGTGGATCTAGAGCATTAAGTATGCAACCCTAAGTGGATCTAGGGCAATGAAATAGGCAAGATCTAGAGGAATGAAACATACATTCCTGATTGGATCTAGAGCAATGAAATATACAACCTTGAATGGGTCTAAAGCAATGAATCATACAAATCTGTGTGGATCTAAAGCATTTAAATATAAATCGTGAGCGGGTCTACAGCAGTGAAACGTACAACTCTGAATGAATCTAGAGCAATGAAACAACGTAAATTTTCAAATAATACAGATAGATCTAATACCCCTGGTCAGATAGGGTTATCGTGCACCCGCTTGACTTTTTTCATGGGTAGGCCCTACCAGGGTGTTTGGTATGGTCTGCTGAATGGGAATAAAAAATGTACCCATGAAAAAACTCGTTCCTGCTATGTGTATTTCTACCGTTTCCATGGCAACCTTTGGTCTGGACAACAACGGTGAGTAAAGGCTATAATGTAGTATATCTATGTTATTTGGGGTACTAAGAGATTGCAACTGGTGCCAAACTGAAGGTAAGACATTGGTCCTTAATTAAGAATATGTTTTTGTGAAAGACCTCATTTGCTTAATCATAAATATTAATGAAAAAAACGAAAACTGAAGGGAAAATACTAGGAGATGATGAAAACTAGATCTGTGATGCTCAAAATACACCCAAATATGTTCTTATACACAGTATTATATAAGACAAAATGGTGTGTCTATGGCTTATTTGCATATTTGAGTATTCATAGCAGACGTACGTCCGGACAGCGTCAGGGTATAGGGAAGAAAACATTATATCTCAAGACATTCGGTTATATGAAGTATGGAGCCCTAAACATGCCAAAGCGATACTTTGCCGATACCCATATAGAAGCCGCTATGTCTACCTAGGCAGCCTATAGGTACCCAATGTTAGCACAAGGAGGCCTTCTGTTCACATATATGTGTACCTTGGTAATGTATGTTTACATTTTGGTACATTTCAAGTGCACTTTGTTACAAAATGTGTGAAGTATTGCACCCTAAACATGCCAAGCATTACTGTTGAGATACCCATAAAATAGCAATTTTGCCTACCTAGGCAGCCTATAAGTGCCCAATGTTAGCAGAAGTAGGCCTTCTGTTCACATATATGTCTACCACTGTACTGTATGTTTACATTTTGGTTCATTTCAAGTGTACTTTGTTACAAAATGTGTGAAGTATTGAGCCATAAACATGCCAAAGCGGTACTTGCAGATACCCGTATAGAAGTCGTTATGACTCCCTAGACAGCCTATAGGTGCTCAATGTTAGCACAAGTAGGCATTCTATTCACGTAAATGTGTACCACGGTACTGTATGCTTATATTTTGGTACATTTCAAATGCACTTTGTTACAAAATGTGTGAAGTATTGCACCATAAACATGCCAAGCATTACTGTTGAGATACCCATAAAATAGCAAGTTTTCCTACCTAGGCAGCCTATAAGTGCCCAATGTTAGCACAAGAAGGCCTTCTGCTCACGTATATGTGTACCACGGCACTGTATGTTTACATTTTGGTGCATTTCAAGTGCACCTTGTAACAAAATGTGTGAAGAATGGAGCCCTAATCATGCCAAATGATTTTGCCTAAATGATTTTGTTAGCACAAGTAGGCCTTCTGTTCACGTAAATGTGTACCACAGTACTGTCTGTTTAAAATAAAGGACTTATTAATAATATACCAACCGGAGTAAAGAAGATGTTTGGAAGGATCCTTTTGAGATTATTTTTTTAAAAAAAATAATCTGGAAGAGCGAGTTATATGACACTTCTTTTTGCATATTTACAGGTAAAAAATAAAGTTTTATTTAACTATATAAAAATTAAAAAATCTGGAAAAGTCAGTTATATGACACCTCTTTTTTGCATATTTCAGCATTTTTTTGCATATATCCAGGTAAAAATTAAAGTTTTATTTAATGGGTGACGGTCAGGAATTGCCGATGGTGCACGTTACAATACTAAACACACTGAGTGAAACTATCAAATGAGCGAGAAATGAAATTCAAGCCAGCAAAGTCAAGGTGAATGGTGGTTATGAAAGGTAAAGCCACGAACAGATTCAAGCTAAGGATCCAAGGAGAAGAATTCCCATCCCTAAATAATGCCAATCCCATCAAGTGCCTCGATTCATTTCTATCGGGTACCGTTTCTATCAGACAAATTTGGTCAAGAAAGGCTGCAACAGCGACTACAATATCGCCTCTGAAGAATCGAGAAATCAGATCTCCCACGGAAATTCAAAACGTAGATTTCACAGCATGATCTCAACCCAAGACTCATCTGACTACAGATGGTCAGCGAGATCCCCAGTGCTCAGCCCAGTACTAAGGCGGGGCAAGATGTTTGCGATTCTCACGATGAACTTTATTTCACGAAACACTATTCAAGGGAGATAAATTCTGAGAGAGTGCTGATTGAAATTACAATACAACTTGGTCCACACTTCATGCGTTAGCAGAGTTATTCGTGTAATCAGCGAAGAGTATGTGTACTTTGATTACATTAAAATACAGTTTTCGAAAGTACAGTATCATAAGCAGTGTTTTCTGGAAAAATATTCATCGTCCAACAAAAGAAAAGCGATATTCAACTAAAAGGGAGATAACCAAATTCAGAGAAGTATCTATATCTTGAATGAAATGCATTACTACATCATTAAAAAGCCTTCATGTATAATTTTGTCTAAAAAACGTTGTAAAACCGGTAATATGAATTATGGCATTATTATCATTTAACTTTTGAATTCGGGACACGGTGCTCTGGCATCTGCACACAATGTTGACCCACATTTATACTGATTGATTGATCAGTGGATTTTTTTTGTAGAAGAGCTCGCTGACTAGGGTCTGCACAGTCTGCTATTTAAACTCGTCTGGCAATTGTTGTCCCCGCAAACTGAATGGAATCTGTCTACAGTCTTTTAAACGCGATTTGTCCACACCATTTTGGACAGTCGGCATCTAAAGTGTGAGACTAATTACCCGCAGAGAACATTATCTATACATGTTGTGGACTTTGAACTTAACACCTGATGTGTGGACCACCTGATGTGTCATATAATATACATATATAGGCTACATGTAGTGAAATCATCTTCCTCAAATACAGACCACATTGAATAGACTGTTGGGCATTCATAAGTTCATGCTAGCTCAAAACTGGAAGTATGTATATATGCATAGATCGATGTTTAGACTATATTATTTTTAAACATGTAAACTTTATGACTTAATGTTGAGCTAATGAGACAGAATATATGTTTTTTTTCTTATGTACGTGTTATTAATTACTGTAATCATGCTGCAAAAGTACAAGTCAGGTTGAAAAAAACAAAAACTTTTCAATTAAGCTTACATTTTTACACATGTATGTTGATGTTCCGTGCATGATTTACTTAAATATCTGACTAAAATTCAATTTAATATTAGTATTTAACTTGACTTGACATTAATCAAGTTTCAAAAATTAAAAAGATCATGTCTGCTCATTCTCTGATTTGCTGAACTTTTCACTGACTTAAGATTTGATCAAACTTTTAACAAACTATTGACAGAGTGTCAAACAGTTTGGATCCTGATTATTCACATAATAACTGTGGATCCAAGCTGTTTGCAAATTTACCAGAGAGGACATTTTCTTTATAAATTGTATCATTAACACTCCTGTGTACAGGAAAAGTGACTGAAGCCACATTTCCCCTGGCAGATGTCGTCTTGTAGTAACGTCCAAGCTACTACAATACCAGGGATCCCGGGTTTGATCCCCTGCCAGACCAAGTCAGTCAGACTATAAACCAAGGTCTGATGTATTATTGCTTCACACTGAGCATCTAAAAGAACCAGAGAAACTCTGTCACTAATATGTTCATAATATATAAAATTATTAAAAAAAAAAAAGGTTTGATTACCCGTACAAGTTATTAATTACCATGAAAAATTATTTCCAAGACATGCCTCAGCCCACCATTTGACATCTAAATTTCTATTTTTTCACGGGACGCCCCCTGGACACCAGTCAGCGGGAGGGGAAACCCCCTCCCCCACTCTCCCCCTACTCGGCACTTCGTGCCTCGTTGTGCATATAATTCTTCAAGCCCTGGCTACACCTATGAATGGCATATATGTATGCATTATTTAGGTATTTATACTTAAACTATAGAGTTAGAACTTAGATATTTTATAATATCATTATAAGCAAACAGCAGACCCCTAATCAGATGGCTCCTACTGCAAAGACGTTAAAAGGTGATTACTTTGCACATGAGGGAAAGGGTTAAAAATTTAAAATCATCGATATAAACAAACTTCCATGTCTGTTTTCTTGTAATTGCAATAAATAACTTTTTGTTCTTTTAGGTGTATAAGTAGAGGCTGGTGAGTTATACTACTACAAGGTACGATATCAACTCTTTCCATTTCTTGAAACCCAAGTTGTGGACCTTGCTTCTCGTGCATTTCAGGAATGAGACTAGCTGCAAGCATTTCTACAATATGGTTATCTCATGGAATGGAGAAAGTTGCTAGTACTGTTTTTCTTATTTGGATGTGTGCTAGTTTTCTGAATTTTAATTTTAAACTGCATGTCTGCCCAGAGTTTATTATCCCCCCCCCCCTTTACCCATTTACTCCATAGGTACACATTTTTTTTAAAAAGAAAAGTGTAGACCCAGATCAGATGGCTTCTGCAGGGTCTACTCTGTTTGCATATTATAATGGAATAATATATAACTGATTCTACAGTTTTTACCTTGATAAAATATTCCAGCCTCCAGTCCTCTGCAGTGCACAAATTTTTTTTCCAAATTTTCACTCATCCTGCAATATAGACAAAGAAGGCAACACAAGATACTCACTAGTCCTGCAATATAGACAAAAAAATGAAAATTAAATGCAGGATGAGCGGACAAGTGAATTTTTGTCCTCTGCTCTGTTCGGTTGCCAAATTATAAAAAAATAAGCTAATGAATAGTTATGAAGTGATTAATTCTAGTAAAAATAAAACTTGTACTCTTGAGAGAAAGAACCAAATCATTTTGAAAGACTAATGCACTAGAGGATTGTAGACGACAAACATTTTGAAGCCAGATGATGATGATTTTCTTTTTATACGCCCGTTTGAAAAAACGGGACGTATTATGCAATGGCGCTGTCTGTGTGTCTGTCCGTCTGTCCGTCTGTCTGTCCGTCTGTCCGTCTGTAACATCTCTAACTCAAGTTCCGCTTGGTGGATCATTCTCAAATTTTAACACAATGTTTATCTAGACATTCTACTGTAGCCTGCCAAGTCCCGGTTTGTTTATCCAAGGTCAAGGTCACTGAATTGGACTTAGAATTTGCGTTTAGCAAAAATGTTAACCGGTCTGTCTATCTGTAACATCTCTAACTCAAGTTCCGCTTGGTGGATCCTTCCCAAATTTAATCACAATGTTTATCTAGACATGCTACAGTAGCCTGCCAAGTCCCGGCTCGTTTATCCAAGGTCAAGGTCGCTTAATTGGACTTAGAATTTGCGTTTAGCATTTGCGTTAAGCAAAAATGTTAACCTCAATTTATGTGGAACAAGTCCACTTATTTACATAACACTTTGTGATAAAGCTTTGAAACTTATAACACTTGTTCATTGTCACAACCTTTACCTGTAGGCAAGAGTAAATAACTCTGTCAAGCATTTTGACCGAATTATGCCCCTTTTTAACTTAGAATTTTTGGTTAAGGCTTTGTTAAAGTCCATTTATTTACATAACCCTTTGAGATAAAGCTTTTAAACTTGGAACACTTATTCACCGTCACAACCTTCACCTGTAGGTAAGAGAAAATAACTCTGTCAAGCATTTTGACCGAATTATGCCCCTTTTCAACTTAGAATTTTTTGTTAAGGTTTTGGTTAAAGTCCACTTATTTACATAACCCTTTGAGATAAAGCTTTTAAACTTAGAGCACTTGTTCACCATCACAAGCTTCACCTGTAGGCAAGAGAACATAACTCTGTCTAACATTTTTACATAACTATGACGCTTTTTAGCTTGGAATTTTTGGTAAGGTTTTGGTTAAAGTCCACTTATTTACATAACCCTTTCAGATAAAGCTTTTAAACTTGAAACATTTGTTCACCATCAGAAGCTTCATCTGTAGACAAGAGTAAATACAATGTAACTCTGTCAAGCATTTAGACACAATTATGGCACTTTTTAATTTAGAATTTTTGGTTAAGGTTTTTTGTTAAAGTATGCCTATTTACAACCTTGAAACTTGGTCGCAAAATTGGGCTTAGAATTTGAGTTCAGCAAATACGTTAACCCCAGTTTATATTGAACAAGACCCGACGGGCGTATATTGTGCCCACTGGCACTCTTGTTTTCGTATAGTATATTACTGTAAAAAATATAGTAATATACTACATGAAAAAAAAAAAAAAAAATCTTACTGTCAAAGTATGATGCCTACAACGTATTTGAAGGTACATGTATTTATAAGTAGTATTTAAGAAATGGTCAAGCACCAAGCACTTGTCATCAACGGCTATGGAGACATTTGAAGAAACAAATTAGATGTGTGCTGTTAGGCAGTTTGACTTTTGACACAAACACAAAACAAATCACTGCTATATTTATGTTTCCACTGATTTGAAATCCATTTATTCACTGCAACACCACACAACCACATGTAATGTACAGCATAAGTAGAGATACTGACAGATACTGGTACCGAAGAATACTTCAAATACTGCTGTAACTATAGCAATGAGCTTAACAGTTTAACCCATTGCCTCATATGCTAGTTTTAGACCCAACCTCTTTGAATAAATCTACAGAAAAGGAGCATTTACTCAAGAAAAATGGGGATTTTTTAGACTAGTGTGGTTTTGAAACCATTCTGATAAACATCTAGCATTTGCTCCTATATATATGGAGCAATTGCTCCACCTATTTATTCAAGTAATCTTTACAGAGGTGTCAAAATGCATCAGTATGAATGAATGAATGAATGAATGAATGAATGAATGAATGAATGAATGAATGAATGAGTTTAACCTTCCCTGTTGAATATTCATGTAAGAAATAATGACATGGATATTTATTAATTTTTATAATCCCATATGTATACACGATGTTTTGGTATTGGTAGGAACTTTAGTCCGATCTATAATAATTTCATAAGCAGACATAGACTATAAGAGCTGTCTGATCTGGGTCTACTTTGTTTGCAAAACATTTGGATGTAAAAAGACATTTATTTGAGGCCAAGCATTAACCCTTTACTCCATAAATACATCTTTCTATACCTTTGCAAACAGAGTAGACCCAGATTAGACAGCTGATCACGGTCTGCTCTGTTTGCTTATGGAATAACATAGATCTAATTCCACAGTTTCTGCTTTGTCAAAAATTTCATGTGTAGATATATCATTTTTGAAAAATTAATCTAATTAATATTCATGATGTCATATGATTTCTAACATGAATATTCATGGACTAAAGTGTTAAATACTCCCCTTATTTATAGGTCTGTTTCAGTCAACGGCACAGCGTTTGCACAGATAATAATTCAAATTGAAAACCAGATCCTGGTTTGGTTAACTGTTTCCCCATTAACCCTGTCCGCCATAAATACACCTTTCTACGCCTCTGTAATAACCACTTCTTGAAACCATTGTGATAATGGTTTCAAACTACAAAATTCTTAAAGTTTACTTTTCTCTAGTAAATGCTCCTTTTGGGTAGATTCCTTCAAACAGATTGGATCTAAAATAGCCTATGGAGAAAAGGGATTATACCTTTGCAAAACAGAGTAGGCCCAGTTCTGACAGCTCTAATAGGAACCATCTGATCAAGGATTGCTGTATTTGCTTTTATGTGATTTTATAGTCATTGCAAAAGGAAAACATTCTGTGTTAATGTATCAATAAAAACGTCAGCTGATAAATATTCATGATGTCATTATTTCTTACATGAATAGTCAACATGGAAAGGACTTTAAACAGAGTTTAACAAAAGTTTCTCTTGGTAGTATTTTAATAGAAAGAAGATGGCATCAAGCACAAAATTACGCTGTGAAATGTATCCTGACATTCAGCCCTACAACTCTGGCATGCTGACAGTCTCTGACCTACATCAGGTCTACTACGAGGAGTGTGGAAATAAAGAAGGGAAGCCAATTATATATCTGTAAGTGTACTGGGAGACCAGTTATATATCTGTAAATACCGGTATACTTGGAGACCAGTTATATATCTGTAAAGTGTACTGGGTGACCAGTTATATATCTGTAAGTGTACTGGGGACCAGTTATATGATACATGTATCTGTAAGTGTTTTGGGTGACCAGTTATATATCTGCAAGTGCACTCGGAGACCAATTACATACATTGCATGATTGTCTATAATGGTCCACCTTGCATATTTCTTTATAACTATTTTGTTAATGAATATTCATTAGGTATTGAAATTTGAAATAAACATAGAACAGGGAAAGGGTTAAGTAGAGAAAAGTAAAATTTTAGATTTTCGTAGTTTGAAACCATTGTAATAAATAGAGCATTTGCTCCTATAGTAGCAAATGCTCTATTGATCACAATGGTTTCAAGAAGTGGTTATTACAGAGGCATAGAGGAAAAGGTTAATAAAATTTTAACTTAATAAAATTGTCCTTGTTAATGTATTTTACCCTTATTGACACTCTGTTGTAGAGAAGTAGAATATACAGAGTAACCTGTCTAAATTGACCACACAAGTAATTAGTATGAGAGTTTAAAAGCAGGTGACTGCTTAACCCATTGCTTCATATAAACGCCTTTTCAGGCATCTGCAGAGTAGACCCAGATCAGACCCGTCTGATCAGATTCTGCTCTGTTTGCTTTTGGCATGATAAAGATCTACTTCTACAATTTTTGTCAAAGTAACACATTCCCTTGAAAAGTTTACATTATAAAAATGTAGTCTGCTCTGTTTACTTATGGAATTTGATAGATATGTTTCTTTAGTTTCTTAAACGGACACAATGTTCCACTTACTATATTTCATTATAACTATTTTGTCCATGAATATTTAGTAGGTGTTGAAATATGGACTAGAGAAAGAGTTAATGCAGAATGAAAGTAAAGCTTTTCTATATATGATACAGGGTTAACCTTTTCCCTGTTCTAGGTTGATTCCACTGAATATTCATGGACAAAATAGTGATCCTGGCAGGTGAAACATTGTAGCCATTTTAATAAGTAAAGAAACAGAATATCAAACTAGAGGTTTTTGTCACAAAAACGGATGTCTCCCCTCTAATAAAAACAATATGTAAAGGGAAATCACTAAAAATGTTATGGTCTTGATGAATGATACTTCCACTCATTATGCGCTTTCCACACCACATTTTTCAAGAAGAAAATGATAACAGCTAATAACTCCAAAAATACTAATACCAGATTTATGGCCCTTGTGCATGACACTTACTTTCATCATGCTCTTTCCAAAAATAAAATGTCATTCCAATAGCATTAGTCGAACAGGAGTTATTGATCGGCCGAAAAATGTAACAAAGGGCAGTAACTCCAAAAGTATTGAAGCCAGAGTTATGGCTCTTGTTCATGACACTTTCTCTCATCATGCTCTTTCCATGTATGAAGTTTCAATATGATGGCAAGAGCCATGTAGGAGTTATCGTCCGGACAAGAAAGCATTAAACAAATGTACAAGGGGCAATAACTCTAAATTTATTGAAGCTCGAGTTAAGGATCTTATGCATGACACTTTCTCTTATCATGATCTTTCCATGTATGAAGTTTCACTCCAATGGCATGTGTCACATAGGAGTTATCATCCAGACAAAAAATTGTGATTTTTTTTTACAAAGGGCAATAACTCCAATATTAATGAAGCCAGAGTTATGGACCTTGTGCATGACACTTCCTCTCGTTATGATCTTTCCATATATGAAGTTTCAATCCAATGGCATGAGCCATATAGAAGTTATCTTCCGGACAAAAAAGTGTGAATATTTTTACAAAGGGCAATAACTCCTATATTAGTGAAGCCAGAGTTATGTACCTTGTGCATGACACTTCCTCTCATTATGCTCTTTCCATATATGAAGTTTCAATCAACTGGCATCAGGCATATTGAAGTTATTTTCCAGACAAAAAATTGTGATATTTTTTACAAAGGGCAATAACTCCAATATTAGTGAAGCCAGAGTTATGGACCTTGTGCATGACACTTCCTCTCGTCATGATCTTTCCATATATGAAGTTTCAATCCAATGGCATGAGCAACATAGAAGTTATCGTCCGGACAAAAAAGTATTTTTTTTACAAGGGGCAATAACTCCTATATTAGTGAAGCCAGAGTTATGGACCTTGTGCATGACACTTCCTCTCATTATGCTCTTTCCATATATGAAGTTTCAATCAACTGGCATCAGGCATATTGAAGTTATCGTCCGGACAAAAAGTGTGACGGACAGACAAACAGACGGACAGACAGACAGACAGACAACTCTCACGAAAACAATATGTCTCCCCCATATAAATATGGGGGGGAGACATAATTCCATATAAGGAAACAGAGCAGATCCTGATCACTTGGCTCCTATAGGAGCCGTCTAATCTGAGTCTTCTCTGTTTGCAAATAAGTGAAAATGCATTTATATGTGGGAAGCGGTTAATGAAATACAGGATACAGTAAAACCCCTCTAAACCGGAATTCTAGTAGAGAAGAATTTAGATATTTTTAGGCAAGTAGCTGCTTAATGCAGGATGAATGCCAGACAGAAAACTCCTAGAAGAACTTTCTGCGTGACTTTCACCCTGTATTAAGCTGCCAGCTGTCTTCAAGACTGATATTTATACCAAATTTAACCTTGTAAAGAGAGGTTTTACTGTACTTGCTTATTTGAGTAGAGGCAATATGTGTGAATTAAAGATCTTTACCCTTTCCTTCATATAAATACCTTTTGGTGCCTTTGCAGATTACCATAAGATGGCTGCTATAGGATTTTCACCCTGCATTACCAATATGTATGAAACAGTTCCTGTCTAAAAAGATGTAAATTCCTTTGAACTAAACATCTGGTTTGGAAGGCTTTTTCTGTACTTTCATTTTGTTATTACTGATAAAAATTAAGCAGGTACATGGTTATATGCATGTACATACATGTATACATGTTTATCCATTGTTTTTGCAGACATGGTGGCCCTGGTGGAGGCTGCAGTGTCAGGGATCGGACTTTTTTTGACCCAGAGGTGTACAGAATTGTGTTGATGGACCAAAGAGGTGCGGGCAAGTCTACACCAGCTGCTGAACTTAAGGTATGAAAACAAAGTAGACACTTAACCCTTTGAATTGGGGAAACATATGTACAGGAATTTGCAAACAGTGTAGACCCAAATCAGTAGGCTCCCAAAGGATTACTCTGATCAGGGTATGCACTGTTTGTCATTCAAAATTCTCCAGCAACTTTCATACTGAATGGTCTCTATTGTAAACTTCATCATGGGTCATTTCGTTTTGAATACAGTAAAACCTCTCTACAACGGCCACTTAATTGTGTTAATTAATTGGTATTTAGGGCAGGTGGCTGCTTAAAGCAAGGTGAAAGTAAAACTGAATGCTCCTATAGGAGCATTCTGTTTTACTTTTTCCATGCTTTAAGCAGCCACCTGCCTTTAACACAAAATGTGTTATGTAATTTAGTGGCTGTTATAGAGAGGTTTAACTGTATTCAGCATTCAAAGGTTAAAACCTGTTTTTAGTCTGATTAGATTCATGAAGTATACACATGTATTAGACTTTTGCTTCATGAATATTCATGTAAGAAATAACATCACAAATATAAATTATGGATAAAGACGTAGTGTAGGTTGAAACGTCGATCAGGAAAAAAACAGTTTATACCTGAATCCAAGGTCGTTACGTTTACGCTCATCTTCCCTTCTGGTTAGAAATATTAATTAGGTAAACTTTCAGTATGGCACATAGACATGGGATATTTTGGCCATACTATTTGATGAGCAAACAGAGCAGATTGATCATAGGCTCATATAGGAGCCATCTGATCTGGGTCTACCCTGTTGGCAAATGTGTAGAAAGGCATATTTATTGAGTAAAGGGACACATCCTAGTTCTTTTAGGTATTCAATTATACAGTGAACCCTCATTATACCGGCATTCGTTACAATGGCACCCTCATTATACTGGTAGTATGCCTTGAAACAAAATTACCGTAAGTCTTTGAAACAACCACTGATAAATAGGTGCAATGCCAATAAGACAGGTGATTGCTTAATGCAGAACACAAGAAGTGCAACAAGCTCCCATAGGGAGCTTTTTGCACTTCTTGCGTTCTGCATTAAGCGTTCACCTGTTGGTACTAGTTTAAATCTGGCCATATGGTTCCTTTCATATTTAAACTCGTTCTAACGGCAACCTCATTACATCAGCAAATTGTCTGGAAACAAACACCTCCATTGTAATGAGGGTTCACTGTATTAGATCCTGGTGAAGTACAGTTACCTTTCTTCTGACCTAGATCAAAAGGGTTTGGAATCTTGTTACAAATTGATTCATAGTGTCAGAAGAATAAACTATTTATTTGATAAATATTCATGTAAGAAGTTATCATGAAAATTAATTTGGTAAATGTTTGTAATGGCATATGAACACAAACATTTTTGGCCATGGCAGAAATACATGTACATATGTATATACTGTCCAGTGAGTGTCCACTATTCCAAAAATGTGCATGGACTATTCTAGTATCCCTCTGTGCTTTAGGAATTAAAATATTGTCCACCATTATTGAAATTCCTAAAGTGTTCAGAACAAATCTGGAATTGTCCATGTTCCAATAACGGGCAGAACATATATATTGAAGCTGATTAACTTTGATATGTACATGTATATTGTTTTCTTGCATGAATATGTGGCATGGGGTAAAGGGTTAACCCTTTACTCCATGAATATTCACGTAAGAAACAATGACATCATGACAGTTAATTATGTCTCCCCCATTTATGGGGAGATATATTGTTTTTGCCAGAGTTGTCTGTCCGTCCATCCGTCCGTCCGTCCGTCCGTCCGTCCATCCGTCCGTCCGTCTGTCTGTCTGTCTGTCCGTCACAAACTTGTGTCGCGCATATCTCTGAAACCAGTTGGACTAGAGTCACCAAACTTCACAGGAATGTTCACCAGCATGAGTTGTTGTGCACCTGGTTTTTTTTATCTGTCTCCCCCTGATAACTTTGGAGTTATTGCCCCTGATTACTTAAAATTAGAAAAACTTTGTGTCGCGTGTATCTCTGAAACCGCTAGTACTAGAGTCACCAAACTTCACAGGAATGTTGACCAGCATGAGTTGTTGTGCACCTATGGTTTTTGAATTGTCTTCCCCTGATAATTCTTGAGTTATTGACCCTGATATGAATACTTAAATTTATACAAACTTTGTGTCACGTGTATCTCTGAAACCAGTAGGGCTAGAGTCACCAAACTTCACAGGATTGTTCACTAACATGAGTTGTTTGCTCTTGGGGTTTTGAATTGTCTTTTCCTGTTAACTTTGGAGTTACTGCCCCTGATGACTTAAAATTGGACAAACTTTACCTAGTGTCGTGCATATCTCTGAAACCACTAGGGCTAGAGTCACCAAACTTCACAGATATGTTGACCAGCCTGAGTTATTGTGACCCTGGGATTTTTGAATTGTCTCCCCTTTATAATTTTGGAGTTATTGCCCCTGATATGATTACTTAAAATTGAGAGAAACTTTGTGTCATGCATATCTTTATAACCACTAGAGCTAGAGTCACCAAACTTCACAGGAATGTTGACCAGCATGAGTTGTTGTGCACCTTGTTTTCTTTTAATTGTTATTGTCTCCCCCTGAATATTCTTGAGTTACTGCCCTGATATGATAACTTAAAATTAGAGAAACTTTGTGCTGCACGCATCTCTGAAACCAGTAGGGCTAGAGTCACCAAACTTCACAGAAATGTTCACCAGCATGAGTTATTGTGCATCTGGGTTTTTGAAATTTCTCCCCCTGATAACTTTGGAGTTACTGCCCCTTATGACTTAGAATAAGAGAAACTTTACTTTGTGTCGCATGTATCTATGAAACCACTAGTACTAGAGTCACCAAACTTCACAAGAATGTGGACAAGCATGTGTTTTTGTGTACCTGGGGCTTTTGAATTGTCTCCCCCTGACAATGTTGGAGTTATTGCCCCTGATGACTTAAAAATTAGACCCTGATACTCGTGTATTGGAAAGAGGATGGGAGGGGGAGACATCTGTTTTTGTGACAAAAACAAACCTCTAGTTAGTTTATTTTTTATCATGACACTTAAACAAAGGAAAGTTTTGCCATGGTAGAAACTATAGAATCATATCTTTATTACTTCATAATGATAAGCAAGCAGAGCAGACCCAGATCAGATGGCTCCTATAGGAGCCGTCAGATCTGGGTCTACTCTGTTTGCAAAGTCGTAGAAAGGAGTATTGATGGAGTAAAAGGTTAAACACTGATGGGCTTGGAATGTTCTACATTCCACTTGGAATATTCTACATAATTATGAAGCATGACCATTTCTGATAAATATTATAATTTGCACACCAAGACAATACTTTTGTTAAATCTAGAATAGTCAAGCAAATTGTGGATTTTGTAACATTTTCAAGCTCACTTGGGTGGGGGATAGCCCGTTAGTTTTCATATTATGTATGGTAAACTAGTCAACATTGATATTTGGAATCTTTCGTATTGGAGGTGGTGTTACTCCAATAGAAGTATAAATTATGCTGGTGAGAGGGGCCCTATATTCTGGGTCTGCACTGTTTGTCTGTGTCCAGTATATTCGATCTTTGGAGTTCATTGATTAGATTGTAGAATTAATTGTTCATTCAGTGTTATCAGACAAGTTCAGTTAAGCAGTACCCTTGCTGCAAATAGTGTGGATCCAGAGTAATTAATAATTATCCTGTCTCTGAAGTAACATAGATCTTTTAAATCAAGGTCTACACATTTGGTTGGATATTTTGGAAAATTTGAAGTGTAATGTTTCTGGGATCAGGACTATTGTTCCAAAAGATAGAAACATGAGATATGCTTTATAATATATAACTTTAGGTGGGAATAAAATAAACAAAACATGGTCTACAGATTCTTATAACAAAAAGTTGATGTATCATTTAATAGGGGTATGGAGACTAATATAGAAAAAAACGGATTCCAGACCACGTGAGTTTGGAATAACATATTGGGACCAATATGATATATAGAAAAAAAATGCTTCTGAACAATAATTTCAATTAAAAATGACATATTATTTGGAGGGGCAAATCTAATTGGTACAAACAGGACAGGGTTTGGCAGAGTAAATTAGAAAATTAATCCTACATACATGTACATGTACTACGTTTATCTATAGCTCTTTAAACTATATTTACCCTCTACTTTATGAATATTATTGAAAATAATGACCTCATGAATATTAATTAGATTAATTGTTATAGCAGTACATTGACATAGGAGTTTTTGGTCATGGTTAAAACTGTAGAATCATATCTATGTTAACTATAAGCAAACAGAGCAGACCCTGATCAGGCAACTCCTGTAGGAGCCATCTTAGCTGGGTCTACTCTGTTTACTAAGGCGCACAAAGATGTATTTATGGAGTAAAGGGTTAATATTAACATTTTGAAAGATAAATATAGACATACCTTGAAAGACTCCTAGCGATATTTTTTTTCTTCAGGAAAATACAACATGGAACCTGGTAGCAGACATTGAGAAGCTACGAGAGAAGCTTTGTATAGATAAATGGGTGGTTTTTGGAGGCAGTTGGGGATCTACCCTGTCCCTGGCCTATGCTGAAACTCATCCAGACAGGGTGAAGGCTCTGGTTCTTAGAGGCATATTCACACTAAGAAGGTAAAGTTTATAAGCTGAGTTGTGATATATATTGCCTTCAGAAACAGGGTTTGACTAACAGCGCAGACTTAACTTACTCCATGTGTATTGATATAAGAAATAATGACATCATGAATATTAATTACATATCAATTTTTATGACAGCAATATGTATACAGGAAACCCAAGGCAGAAAGTATACAGTAAAACCTATCTATAACGGCCACTAAATTACATCAAGTAGTTTATGTTAAAGGCAGGTGGCTGCTTAAAGCAAGATGAAAGTAAAACAGAATGCTCTTATGGGAGCGTTCTGTTTTACTTTCACTTTGCTTTAAGCAGGTATCTGCCCTAAATACCAACTAATTAACACAATTTAGTGGTCGTTATAGAGTTTTCCTGTAGAATCAAACCTATATTATTCCATAATCAAACATGGCAGATTCAGATTAAACAGCTCCGTCAGTAGTGTTTGGAGTTGTAATGGACAAAATACTTTTGACTTGGATGAGTTGGATGGGTTTAGTTCCTAGTGAAGCACTCTACTGCATCACCACAAAGGCCGGCTTGCAGAGCAAAACTGTTCAAGTGTTGATACAGGTAAACTACAATAGAGTTATATGGTGAACTCTACAAACATCTCCAAAATTAATATGGTCAGAGCTTTGATATAGAAAACAGCAAACCAGGTGAGCAATACAGGGCCATCATTGCCCTCTTGTTTTGAATGGTTAGAGGTTTTACTGTACTTTTTAGCTAACCTGGCACGAAGTGCCAAGGTGAGCTATTGTGATCACCCTGTGTCTGTCATTGTCAGTTGTCCATCAACCTTTTACTTAAAATAACATCTCCTCCTAAACTACTTATTAATACTGGATTTTTACCAAACTTGGCAGGAATGTTCCTTGGATCAACCTCTTCCAAAGTTGTTCAAAGATTTTGATTTCATGCAGAACTCTGGTTGCCATGGCAACCAATGTCCAAAAGGAAATAAAAACTTTAAAAATCTTCTTGTCAAAAACTGTAAGGTCTAGGGCTACCAAATTTGATATTTAGAATCATCTAGTTGACCTCTACATAGATTGTTCAAAGTTTGACTCTGGGGTCAAAATTGGTCAAACACCAGAGGTCACAAGTTTTACATTGGATTATATAGTAAAAACTTAAAAAATCTTCTTGTCTGAAACTGAAAAGCTTAGAGCTGTGGTATGGTATGGTATTGGTATGTAGCATCATCTGGTGAACCTTTTCTATATTATAGTAAACACTTTAAAAATCTTCTTGTCTCAAATCGTAAGGTCTAGATCTGTGATATTTGTTTTGTAGTATTGTCTAGTAGACCTCCTCAAAGACTAATAAAAGTTTGCTCCAGGGTAAAAGTGCACCTGCCTGTTGGGTTGTCAGTTTACATAGAGTTATATGGTGATCTCTACAAACATCTCTGAAATTGATATGGTCAGAGCTTTGATATAGAAAACATAGCAAACAAGGCGAGCAATACAGGGCCATCATGGCCCTCTTGTTTTGAATGGTTAGAGGTTTACTGTACTTTTAGCTCACCTGGTACAAAGTGCCAAGGTAAACTATTGTGATCACCCTGTGTCCGTCGTCGTCCGTTGTCCTTCAACTGTGACCGGGGGTTGAAACGAAGAATAATAAAACGTCTGCCGGTTCCAATGAATTTATATTCAGAACAAAACAGCCTGAAACAATATAAACACTTATGAATATCACAGACTAAAGGTTTCAAACAATTCAGAGTTCCGATATTCCCGTTACTCGCGGTCTAAATATACCAAATTATTAACAATGGAATTAAAATAGTTTTCTAGATAAATACAAATAACTTACCAGGCTATGGCACGCTAAATGAACTTGTAATATAAATAGAATAAAGTAGCTGTGAGCAGCAATTCTAAATATCCTAATGGAGATATAATGTTAAGGTGCTTACACCTTGACTATATGACGAAGAGTGCCGGGTTAGTATAATTATCTAGTGACGAAGCTGTTTAAGCGGGAAGAAGGGTGGATGGGAAGGTTCTATAATTAAGTGCTCGTGCAAAGTGACCACTCGCTCACCAAACCAGTTATACAACTCATTCATTCATCAAGCATACTATGGAATGTACGGCGAATACACGTAAACCGGATATGACGTACTATATGGCAAAATACCACGATAACATCCATATACAATGAAACCTGGTCAACACAACTTTTTACTTAAAATAACATCTCCTTCTAAACTACTGACTGGATTTTTACCAAACTTAGCAGGAATCAACCTTTTCTAAAATTGTTCAAATAATTTTATTTCATGCAGAACTGGTTGCTATGGGAACCAATGTCCAAAAGGAAATAAAAACTTTAAAAATCTTCTGGTCAAAAACTGTAAGGCTTAGGGCTACCAAATTCGGTATGTAGAATCATCTAGTGGACCTCAGTGTAGATTGTTCAAAGTTTGACCCTGGGGTCCAACCCCGGTTACAAGTTTTACATTGAAGTATATAGTAAAACTTTAAAAATCTTCTTGTCCGAAACTGAGAAGCTTAGAGCTGTGATTATTGGTATGTTCACATCATCTGTTGAACCTTTACTAAGATTGTTCAAATTATGCCCCTGGGGTCAAAATTGACTCTGCCCTGGGGGTCACAAATTTTACTGAAAACCAAATTTGGTATGTAGAATCATTTAGTGGACCTTTACGTAGATTGTTCAAATTTTTCCACTGGTGTCAAAATTGGACCAACACTGGGGGTCACAAGTTTTACATAGGATTATATAGTAAGAACTTTGAAGATCTTCTTGTCAGAAACCAAAAAGCTTAGAGCTGTGATATTTGGGATGTAGCATCATCTGGTTAGCCTTTACTATGATCATTCAAATTATGCCCTTTTGGTAAAACACGACCACACCCTGGGGGTCACATGTTTTAAAATGGATTATATGGTAAAAACTTTATAAATCTTCTTGTCTGAAATGGAAAAGCTTAGGGCTGTGATATTTGGTACATAGCATCATCTGGTGGACCTTTACTAAGATTGTTCAAATTTTGCCCCTGAGGTCAAAATTGTCCTCACCCTAGGGGTCGCAAAAGTACAAAAATGAGTCATGCAGGAAACACCACATACAGAACAAACAGTCGCCCGAACAGCAACACAAGGAAACAGCAAATGTACATAACTATAAAAACAACAAGAGACGCACAAAGACAAAACAAACACACAATAGGGGGAAGATGGAAGCACCGCCTTGGAACGGTCAGTGACAAAAGTCACTGGGGGGTTAAACCGGTTTATGGGCGCCCAACCTCACACTTATTCCATCCCCACCCTAAAAGACAAACAGTGTAAATAAACGTATCCCCTCTCCGACTAATCTACAACAACCGCGACGGCAAATAAAGTGGTAAAGTGCATGTATAACGAAAACATTTAAGTGAACAAACTGTATCCACCTATCGCTAGTGTACTCAATGATTGAGCTGCAAACAGAGTAACTGTAGAAAAGTAATAAAGGGTAAGACAAAAACGAAATAGTACAGATATGCGATGTTCTCCTTCCATTTCTGGATTTAAGAGGTCGCCTTCATAGAGTACTAAACCTTTCTTGTCGGCGTACATGCAAAGAGGCCAGCGTGATTGCCAACTGTAAAAGGGTTGACAACCAAACATGCAGTATGTTGTAGTACTACAGGATCATATCCCTTTTTAATGAATTTTTTAACATATTTGATGAACAAAGTGAGAAAATGGGTATGTCCAACAATTTTACGAAGTTTGTAAATTACATCACCATAAAATTCAGGATGTGAAACACCGTGTCGCAGAAGCTCCTTGAGATTAGATTGGTACTTGCCAATAAGCGAGAGATTTCGATAGTAAAATTTAGAAAAAGATTTTCTTAGGTTATGGTATCTATATCCTTGCTTAAGCAGTTTTTCAGTTAAAATGAGATTTCGACTGTTAAAATCGTCAATAGATGAACAAGCTCTAGCAAAACGAATAAGTTGAGATATATAAACCCCGTAAGATGGAGCACGGGGAAAGTTGTAAATGGTATTATATAGTAAAAACTTTAAACGTCTTCTTGTCCGAAACTGAAAGGCTTAGAGCTGTGATATTTAGTACATAGCATCATCTAGTAGACCTTTACGAATATTGTTTAAATTTAGACATAGGATCAAAATTTGCTCTGCACTGGGGGTCCCAAGTTTTACTGAAAACTTTAAAAATCTTCTTGTCAAAAACTGTAAGGTCTAGGGCTACCATATTTGGAATGTAGAATGATCTAGTAGACCTCTACATAAATTGTTCAAATTTTGCCCCTGGGGTGAAAAATGATCCGGTCAGTGTGAGGGGGCAGGGCAGAGTGAACAAGTTTTACATTGTTTTATATAGTAAAAACTTTAACTTTAACTGTCTCAAACCGAAAGGCTTAGAGCTGTGATATTTGGTATGAAGCATCATCTGGTGGAGCTTTACCAAGATTTTCAAATTGTGCCCCCGGCGTCAAAATTGATAGGTCACATGCCATCATTTAACCAGGTGAGATATAAGGCCATCATCACCCTCTTGTTATATATAACTGTGCCCGTTTTGTTTAATAGCACGGAATATTGACATCCTTTCTGTTTTGTAGGAGGGAGCTGTCGTGGTTTTACCAGGATGGTGCTAGTATAATGTTCCCGGATGCCTGGGAGGAGTATGTCAAACCTATACCTGAGGTACAAATGCTTTCATTGTATCCTATTTAACCATTTCCCTGTTGAGTGTTATGTAAGAAATACTAACATCATGAATATATATTAGCTGAACTTTTATAATTTCATACAACATGAATGTTTGGTATAAAGAGAAACTGAAGAGTCAGATTCATTATAATCTCATAAGCAAACAGCAGACCCTGATCAGATGGTTCCTATAGGAGCTGTCTGATCAGGTTCTACTCAGTTTGCAAAGGCGTGAAAAGGCTTTTATATGAAGGAAAGTGTTAACCATATTTATTTGTAAATTTGATGTAGATATGTAAATTGAGTGAATCCAGGTTTGAGTGAATCCAATCTTTAATGAATCAAATTTTAAATCAAATTTTGAGTGAATCACATTTTGAATGAATCCAATTTCGAATGAATCCATTTTTCATTTTGGGGAATGTTTCTTCAAAAATTCTTTTGCGGATATAAAGTTTGGGAAAAGTGAATAATTTGTGAAGTTAGCATATCATGAAAGAGCTGACTGGCCTGGGTTTAAGTTGGCTTCCTGTGTAAGAGCTGACTGGCCTGGGTTTAAGTTGGCTTCCTGTGTAAGAGCTGACTGGCCTGGGTTTAAGTTGGCGTCCTGTGTAAGAGGTGTAAGAGCTGACTGGCCTGGGTTTAAGTTGGCTTCCTGTGTAAGAGCTGACTGGCCTGGGTTTAAGTTGGCTTCCTGTGTCCCTGTTAAGGGGCTTTAGGCACAGTTGGGTTAAATTCTATTTTTTTTATTTCACTTTTGTAATTTCTTGAACTTTATGAATGGATTGAAAAGAAGCATCTACTAGAATGGAAAGAGGAACATTACTAGAAAAAAGAAAAATTTAGAAATTGTGTAGTATTGAAACCATTGTAATTTTGAAGCCATTGTGATAAATAGAGCATTTGCTTCTATTGAGCGAATGCTATATTTATCACAATGGTTTCAGAAAGTGACTTTTACCAAGGCGTCAAAAGGCATCAATATGAGGGATTTGGTAATCGGTCATAAAAAAATGAATCCTGTTTGGTGATTAAGACAGATGATAGACTTTTGCTTCACTTTTGTCCAACATTATACTACAACCTGACATGAAAATCGGTATTATACATGTAATGGATTGTATTATTTTAGAGTGGTTATATAGCATAGTAGTTTTAATTCTCATTTATTAGTCATATTGCGATGCCAGACTAATTACAGGTGGAGGAATACCCCAGATGTTTTCGTCTTTCTTGATCAAATTGCATTGTTTCATGCAAAAAATAACAAAGGTGGAACCATAGAAATCCCAAAAGTCATCTGGAAGGCATCCTCACATGAAAAAAAACAAATGCCCAGACCAGAATTTGAACCTTAGTGACAAGGGGGTGAGTGATATTCATTTGAAAAAAAGAGCATAACCACTTGGCCATGGAGCCCCTTGGTTGTAATGTAAATCATTTTAGGTTGAACGCTGTGACATGATGGGAGCTTACTACAGACGGCTGACAGGTGAAGATGAGGAAGTGAAGATGGCCTGTGCCAAAGCCTGGAGTAAGTGGGAGCTGGCTACATCCAGACTTTATATAGACCCAAAGTATGTGGCCCGTGCTGAAGTGGATATCTGGACACTTCAGTTTGCTAGAATTGAATGGTAAGTCTTATAATTCAACAGTGGTGTTCATGATAGGCTGATTAATCCTTTTGCTGCTAAATTTTATTGTCTGCAAAATTTATCTTCTGTTTTCCTTTTTTTTCATTTTAAAGTTTGAAGTTTTCTTACTTTCATTTCAGAAAACATAATCAGAGTAACAAACACTTTCAAGTTTGGCTCCTGTTAAGATGCAGAGTTGCTCTAGACACTGAATAACTGCACAGGATCAAAACTGTTCACATAAACATTTACAAATTTGCTACCATTGTTCAAACAGCTAGTCAATATTTGCACAGTAGCTGAGTAGACCTAGATAGGATAGCTCCTGTAGAAACTCATATGTATATTTTATAAAATAATTATACCTCCGCACGAGTTGTAAGGGGTATACTGGAATCAGCTTGTGTGTCTGTTTGTCAGTCTGTCTGTAGATACATTTTAAACTCCTTCAACACTATTAGGAGGATTTGCTTGAAACTTTCAAAGATGAACAACACTGACATGTACATGTGCTTGAAAAAAAGAATTTTAGCTGTGTGACCATTTTTGACACATCAGTGTATTAAACTCCAAGTATATTGCAAAGTAACATATTATATTTTGGTCATTTTACGAATTTAAATCATGAGTAGATCTACCAATAACTGCAATATACACAAATGATAAAAATCAGAGGTGTAGAAAGGGAGAGCATTAAGGAAATCTTGGTAACATGTAGTCTATATTTGCTGCCAAACCCTACACTGGTTGCTCAGTAAAACCCCTTTAAACCGTACATTAAATTTAATATAAATATCAGTCTTGGAGACAAGTGGCAGCTTAATGCAGGTTGAAATTTATGCAGAAAGCTCCTCGAGGTGGCGGCTTAATGTAGGATGAAAGTCATGGAGAAAGCTCCTCTAGGAGCTTTCTTCATGACTTTCACCCTGCATTAAGCTGCCACCTGCCTAAAGGTATCTTAATTCTTCTCTGCAAGAATTCCAGTTTAGAGGGTTTTATTGTACTGATTAGAATCACCTTTCTCATCTCAATCAGCACTCCCTTTGTCCAGGAACACCATGATCAAATTTATAGGGGCCACTGACTGAAGTATAGAAAATTTAATTATTTGTTTGTTTGTCAATCAGAGGAATAGAAAAGACATGTAATTTTTTTTTTTACTACTATTTCATTCATTTCTCCATTTTATTTCTCCACCAAATCCCATGTTGTGTCAAAGAGACACAATAGATGGTTTGGTGGAGGACGATAATTTCAGTTTTTAGTATATATGAGTACACACTCTTTATCTTTACTTCTTGTGAGTATTAGCCATATTGCATGTACTATCTGTTACAGCCACTATTTCGTAAATGGAGGTTTCTTTGAATTTGATGGTCAATTACTAGCCAATGCCGAAAAAATTCGTCACATTCCTACAACCATAGTACAGGGCAGGTATGACATGGTCTGCCCGATGGAGACAGCTTGGAAATTACATAAGGTAACACCACAACTCTTTGCCTCAAAGTTAATTATCATCTACAAAAATTATTTGCGGCTCAATTAATACTATCAGCGTGACATTTTTGAAATAAATCATATAGGTGCCTTTACACACTTTTGAAAAGCAGAAAACAGAGCAGAACCAGGTCAGACGGCTCGTATAGGAGCCATTTGATCAGGGTTTGTGCTTTTGATATGATATAGATATGTTATTGTCAAAGCAAAAAAGTCCTTGAACAGTTTACATTGTTAAAATTCAGTTAATGAATATTCATGATGTCATGATTTCTCACCTAAATATTGAACAGGGAAAATGTTAAATATACCTGGATGAAGCTTTATTGTCATCTCACTATTTGTAAGATTTATACTGTAAAACTGTCACTGATTGAAGAAAAAATTATAATTACAATGTATTTGCTTTTCATTATCTATTAAAGCCCCACTTGAAAAAATATTTTAAAGTCTTGCATAGAGTGTAGACCCAAATCAACTACCATATTTAACTCTGCACTGCATATATACACCTTTAAAAGCATTTGCATGCAGAGTAGATCCAGGTATAATGGCTCCTATTGGAGCCATCTGATCAGGGTCTGCCCTGTTTGCTCATGGAGTTACAAAGACCTAATTCTCGAGTTTCTGCTTCCACCAAAATTTCTTGTGTTCATGTTGGAGCCGTCTGATCAGGCTCTGTTCTGTTTGCTTATGAAATGCAATAGATCTGACTTTACATTTTCTACCAATACTGAAAGATCCTGTGTACCTATGCTAGTATAAAAAGTTAGTTAATAAATACAAATGTATTCATGATGTCATTATTTCATACATAAATAGTGAACTTGGAATGGGTTAAAGCTACTAGTCTAGCCCCTATAACAAGGGCTACTATCTGAATAGGGACCTTAACCTTTCCACTGTTCTATGTTTATTCCAAATTCCAATACCTACCAAATATTTATGGACAAAATGGTCATACTGAAATATGGAAGTGGAACAGTGTAGCCATTTTAGAAAGTAAGGACACTGATCTATCAAATCCCATTAGCAAACAAAGCAGACCCTGATCAGACGACTCCTATCAAGGTCTACTAGCTAATAGAATTACAAAGATCTGTGTCTTTTCTTTCTAAATGGTTACAATGTTCTATCTTCGATATTTCATTTTAGCCATGAATATTCAGTAGGGATGGAAATTTGTGATAAATATAGTATAAACAGGGAATGGGCTGCTTGTCCTAGCCCCTATTACAAAGCTACAAACTGAAGAGGGACCTTTACCTTTTTATCATATTGACAGTTGGGAACCTTCCTCCCTAGATTTTGTTTGGAATACGGGTTGGGACTGTCGTGAATATGTTTTAGCACCACTGTGCACGTTACGTGGGAAACGTCTTCGACGTCTGTGACGTCACTTTGTTTATATGTACACAATGGAAGTTGAAGAGAGCTGAACATAATAATAAGTACTGAAGAACACAATGCATCATTTATTCTTGTATCCACTATTACGATATTGGTGCCTTGACCAATCGAACATGTCGAAGACGAACTTACAGAAGTTGTACGCTATGAGAGCTGGCATTAGAACAACCATTTCCATGTTCATTGAATCAGCCGAAGAATCGAAGACACTTAACGAATTAAACGAGAAGATAATGTCAGCAACTGATGCGGAACATATCGAAGAAGAAATCGTAACAACAGAAAAGGACTCCTTCAAACTACAATTTATGGGACTTAGAGAATTTCAATGTGAAATAGATGCCAATGATTCAAATGTGAATCGTAATGCGCAGAACGAGCATTGTGGAGATGGACGTTTCGAGGAACAGATGAATCGTGTGGTAGCAGTTGGAACATAGAACAATGTGGCAAGGATGGACGCTGGTGCAGACGGAAGTTCAAGTGATGGAGCTGGAAGTGTGAACTGTGACAACAGGAGTCATACCGTGATCCAGCAAGAGGCGGTTAACGTTCAACCATTTGTCGGTGGGTCACAGAATGCTACTGATAAGGTGTCGCATACTTCATTTACTGCAAATTATCACAGACTACCTAAACTTACACTCCCAAATTTTGATGGTGATGTACAAAATTGGCAGACATTTTGGGACTCGTACGAATCAACAGTGCATCAAAATTGCAATTTGACCGATGTACAGAAGTTCAAAAAAGTTCAAAAGTTCAAATACTTTACCTTAAAAGCCAGTTAGAAGGGGAAGCAGCACGTACAATAGATGGGTTTGCACTGACTCGTACAAATTATGCACGGGCAATTGATTTGTTGAAAGAAAGATATGGCCAGAGACATAAAATTGTGCACGTGACTATGCAGGCATTACTCCAACTTCCCGCCCCCAGTAACAATCTGCATAGTCTAAGAAATTTTTATGACGACATGGAGACGAAGATACGCGTGCTCGAATCCCTCGGCAAGCTGCAGGAAATCTACGGTGATGTGCTCATACCGATCATGCTCGATAAACTACCCGGTGACATCAGAGAACATCTAGCAAGACAACGTAGTGATGATGACTGGTTGTTAAGTGAGCTACGCCATGCAATATTCAAGGGAATAAACATTAAAGAAGTGCTTCACATGTTCCGACCGGAAGCAGACTTATACGGGTCTGCATCATCGTTGTTTGCGGATGCAAAGCGTTACACAGATGACAAAAATCAAGGAGAGAAAAGAGAAAAATTACAGTGTTTACTATGTGCAGATCTTCATGTGGTTATTGAGTGTGGAAAGTTTCCAAATATACAATCAGAGTTGAAAGTTGTGAAGGAGAAAAAATTGTGTTTTAACTGCTTCCGCAAGCATGCTGTGTTTTAATGCAAATCCAGGAAACGTTGTCAACAATGTGGCAGAAAACACCATACTACCATATGTCAGACAGATAACAGTAGAACGTCAGCCCCTCAGCAGACGACCAGAGATGCACATCCTCAGCAGACGACAAGAGATGCTGCTGTCTTGTATACATTCGCGCCCCAATCACGATCAGGTGTGTTGTTGACGACAACTATTACAATAGTGTGCTACAGAGACAGTTATAGTACCTCAACAGTTATTTTTGACGAGGGGGCTCAGAGAAGCTTCATTACAGAGACATTAGCAAATGAATTACAGTTACCGAGGGAAAGCACAGAAGCAATCAGTTTATCCGCATTCGGAGGCAATCGGGAAAAGATCCAACACATAGACACTTCGACAGTTTAGGTTGTCAGGGAACAGCAGCAGAAGATTCCTGTACTTGTACTCATGGTGCCCACAATAGCTACGCCTATTGACATTAGCCATAGATCAGACATTGCGGAATTGGCATATTTGAAAGGACAGAAGTTAGCCCATCCAATCTCAGATGACAACGAGTTCCCACTGTTGTTGTTAATTGGCGCAGACTATTATTGGGACTTTATAGAAGATGAAGTCATTCGAGGTTGTGGTCCGACAGCTGTTAAGTCCAAGCTTGGCTACCTGCTTTCTGGATCATTCAACAGCGTTGCCCCGGGACGAAATGCACAACACATTTTCAACGTCATGGTGTCAAGATTCCCGATAAACTGTCGCACTTCATGACTGGCCGGAAGATCCGATCGTTACCTCATCTTAGAGCTGACATTGATCATGGAACTTTATTGTCAGATCGGAATGACATTTCGAGGTGGGCGAGGATTCAGTCACACTTGATTGACCAGTTTTGGACTCGCAGGAAAACAGAATACCTCACAGCACTCTTTGAACGCAATGGCAAACCCAGGTCCAACTCCCAGACCATCTGTGTTGGCGAAGTGTTCCAGATCCACGAAGATTCCCCCAGGATCCGTTGGAAACTTGCTGTGATTCAGAGCCTCGTCTACGGCAACGACGGTTTAATTCGCGCAGCCAAAATTAAAATGGCAAACGAACTTATCGCTACTAGGCCGATTGTAAAACTATACCCACTTGAAGTGATAGACCAATAATAAGTGAATTCAAACGTGAGATAAAACTTTTAGAGACTGGAGATTATATAGTTTAACCAAATACATGTTGTTCTTTAAAGTAACGAATCAACGCTTAGCTTAAATTAAATTAGTAATTTATTATATACTGTACATTAAATGTATTTGATTAACTACTAACATCAGCGTAATTATTAAGTTTATTTCTTTAATTAATGATAGGATACGTGCACTTTTCATATTAGAGTAATGTAATTTTTTGCGGCCCCCAGAATATCGTGAATAGGTTTTACGTTGCGCAGGAAACGATGTCGACATCTGCGATATCACTTTGTTTACATTTGTATATGCATACAATGGAAGTTGAAAACAGCTGAACGTAATAATAAGTACTGAAGAACACAACGCATCGTTTATTCTTGTATCCACTATTACGATAGGGACATGCCAATGGCTAATTTGCCAGTTGCCAAATGCTAATTGCTGTTTTGCTAGTTGCTAAATGCCAATTGCTAATTTGCATAATTCTAATTGCTTTTTGCCAGTTGCTAAATACCATTTATTCTAGTTTCTTTTTTCTGAAGAGTGCTTGTTGGTACCCGGCAAATTTGATGATACGTTTAGTAGGTAAAATACCGCCACTGCATTGCATTTTCGGGATCCGGATCGACGGGCTGTATCCCACAATATGTTTTGTGTCCTTTATGAGTAATATTTTTCAGATACTTAAAATGTAATAAGATCTTAGGATCCTCGTCGGTACCGTATGGAATGTCGATTGGGCCATGCCAATTACTTAACTCCAATTGCTAATTTGCCAGATGCTAAATGCCAATTGCTAATTTGCTAAATGCCAATTGCTAATTTGCCAATTGCCAAATTGACAGTTGCTAATTACCGTATTGTCATTAACTCTAGTTTCTTTTCTCTGAAGAGTGTTTGGCGGATCCAAGGATTAGACAGATCGGCGGGCTTCATTCTACAATATGTTCTGTATCTTATCAAAACAATAATATACCCAATTTCTGTACATCTGTACACAAGAATGTACACAAGAAGAACATGTCCGTAAATGTTTCATTTGGCAAATGGCAGTTTAGCAAATGGCAATTGGCATGTCCTGACCCACATTTCATAGCTTTTGGTACTCTGGTCATTTTTACATTGCTTTTCTTGCTTGTTTCCAGGCTCTTCCAGATGCTGAGTTCCACATCATACCTGACGCTGGTCATTCAAACAGAGAGCCTGGAACCGAAGTCAAACTGGTGCAAGCCTGTGAAAAATATAAATCATTGTAATACATAGTCTTTATAGTTTTAATTAGATCAGTTAATGGTTTTATTTAAGAATATTATCAATTGAGTACAGTACAGACATAGCTGTATCTACAGGTACGAGTTTATGAAGGATTGAACAATAAGGATGTTTGTGGCTCACCTACTCTTTTGCTGTTGCTGATTTCTGAGTGAAAAAATTCTTCGGTCTTCAAAGTTGAATTTTCTTCCATTTATATTAAAAAAAACAGAAATCACAGTGATAACTAGTTTGGTCCGAATGAAACACGATAGTACTTTTTGTCTTTATTTAGATCGAAACTGTTTGCTAATTTGATCCTAGATTAGACCATTGATTGGAAGAGTTAATTCTTTTGCATTATCAGATATTTTGTAATAACCTTTGCTAATAGGTTGAATTCAGGTGCTGAAGGTATTGACTGTGTGTCCTAAAATGTCTGAATCTTGTATGATATTAATAAAATAACGGAGTAAATATAACTTAATTATAACAGTAGACGAAATGGGAACAGGGTAAAATTTTAGAGTATAAAAAATGGGAATAAATTACAGTAGACGAAATGGGAAGTAGACGAAATGGGAATAAACTTCATTGTTA
Source organism: Azorinus chamasolen (assembly GCA_963576725.1). Lineage (NCBI taxonomy): Eukaryota > Metazoa > Mollusca > Bivalvia > Cardiida > Solecurtidae > Azorinus > Azorinus chamasolen. Next base: position 87,225,869 of record OY755243.1, on the reverse strand, counting down.
GGGGGGCAAATGCATAATCATGTTTTCTTAAGAATTACCATGACTTATATCAGTTGGGCCATTGCATAATCATGTTTTCACAGTTTTCTTAAGCATTACCATGACTTACATATATTGGGGTTGGACCCAGATCAAAAGTCTAGATGGTGATCATTTTCCTTGATTTGCTGAATTGGTTTGTTGTTGTTTTGTTTTTTTAAATTGCATTTTTGCTTGCATAAAATTCCTAAGTTAATCTTAAAACTCCAACATTAGTTTGAGTCAAGATAACCCCCCCAAAAAAACATAACTTGATATTAAAAAGTAGTAAAATGCATGAATTTTGCCTGATGTGAAGATGGTATAATATTGATCCAAGACAAAAATATAAGCAGTAGACATGAAAAATATAAGCAGTAGACGAAATGGGAAAGGATGTAATATTAGGAGTAGACGAAATGGGAACAAATGCCAAAGTAGTAGACGAAATGGGAAGTAGACGAAATGGGAAGTTACCAACAATGATAGGTGTCAAAAATACTACTGTGGATTAAGTCTGCTGCCCGAAAAAGCATCTTAGATATAAAAAATTATATAAAAATTGATGACAACACATTAAAAAGTCCTAAAATGTCTGAATCTTGTATGATATTAATAAAATAACGGAGTAAATATAACTTAATTATAACAGTAGACGAAATGGGAACAGGGTAAAATTTTAGAGTAGACGAAATGGGAATGAATTACAGTAGACGAAATGGGAAGTAGGCGAAATGGGAATAAACTGTGTTTCATATTGAATTAACCCTTTCCTTCATATAAATGCATCACGCATTTGTAAACAGAGTAAATCCAGATCAGAACTGCCTGATCAAGGTCTGCTCTGTTTGCAAATGGAATTTGATAGATCTATTTCTTTACTTTCTAAAATGGCTACAATGTTCCACCTGCCATATTTCATTATAACTATTTTGTTTATGAATATTCAGTAGATAATAAGCACAGAACAGGGACAGGGTTAATTGAATGTACATGTATTAACTTTTCGAATGCGGATTATTCAACATCATATGATGCATGAGTGTTTAACAAACAGAGTGTGAAAGGATATACAGTAAAACCTCTCTATAACGACCACTAATTGGTATTTATATCAGGTGGCTGCTGAAAGATCAGGTGGCTCCTATAGGAGCGTTCTGTTTTACATTCACCTTGCTTTAACCAGCTACCTGCCTTTAACACAAAATAATTGATGTATTTTAGTGGTCGTTATAGAGAGGTTTTACTATACATGTAATTTGCAAGAAGATTTGAATGACATCATGTGCAAATGCTGATCAGAAGGGATCTCAGGGAACCTAGGGAAGCTCTCTGATCTTGTCTAAAATATGTGTAATTCGAGGGCTTGGTGTAAAACTATTGTAACTCCTTCACTTTGTGAAGGAGTTACAATAGTTTTGCACCAAGCCGTCGAATTGTAATCATATGGCTCCTGTCTTGTCTGATCATGGTCTGCTCCGTTTGATATGACTAATATAGATATGACTGTGTTTATATACCATTATAAAAATGGATCTAATGAATATTCATGACAATTGACATCATTGATATTTTTTGCATGAATATTCGTAGAGTAAAGGGTTAACTACTCAGGTGTTCAAGTTTACTGCTCTTCAGAATTCTAAACGACAGATTTTGAGTCAATAAATGATGCTTTCTTAACCGTTTTCCTTGTTCAATATTCATGTAAGAAATATATGACATCACAAATATTTATTGGCTGAAGAGTTATAATGTAAACTTTTAAGAAAATCTTTTACTTTGACAAAAACTTTGAAAAAAATAGATCTACATGTATATCATATCAAAAGTAAACAGTGAAGACCCAGATCAGACAGCTCCTATAGGAACCATCTTATTTGGGTCTACTCTGTTTGCAAAAAGGCGTGAAAATGGGTTAATTTATATGAAGGAAACAGATGACAAAATTTTATTTGAATGATGTCAGAGGTTCATTGAAGCTTTTGCAAACTTTGTTAGTTTGTAGGTTATTATTATTGAGGTGCTATCAGATATGCTGATACTTTTCGCCAGGCATACTGGTTTGTTCTCAGCCAAGCTGTGTCTTATTGATATTCTCTAGACTCCCTTCGAAGATACCATTCTCATCAATACAGCAACTCTCTCTAAACCGTAATTCTAGTAGAGAAGAATTTAGATACTTTTAGGTAGGTGGCTGCTTAATACAGGGTACAAGTCATGCACCTCCTTCATGAGGAGCTTTCTGCATGACTTTCACCATGCATTAAGCTGCCACCTGTCTTCAAGACCAATTTTTATACCAAATTAAATGCCTAGTTTAGAGAGGTTTTACTGTAAATCAAGAGAATATCTTTCTTATATTTCTTAACCCTTTCCCTCATAGAAGACCCAGATCAGACAACTACTGTAGGTCTGATCTGTCTCTGCTCTGCTTGCTTATAAAAAGTAATAATATACATGTATATCTGATTATACAGCTCTTGTCATGATGCCATTTTAAATTTCAGTTAACCGATATTCATAGATTCATTGAATGTTTATGAGGGAAATGGTTAGATACACTTCCTATCCACAGCAAAGTTCAATGAGCGTTTACAGTGAATTTTACCCTGGTGATAATGGTAATTGCTCATATGGCTAATTTGCATGTACACCACTGTGCTTTATCATTTTAACCCATTCCCTCATATTTTGATGCCCTTTGATGCCCCTGCAAAAGTCACTTTTTGAAATCGTTGTGATAAATAGAGCACTTGATCCATAGGAGCTAATACTTGTTTTTTTCACAATGATTTCAAACAGCAAAATTCTAAAGTTTTCCTTTTTCTAATTTATGCTCCTTTTCAGTAGATTTATGCAGAAAGGTTGGGTCTAAAATAGCCGATGAATGAATGGGTTTATAACATCAACAGTGCTATAATTTTTTTGGTTTGGTTATTTTCATATAGGGATAATTTATATACATGCAAAGCTGTGTGCCATATGATTTTCATGGTACTGCATAAGTGTATGTTTATGTGATAATTGCTACTATGAGATAAATAGTTGACCTTTCGACTGCTAAGCAAACTTTTGTTGGATAGAAACATCAGTTGTCACAGTCGATTTATCATGCATTTCATTTCAACAACATGGTCAGAGTATGAAACAGTTTGGATCCTGATGAGACACCGAGTAGCTCGGCGTCTCATCTGAATCTAGACAGTTTGAATAGGTAATCTTTCAACCACCCACAGCGGGCTAAAAGTGAAACGGGAAAACCTGGGACCAGTCTATGTAAAATTGAATGTAGGAAAAAATGCCACTGGAAAAAATGCCACTGGAAAAAATGCCACCGGAAAAAATGCCACCGGGAAAAATGCCACCCTGATTTGGAAAAAATGCCAATGGAAAATATGCCACTGGAAAAAATGCCACTTTTTTTTTGAATTATGTTTTATCCTTTTTTCTAAAAAAAATATTGAATTTATTATACAGACAGTCAACCTGTGTTAGGCAGCTACTTGTCATTAGCATTTTTAGCCTCCTTGACTGTCTGCCACCTTTTTTAAAACTTTTTTTTCGGGGTTCTTTTATAGTTTTATTTAGTGAAGACCCAGTTCAGGCCTAGTCGAGTTGGTCCTAGATGAGGCCTCACTTTTATTGGGCCTCATCTGGATCCAAACTGTTTGCAAGGGTCATCAACGGTCTTCAAATTTCATTGCTAGCAGGCAAAGGGTTAAAGAAGGTAATGTACTATTTGTACTATAGTTATGACATGTTCATCAAATAGACAAACATTGTAGATCCAAACCATAAGGCTACATTTTGAATCTCATGGTCTGGATCTACACTGCGTGCAATATAAATAGACGACATATTTTTTTATGGGTGCATTATTTAGGATACGTTCATCAAATAGACAAACAGTGTAGATCCAAACCATTAGGGTCCATTGCGAACCTCATGATCTGGATCTACACTGTGTGCAATGTAAACAGAAGACATAAATTTATTGCTTTAATAGTGTTTTTTGTAGTATATTTAGGATATGTTCATCAAATAGACAGTGTAGATCCAAACCATATGGCTCCATTTTTAATTTCATGGTCTGGATCTACACTGCGTGCAATGCAATAACACGACATAATTTTTATGGGTGATAAGTGCTGTTATTTGGGTTTGTACATTATTTAGGATATGTGTAATGTAGACGACATAATTTTAGTGCTTTAATAGTTTGTGTGTACATGTAGTATAGTTAGGATATGTTCATCAAATAGACAAACAGTGTATGCTAAAAGCATAAGGCTCATTTTTGAAACTCATGGTCTGGATCTACGCTGTGTGCAATGTAAATAGACGACATAATTTTATTGCTGTTACTTAGTGTGGTTGTACTATGTGTGCTTGAAATGATTTACATTAAAAGTTTCATACAGATTTATATTATTAGCAAAAACTGTTTAGAAGGCAAAAAATGCTAATGGACAACAGTAGCTGCCTAACACAGGTTGACTGTCTGTATAATAAATTCAAGATTTTTTTTTTAGAAAAAAAAAGGATACAAAATAATTTAAAAAAAGGGCGGCATTTTTTTTCCAGTGGCATATTTTCCAGTGGCATTTTTTCCAAATCAGGGTGGCATTTTTTCCGGTGGCATTTTTTCCAGTGGCATTTTTTCCGCACACCGAAAAATTGTGTTAGTCCAATTTTTTTTTTAATTTACTGCTTGCATTAGCTGGAAATTGCATTTGCAGTATTTTACATGGTACTTGCTTTAGCCAGATTTTGCATTAATAGGAACTTACATTTGCAGAGACTGTCATAGAATCTAGCTTGCAACAAGTCAGGCTTTTTTTCAGAGCGATAACTAATGTATGATGGACTACTTTTGTTATCTTGCACGTTCTTTAGTTCAGGATGTTTTTCATATAGGTTTATATATACACTTTATTGACATTTTGTGTTATGAATGAACAAAACTATATTTGTAAAAATATTTATCCTATTTAACCCTTACCAGATAGAAATGCATTTGCAAACAGGGCAGACCCAAATCAGGTGACTGTTATAGGAGCTGTTTGATCAGGGTCTGCTCTGTCTGCTTACGAAATTATATAATTATGATTGTACAATTCTTCAGAATTTCTCTTGATGATGCTACCATTATAAAATATTAGCTAATTAACATCCATTCATTATTTCTTAGTTGAAAATTTATCAGGTAAAGTGTTAAACCACTGATTGTATTTACAGTAATAAATATATTCAACATTTTCATGTGGCAGTTTTTTTAATTAACCCTTTCATCACGTGAGTACAAATTTATCAACCTTTGACACTTTGAACCCTGGCATGGAGTGATATCTTGTTACACAGGATGGGGGCCGGAGAGGACGGGGTCCCAGATATGGAGTGACACCTCATTACACGGGATGGGGATGTTTCCCCAGACATGAAGTGACACCTCACTACACGAGATTGATGTTGATGGGGACACCTCATTACACAGTCCTGACTGGGCAGGGAGGGGCGTTCCCCCAGACATAGAGCGACACCTCATTGAATGGGAGGGGGTTCTAGGGCCCCAGATATGGAGTGACGCCTCATTCGATGGAATGGGATGAAAAGGGGACCACAGACATGGAGTGACGCATCATTACATGGGATGTGGGCGATGACCCCAGACATGCCTTGGCACCTCATCAGATGGGATTGGGCGAAACGCGGGCTACTGAGAGGAACCTTATTAAATGGATCTGGACAGGAATGGATGCTCTCAGACATGGAGTGAAACCTCCTTCCCCAGAATGTGGAAGTCCCATACATTATAGCGATAAACAAGTGATAACGTGTGTAGTTTGGATCCAGGTGAGATGCAAAGTAAACTGCTCGTCTCATCAGGATACAAACAGTGTCGAAACAGTTGGCAGAAACGGACGTTAATCAACATAAACATTCTGATTTTTTTTTGAGAAACTGAAGGAAACCAAACTTTTGAGATTTGTACTGGCGACACTTAACCCTTTACTGCATAGATATGCCTTTCTACGCATTTGCAAACAGTAGACCAAGACCAGACGTCGTCTGATCAGAGTCTACACTATTTGCTTCTGATGTGTGCTATTATAAAAAAAAGTCTAATATTCATGACGTCATCATTTTTTACATTATTATTCAAATAGTTATAATAGAATATGGGAGATGGAGCATTGTAGCCATTTTAGAAACTAGAAACACTGGTATATCAACTTTCAAACGTCTATCAAATTTCAAATTTCATTTGCAAACAGAGTAGACCCTGATCAGACGGCTCCTCAGGAGCCGTCTGATCTTGGTCTACTCTGTTTGCAAATGCGTGAAAACACGTTTGTATGAGGGAACGGGATAATCCGGTACGACAGTTGATACGGGTTAGCACCACATTCATCATTCCTTTGCTTCAGTTCCTATTATGTAACGTACACCGTCTTGGCTTTCTGGGGTGATAAACAAACCCGTCAAATCTATCGAATACAACGATGGGACAAGAGATATACCTTATATGTTGTCATGCACGACATTTTCGGACCATAACTTGAACATTTCCGATGAGTAATTATGTGTGAAGTACAGTAAAACCTCTCTATAACGACCACACTAAATTATGTTAATTTGTTAGTATTCAGGGCAGGTGGCTGCTTAAAGCAAGGTGAAAGTAAAACAGAACGCTCCTATATAGGAACGTTGTTTTTGACTTTCACCTTGCTTTAAGCAGTCACCTGCCTTCAACACAAACTATTTGATGTAATTTAGTGGCCGTTATAGAGAGGCTTTACTGTAGTGGCATCATCGATATTTATACACCCCGTACACTTAACGAAGTTACACGGGGTATATAGTTTTAGACCCGACCGTCCGTCAGTCAGTCTGTCGGTCAGTCCGTCCGTCCGTGTATCCTAACCCTTCTCTTGCTGAATTTTAAAATACATTTCTCCTTCTTTACCCATGTCCTGTTGTATAATTACATATATCTTCACTGTGTACAAGTATTTCGCTGTGCAATCACTGCTGTGGAGTGTACTGGTTGCACAATCAACTTGTAAATAGTGCAGACCCTGATGAGACAGCTCCTGCAGGAGCTGTCTCATCTGGGTCTTCACTATTTACAGGTAGGTATATTGACGTGAATAGCAAGCGAAGGGCTAATACATTGTCGCTCATCTAGTAATTTCATTTCCTGACCAATTCTGTTTTTCAAATTTGCTTGAATAAAAGCTTGGCTGATTTCGATTTTCAGAGGAATCTGTCGCGAGGAACCACTTTTTTTCTCTGACAATATGGCGGGGTGGGGGTATTTGAGCTTGCTTAATAAAGTTCTTTAATTACATGTTTAAGCTGAATTTTATAATGCCTAATGATACTTCGCCGTGGCAGAAAACCCGATCCATTTATTCATAAGCAAGCAGATTTTAATCAAATTGATCCTACAGGAGTCCATTTCTTAGCCGTCTTATCCGAGTCCACTTTGCATTTAGATGTCAAAAGTCTTTTCTTAGGAGTAAGGGTTTAAACCCTAACCTGTCGTATATTAATGTAACATAATTATGGCATCATCAATATTTATAAGCTGAATTTTAAAATGACATGTGCACTTGAGGCTTTGATATTGGCAGATACTATACTCAGATATTTCATAATTCCATAAGCAAACAGAGCAGACCCTGATCAGACGGCTCCTACAGGAACCGTCTGATCTGGATTTACTCTGTTTACAATGGTGTGAAAAGTGTTTATATGAGAGAAATGGTTAGGACAAGACTTAACTGCAACAATAACAAATACTGCCATGCTGAGCATTCGGGACTGGAGCGAGAGAAACTCAAACAAATCTGTTTTCACTGAATATAAAGACGGAGGCTGGTGACGTCCTGGTTTCAATGTGGCACGGGATAAGCGAGGTAATTCCATGCTGGTCGATCATTAACGAGTTATTAATAACGCTTCCAATCTTTGCTGGGGAAAAGTGTTTACCCCTTAACTCGCCGTGAACAAATAAATAGTGTCACTGTCTACTTGAATTTGGATCTGGTAAAAAATTTACTACTTCCAAAACTATCAAGTTTCTGAGAAACTATGAACAGAACGTCTGTTTAGATCCTGATGAGACACCTAGTTTCTCAGCGTCTCATCTGGATCCAAACTGCTTGCAAATGCGAGTCGGATAGCGGGATACGATTGACAGCTTGTCCTGCTAAACACAACCTCGATCATTGGCATTTGTAAACTGGTCAGCTTAGATCTAGACGAGACGCCAAGTATCTCGATGTCTCATCAGGTTTAAAATTGTTTGACATTCGGACCGAATTTTCAATAAAATTTACATGAACTATAAAATGTGAATTAAATTGCAGATTTGAGTGGGCAGAACAATTTTTTCACAGCGTGATGAGAGTTTGCTTGTTTGCGGAATGGTAAATGAATTCAAAACTTGTGTCGTTACAAACAATAAACCCTTTCCTTCATATAAACGCTTTTCACGCGTTTGCAAACAACGTAGACCCAGATCAGATGGCTCCTATAGGATCTGCTATAGGTTATGTTCTGTTTGGTTTTGAGGACTAGGGTCTGATCTGTTTGCTTATGAAGTTTATAATAGATCTAATTTCAAAATATACTGTGTACATGTGCCATTATAAATAAAAATACGATAATAAATATTCATGTTACAAAGTAAATCATTGCAGAGTCAGAGCAGAAATGTTTACTACAATCTAAAGAATTTGTTATTTCTTTCAAATCTGTGTATTACTTTGATTTTGAGTCAGCAAAGGATCGACATTTCTGAAACTTATATTTACCTGATTTAATATTCATGTAAGAACTAATTAGCTACTTTAGCTGGATTTTCATTATCGCTTTATTTACAAGGGATGTTTGCTGTTGCAAGAAACTATAATATTATAATTGGATCTATATTAACCCATTACGTCATAGGCTATTTTTAGATCCAACCACTTTGAACACATCTACCGAAAAGGAGCATTAACTAGAGAAAAGGGAACTTTTAGAATTTCCCTTTCGTCATACAATACGAGGGAATGGGTTAATACACATGCATAGAAGATCCGGGTAAGACGACTCGTACTCTATTAGCCCTTTCCTTCATATAAAGACATCACGCTTTTACAAACAGAGTAAACCCAGATCAGACTGCTTCTATAGGATCTGCTCTTTTTGCTTTCGACGTGCTATAGATCTGATTCTCAAATGTCTCTCGAAGCAAATACATTCCTTGAAACATTTATATTATAAAATTTCAGCTAATAAACATTCAAGATATCATTATTGTGCTGCGGATTACTATTGTGCTGCGGGTAACCCGCAGCACTGAGTATGTAATGGTTTGGTATGACCTACTTTTTTGGCAATGGAGTAACATTTTTATCTTCTTCCTGGAAGAGCTTATTTGTTATGAACGGTTTCGGTCCAAATCCGTTTCAGGCTTGGTCGTTTCGGCCCAATTGTAAAATATGTCATTTACACGCCAACTTTAGTCCAACCGATTTGCATTCAAATGTATATAAATGGCAATTGTGATATAATTGAACGGGAACCAATATACGCAGTAAGGTTGGATTAACATAATATTTTTCAGGAATGTAACATGCTCTTATGTCAGAGTATAATCTACACCTTAATAAAAAATTTACCCATCTTCAACTACTTTTAAAGAACAAACGTTGCACAATCGCTGCTCTTGTGGTACACCAGAGTATCTACCTCTCTCTATTTCCAGCGCATGTACAACAGTTCGGAACTGTGCATACGCATGTCTAAATGTTCGAACACTTAATACACCGAAGAAGTATTCTTGACCAAACGAAGATTTTTTATACATTTATAAACATTCAGTTTAGGACAGGTATAAGTATATCCAAAAGTACAAAATGAGTCACACAGGAAACATCACATACAGAACAAACAGCCGCCCGAACAGCAACACAAGGAAACAGCAAATGTACATAACTATAAAAACATCAAGAGACGCACAAAGACAAAACAAACATACAATAGGGGGAAGATGGAAGTACCGCTTTGGAACGGTCAGTGATAAAAGTCACTGGGAGGGGGTGGGGGTGGGGGTGTTAAACCGGTTTTTGGGCACCCAACCTCACACTTATTCCATCCCCACCCTAAAAGCCTAAAAGACAAACAGTGTAAAAAGTATCCCCTCTCCGACTAATATACAACAACCGCGATGGCAAATACAGTGGTAAAGTGCATGTATAACGAAAACATTGAAATGAACAAACTGTATCCACCTATCGCTAGTGTACTCAATGATTGAGCTGCAAACAGAGTAACTGTAGAAAAGTAATAAAGGGTACGACAAAAATGAAATAGTACAGATATCCGACGTTCTCCTTCAATTTCTGGATTTAAGAGGTCGCCTTCATAGAGTACTAAATCTTTCTTGTCGGCGTACATGCAAGGAGAACAGCGTGATTGCCAACTGTAAAAGGGTTGACAACCAAACATGTAGTACTATAGAATCATATATATTCAGGAAATGGGTGATCCTTCGAAAGCAAAAGTGGAAATGCCAAAAGAGAAAATTGCAGACTCGGTTTTATTGAGTCTGTTCATGAGTAGTAATTAAAAGTGCAACACTACCCTTTTTAAAGGTCAAGTAAACAGGCGGGACACTTTTTCGTAAATATTTGACAAATAGGTACCTTGTACGTTGTAGTTTCGAAAACACAAAAAATACAGTCATATCGCACATAGCAGCTGTCATATATCACCGATAAGTAAGCACTGGCTGATTTTGGTCGCTCGCTTATCTCCCTTGTGATGACGTCACTGATGAACATTCGCTATAATGTCGGACTAGATATCGTATAGAAAAGAATCGCACGTAATGTACTTCTGCTTCGTTATAAGTGCTAAAATGGTAACTTGTGCTGCATATGTGTGTATCCCTGCCTATGGGTGTAGCTCCTAGTCCGACAGAGATTAAATAGGATTATTTAAATTACCAAAAGACGAGAAGTTCAAGAAAACGTGATGTGATTTATATTGGGTCAGCTAACATTTTGTCTCGATGGCTGTTGTCAGTGAAATTTATACTAGAGGAAATAGTGCAGTCGATGACTTGGGTCTGCAATTATAAAAAAGGATATGCTACATTCTGTTATAAATCTGACTTAGGTCTAGCCCTGTATGTTAATGGGTTTTTTCTTCGTGGAGAATTATTCTATACAAACGTTTTGTTAACAGCGGTAACCCAAATCACGCAGGAACTGTCTGATCAGGATCTGCTCTAATTGCTTAATCCGTAGACTTGTTTCTTAAGATTCGATCAGGGTTGTCTAGCGTCTCTAATCCCTGTAATGAATATTCATGAGGTCATGAAATCTTTAATAAATATTCTTTAGAGAAAAATGATTATTGATTAATAAACACAATTTTGCACTGTTGGCAGGAGACACCTAATTTGCTTTTAATCAATTTCCCAATCATTCTCTTCTTATATAAACGACTTCACGAGCGTTTGCAAATAGACTAGATCCAGATCGGACAGTTCCTGTAAAAGCTGTCTGATCAGGTTCTGCTCTGTTTACTTATGAAATTTTGTTGATCTAATCCTAATTGATCTGTCAGAGCCAATGCTCCATTTGAAAAGTTTAAGTTAACATTGTGAAGAAAAAGCCTTTAGATCTTCTTTATGAATATTTGTGTAAGAAATAATTATTTCATGGAGAGTTAATGATATATGAGCACAGGCTATGGCAGTAATTGTACAACAAGACCTACCGGTATATTATTTCATAAGCAAATCGACAAGAACCTGATCAGGGAGCTACAAGAGAAGCTCTCTGATCTGGATCTACTATGTTTGTAAATTTGTTTCAATACGCTTGATCTGGGTCTACTATGTTTGCATTGGCATAAACAGGCACGTGGAACGAAGGGTTTATATTCGTGAAGTAATTTACTCACACATAATTTTTCATCAGGGAAATAGTTTATCATAAATATGATCCTTTTTGCAATTTTGGAACTTGGACAATTTTGACCATAAATCCATAGAAAAAAAGTCATTCTGGATTACTGTAATTTACGGAATTGTTCATTGGGTGCGTTTTATAGTGTTACTGATTATTACCTACATAATGCCCAACTAACTTTGAGGCAACATGACCGCAATGATTGATTCCTCTTGATACTTTACCACAGCTACATAAAAGAATGCAACAATACGTAATATACAGGAAGCGGGTTTTATGGTCATGTACTAATCATTGTCCCCTGGTGGGTATTTTACAAACGGCCACTATGATAACTGACATCTGGAGACAATTGACCCTGCATGGGGCATTCGTGTGTAATATGGCTTAGCACAATATACTACGATATGGCCTAAGGCCATTGAACACATTCATTCATAGATAAATTCTAATGACTATGTTTACTGTTGTTTGCCTACAAAACATAATTAAATTGCACATACGAGTATACTGTAACATTATGATAAAAACAAATGTAGCAACAGTTTTAATGTGTTGACCATATATTTATAGACATTTTTATTTGTAGTGGGTCCAGTCATTTAAACATAATTCACAAGCTTTAGAAACATGAACATATTAATAAAAAAAAATTAGTCATTCTTCAAGACTGACAACCATTTGTTATCAAGATCCACATTTTTCTCATTTTCATAACAAAATACATACTTTGGTATTTTAACCTTTACTCGATTTTGTGAAAGTGATGCATCATTTTGGTATTGCAAATATTAAAGTAAAATAAATAAATAAATTATTTCCTATTTTTCTGTATTTTGGTGGAATTTGTTTCTTTTTCGAAAGCACGTACATTTATACATAGTAATGAGAACGTCCAATTTCATCTGAACCCACTTTGCCTAAATACGAAATTCATCTAAAGTTGTCCGGTTCTGTCTAAAAGTTGTTTAGACCCAACTCATGGGCGGGACCCAAATTGTCCCTCTGATCTGAATCTGCACTATTTGCTAAGGGTCTTGGTTCTAACCTCATCCTATTTTAAAATTATAGTTTATGAATAGTGTAAATTCACTGACAGGTAAAGTAAATTATAACTCTTCGCTTGCTATTTACGTCAATATACCTACCTGTAAATAGTGAAAACCCAGATGAGACAGCTCCTGCAGGAGCTGTCTCATCAGGGTCTGCACTATTTACAAGTTGATTGTGCAACAAGTGCATTCCATAGCAGTGATTGCACAGCGAAATACGTGTACACAGTGAAGATATATGTAATTTTACAACAGGGCATGGGTAAAGAAGGAAAATTGTATTTTAAAATTCAGCAAGAGAAGGGTTAAAATTAACAAAATTAAAACACATGTGTTTAATATTAAGTATCATTGTTTTTCACACCTATAATAAACATCACACTCCATAAATAGTTTCCTATACTCGATAAAGTGTCACTTTCTATGGTTAATCCGCGGACGTAATGTCTGGAAAAGTGTGAAAATAATTTGGGTATTTATAGAAACTATGGAGTTGGATTTTATCTAATTTTGTCAGCAAACAGAACACACCTTAATAAGACGGTTCCTGTATGCTCTGATCTGGATCTACTATGTTTTGCAGAGGCGTTCATTTTAAGGAAAAGGTTAAGTTTCTGTGTACATTCCTCCCTGTCAATGGGATCCCTGACTGGCATGTACACAAGTGACGTCACTACGCAAGGGAGATAATCATGTATCTATTTTCAAAATGCACGGTTAGCGGTACAATAAAAACTCGATTTAAATCAAAACAAGATAAAAACGGTAAGAATTTTTTACAGCTTGGTGTTTAACTAACTGTATACTATCAGAAATTGACGAAAACCCAATCTGTGTACTTGACCTTTAATGATTTTTTAACATATTTGATGAACAAAGTGAGAAAATGGGTATGTCCAATAATTTTACGAAGTTTGTAAATCACATCACCATAAAATTCAGGATGTGAAATACTGTGTCGCAGAAGTGCCTTGAGATTACATTGGTACTTGCCAATAAGTGAGAGATTTCGATAGTAAAGTTTAGAGAAAGTTTTTCTTAGTTTATGGTATCTATATCCTTGCTTAAGCAGCTTTTCAGTTAAAATGAGATTTCGACTGCTAAAATCGTCAATAGATGAACAAGCTCTAGCAAAACGAATAAGTTGAGATATACAAGCTCCGTAAGATGGGGCACGGGGAACATCTCCGTCAAGATGAGGGAAATTTACAATATTAAAATCAAAATCATCGCTTTTGTCATATATTTTAGAAGAAATCATTCCATTATCAAATTTAAGGATCATGTTTAATTTTTGATGCTAACTAATTTATAAAGAGAGAAAAAAGTTTCGGCGAATCTATACACCCTTGCTTCAAACCGATTGGACATTCGAAATAATCAGACACATGTTCGTTACATCTAACACAGGCCTTGACATGTTTGTACATTGCTTGAAAAGATTCAAATAGATGGCCTTTTATATCAGCATTAATTAAAACTTTCCATAATTTGCTTCTTACTACTGAGTCAAATGCCGTTTTAGAATAAATGAAAGCAATATACATGTACAAAAATGAGTCATGCAGGAAACACCACATACAGAACAAACACTCGCCCGAACAGCAACACAAGGAAACAGCAAATGTACATAAGTAGAAAAAACAACAAGAGACGCACAAAGACAAAACAAACATACAATAGGAGGAAGATGGAAGTACCGCCTTGAAACGGTCAGTGACAAAAGTCACCGGGGGGTTAAACCGGTTTATGGGCGCCCAACCTCACACTTATTCCATCCCCATCCTAAAAGACAAACAGTGTAAATAAACGTATCCCCTCTCCGACTAATCTACAACAACCGCAACAGCAAATACAGTGGTAAAGTGCATGTATAACAAAAAAACATTTAAGTGAACATACTGTATCCACCTATCGCTAGTGTACTCAATGATTGAGCTGCAAACAGAGTAACTGTAGAAAAGTAATAAAGGGTACGACAAAAATGAAATAGTACAGATATCCGACGTTCTCCTTCCATTTCTGGATTTAAGAGGTCGCCTTCATAGAGTACTAAACCTTTCTTGTCGGCGTACATGCAAAGAGGCCAGCGTGATTGCAACTTGTTGCCCCTTTTTCAGCAAGGAATTTGGAGGTAAGTGACTGCAAGACAAATGCGTTGTCAACTGTTGAGCAGCCGTTTCGAAACCCTGATTGTGAGTCATCAATTTTATCAAACGTATTTACAAAGAATGTAAGTTTTCTGTTAATGAGACTTGCATATATCTTACCAAAACTATAAAGTAGTGATACCCCCTGTAGTTTGAAGGTTTATTTTGATATCCCTTTTTATACGCCCGAAGGGACGTATTATGGTATGGCGCATGTCGTCCGTCCGTCCGTCCGTCCGTCCGTCTGTCCGTCCGTCCGTCCGTTAGCAATTTCTTGTGCAACTAACTCCTCCTTTATTTTTCAACATAATTTCTTCAAACTTTCAGGAATGATAGATATTGATGTGTAGTTGTGCATATCAGTGAGATAACTCTCATATCATTTTTCATTCTGGAGTTATTGCCCTTTGATAGTTTCGGGTAGCAATTTCTTGTGCAACCAACTCCTCCTTTATTTTTCAACATAATTTCTTCAAACTTTCAGGAATGATAGATACTGATGTGTAGTTGTGCATATCAGTGAGATAACTCTCATATCATTTTTCATTCTGGAGTTATTGCCCTTTGATAGTTTCGGGTAGCAATTTCTTGTGCAACTAACTCCTCCTTTATTTTTCAACATAATTTCTTCAAACTTTCAGGAATGATAGATACTGATGTGTAGTTGTGCTGTTCAGTGAGATAACTCTCATATCATTTTTCATTCTGGAGTTATTGCCCTTTGATAGTTTCGGGTAGCAATTTCTTGTGCAACTAACTCCTCCTTTATTTTTCAACATAATTTCTTCAAACTTTCAGGAATGATAGATATTGATGTGTAGTTGTGCATATCAGTGATATAACTCTCATATCATTTTTCATTCTGGAGTTATTGCCCTTTGATAGTTTCGGGTAGCAATTTCTTGTGCAACTAACTCCTCCTTTATTTTTCAACATAATTTCTTCAAACTTTCAGGAATGATAGATACTGATGTGTAGTTGTGCATATCAGTGAGATAACTCTCATATCATTTTTCATTCTGGAGTTATTGCCCTTTGATAGTTTCGGGTAGCAATTTCTTGTGCAACTAACTCCTCCTTTATTTTTCAACATAATTTCTTCAAACTTTCAGGAATGATAGATATTGATGTGTAGTTGTGCATATCAGTGAGATAACTCTCATATCATTTTTCATTCTGGAGTTATTGCCCTTTGATAGTTTCGGGTAGCAATTTCTTGTGCAACTAACTCCTCCTTTATTTTTCAACATAATTTTATAGAACAGCCTTCGGGCGTATATTGCCCCGTCTTGCGGTGCTCTTGTTAAATATGGGCACTATAATTGCACAATTCCAAGACATAGGAAAGTTTCCCATCTCAAACAACCTATTAAACAATTTGACTAGTATAGGCATAATGATGTCTACTGAATGTTTGAAAAGTTCTGGTGGAATACCATCTTCACCAGGTGATTTAGAGTTCTTTAATGAATGATTACTGTTTGCAATTTCTTCGTCTGTTATTTCTGCATCAAATATACTGTTTTCAATTTCATTTAAATCATCTTCTTGCGTTAAAAGATTCACATCAGCATTATCAGCACCTTGAAACAACTATTCAAAATGATTTTACCAATCATCACTTGGAGTGTCACTCTGTACAGTTTGTTTACTCGTAAAACACTTTAGTTTCTTCCACAATGACTTAGGAGTGTTTACATTTCATATTCAGTCATCTAACTGTTTATCAGTCAATGAAGGTTTTTTTCAATTTACACAATTGTTTGAACTTCTGTTTTGAATTCAAATAAAGACTCAGATTAGATGGCACTCCTTCCTTCCTGTATCTACGCAATGCTTTCATTTTTCTCTTTTAATGTTCACACAATCTGCATCAAACGATGCAGGCTGGTGTACTTTATTCTTATAACTGTTTTCCTCTCACTACTCAGTGATTTTGTCATGAATGCCACAACCACAACATCAATATTTTCAGCAATTTCATTTATCAAATCCAGTAAATATCAGTAAATACCTTTTTTCTGAACAATTTGGTTGTGAGCTCAGGCTAGTCCTCAGACCATCAACAGTGGTATCATTAAATACATAGTTATGCTTATCTAACTTGGTATAATTAGAAGTTTCATGTACTGCCTTACTCTCAGTTTTTGTATATACACTTATATACACACACAATATTCATGTAATTGGTATGTATGAAGTCATCATTTCTTATATATTCAACAAGGAACATATTTAAGCCTTAAACTACCTCAAGGCAGACATCGGAATGTGATGTCGTAAAATACATGTAAGTCAATAAATGCAAAAGCATTATTGAGTATAATATGTAAACCTTAATACTTACATATATTTTCATATCAATATTAACTTAAAGTTTTGTTTCCGCAAAACAATCAAGGGTGGGAAATCCGACAGGCAACTGACTTATTGCCAAATATAGTCAGCTGCGAGTGTTCCACAAGCTTTTCCCGCGTTTGAATGTATGGCCGAGACAAAACATATTATTATAAAAACTTAAGTTTTTATAATAGAATGTCTTGTGGTAATAGTAATTAATGTGTTAGGCTTTTAACTCTTTCATTTCATTCTTTTAACTCTTTCACCCTCTACGCCTTTGCAAACAGAGTAGACCCAGCTCCGACGGCTCCTATAGGAGCCGTATAGTCAGGATCTTCTCTGTTTGCTTATGATACATGTATAATATAGATATGATTATACAGTCTCTGTCACACCTAAAACATTCTTTGTATATGTGCTATTATAACAATTAATCTAATTAATATTCATGGTATCAGTATTTCTGATATAGATATTCATGGAGTAAAGGGTTAAAGTATCAAAATGGTGTCAACTTCAATTTCTGAATTATTGTATTTGACTTTACAAACCAGAAGAGCGCGGAACTCGGGTGTCTGTAATTTTAGAATAAATACAGTTTTGCCATTAACAATAACCCTTTACTCAATGGAAATTCATGCAAGAAATAAATGACATAATGAATATTAATTGAATTATTTTTATTATGGCACATGGGCACAAGAACATGTCAGAAACTGCAGAGACAAAATTCAAGAGGCATCATTGATACATGTTTGTATATTATTATTAACCCATAACTCTTATAATAGAATTTCTTGTGGTAATATCAATGGTT
Organism: Azorinus chamasolen; assembly: GCA_963576725.1. NCBI lineage: Eukaryota > Metazoa > Mollusca > Bivalvia > Cardiida > Solecurtidae > Azorinus > Azorinus chamasolen. The sequence continues at coordinate 87,207,514 of OY755243.1, read as the reverse complement.
TAGCATGCTTAGGTGTTTCATGGATGTAATTCATTTTAAAAAGAGCACACTCGAAGTCCTTTAAAAACTGACATCAACAGTTATAGGAGTTTCTTATACAGTAGAACCTGTCCTAAGCGGCCATTTATTTATTGAAAATAGGAGTCTTAAGAAGACGGTGATTGCTTAGTGCAGGGCAAAAGTAAAATGTAAAGTAGCTCCAAATTACTGCTCATCCGACTGTACATTTATTCTATTAAGCAATGCAGAAAGTCCCTATAGAAGCTTTCTGTGGTAATTTTGAACTATATATATATATCTTTATTTCCTCCATATTTGTAGATTACAAATCACATGTAAATAGTGAACAACACAACAGAACAAAAAAAAGATACAAAGACAATACAACAAACCCAACATTCATACTGCATATACACATAGTACACACGCAACCCATGATGGAAATGCAAAAATATAACTCATGCATGTACCCTACCAGTACGCCTCTAAACGAAACGAAAAGTAGAGACTGTACAAGAGAACACGTTAACTTAGTATAAAATAAGTAAATGGGAATACTTGTCTATGGTAATTATATATAAACAAACATACACTAGAGGTTTGTTTTTGTCACAAAAACAGATGTCTCCCCCTCCCATCCTCTTTCCAATTCAAAAATGTAATGTCTGTAACTCCAAACTTATCAGGGTCTAATTTTTAAGTCATCAGGGGCAATAACTCCAACATTGTCAGGGGGAGACAATTCAAAAGCACCGGGTACACAAAAACACATGCTAGTCAACATTCTTGTGAAGTTTAGTGACTCTAGTACTAGTGGTTTCAGAGATACATGTGACACAAAGTAAAGTTTGTCTTATTTTAAGACATAAGGGGAAGTAACTCCAAAGTTATCAGGGGAGACAATTAAAAAACCCAGATGCACAAAAACTCATGCTGGTGAACATTCCTGTGAAGTTTGGTGACTCTATCCCTACTGGTTTCAGAGATACGTGCAGCACAAAGTTTCTCTAATTTTAAGTTATCATATCAGGGACAGTAGCTTAAGAATTATCAGGGGGAGACAATTAAAAAAACCAGGTGCACAACAACTCATGCTAGTCAACATGTATTCCTGTGAAGTTTGGTGACTCTAGCCCTAGTGGTTTTAAAGATATGCATGACACAAAGTTTCTCTAATATTAAGTAATCATATGAGGGGCAATGACTCCAAAGTTATCAAGGGGGGGGGGGGGGGGCACTTCCAAAATCCCAGGTGCACAACAACTCATGCTGGTCAACATTCCTGTGAAGTTTGGTGACTCTAGCCCCAGTGGTTTCAGAGATATGCACGACACTAAGTAAAGTTTGTCTAATTTTAAGTCATCAGGGGCAGTAACTCCAAAGTTAACAGGAGAGACAATTAAAAAAAACCCAAGAACAAAACAACTCATGCTATTGAACAATCCTGTGAAGTTTGGTGACTCTAGACCTATTGGTTTCAGAGATACGCGCGGCACAAAGTTTGTATAAATTTAAGTATTCATATCAGGGGCAATAACTCAAGAATTATCAGGTGGAGTGAATTCAAACCATAGGTGCACAACAACTCATCCTGGTGAACATTCCTGTGAAGTTTGGTGACTCTAGTACTAGCGGTTTCAGAGATACGCGCGACACAAAGTTTTTCTAATTTTAAGTCATCAGGGGCAATAACTCCGAAGTTATCAGAGGGAAACAATTCCCAAACCCCAGGTGCACAACAACTCATGCTGGTGAACATTCCTGTGAAGTTTGGTGACTCTAGCCCAACTGGTTTCAGAGATACGCGCGACACAAGTTTGTGACGGACAGACAGACAGACAGACAGACGGACGGACGGACATACAGATAGACAACTCTGGCAAAAACAATATATCTCCCCATAAATGGGGGAGACATAATAAACATGCATACACACCATTAGACAAGTACATCAGATACATATACGAAACAAATGTACACAAATTGGCGGGTGAATATCAATTTCAGAACGAGATTCTACATAATATAATTATAAGTTCCATTCAAACTACATGCATGTGTCGTGTATCTCTCTGATCGAAACGAAATACAGAGAGTATACAAAATAACATACTTGTAATAACAAACTTGCATGTATAATTATGAAATACAACGACAATTATAGAGTTGCTAAATCGACATAGCGTTGATTCTGTAGACTGCCAACTTTGCAAACGTAATGTACATGTCTGAAAAGAAATTTTAACAAATCGTTATAACATCTTTCAACCGGAAGTGACAGTTCAACATCTGGATGATATACACCTAGTAGTGTATTAACATACGCTGATCGGTCAAGGGATATAATACAATTACCAACTTGATGCCCAAACAGGCTAACGATACCATCTAACATGTTTTGTCTTACTGCTAATGTCATTGGACAATCTAAAATAAGATGATCTGTTAAATTACACATATTGCAATCGTGTGTACATTTATAGCAGACATCATCGTATCTAGACAAATAAGCTACTAACTGAGCAACTGACTTGACATAGGTTAACATTTTAGGAAACAGTTGAGAGAATTTCCATAAACTACACATTTGATAGTTACAATGAACAGATCTAAATCTACCAAATCTCTCAACAGATGTGCGAGTATTCCAGTCTAAAACATAGGAATTTCTTATCGCTCTTTTAATCGTGCGATTCCATCAATCCTTACTAGGAAAAGATCCTTCATTTAAATATTGCACTATGAAATGTCCCAAACCATATTTAATCAGTATCTGGTCTATATCCGGTATAAATCCAAACTTAATCTAAATAAAAACATTTGTTTTACAGCACAATCAGCTTCTAACCTGCATAACTGGCCCAAAAGGGTAAGTTTCCTCCGCTCTATTTCCAAGGCAATAGGTAGGCAGTCAATCATGCTTAAAACGCAGTCTGTACTGGTCCTTGAACTGAAACCCTGTATGTATTTTAAGCATAAACGATGGGAAACTTTAGACAGGTTCCATTGTAGCCTACTATGGGCGAATTTGTGATTAATTTGCTTACAGTTAGGCGTAACTCAATTTCTTATATCAGGAGCCATTCTGTTTGAGACCCTGATTTGACTTTGGAAATAAATTCTACTCTGGCGACAATATTTAGTGCATGCATATGACAAGTTACCCAGTCAGCTAAATGTCAAACTTCACTAGAAGACAGTCTATTCTATAATGTAAAATGTTAACCCTTACTGTGCGGGGCATGATTCACTAAAGTACGTCGCAAACAGTGTAGACCCAGATGACAGGGCTCCTAAAGGCACCCTCTCACCAGGGTCTGCACTGTTTATCATGTTACACAATCCCCATAATATTTACCATAAACTTGACCTGTTTGAATTTAGCAATAGTCCATTTGAAAATACAGCATTGTAAGGGTTAAATATCAAGGACCAGCATCGCATCTCCTGTGTAACACTTATCTATAACTGACAACATACGCACTTTTGCTGGATATCGCTAACGTAGCTGTCCAATAAAGAACGTGGCAGGTGCGCTGAAACCAATTATTGCCTTGAAACCCAAGATTAAAACTGTTCTGACAAGATTTATGTTTGACTATACTAAGAAAGAAACAAGTCACGGTATAACAGAAATGTGTTATAGAATGTATCATACTCTCCAAGTAGACAAAATGACATTGCACATCGGCAAGTAAAAGCTGGGGGGGGGGGGGTTGAATAGTTTTCGAAATTAGGATTACGCAATTGATCTTTAAATAAACTAGAACTATCACTAAATGTGATTAATACCCCCACTAGCACATTTGATACAGATTGTGTCAACGCAGGACAACTTCAGTCCGTAGTACTACCCATCAACTAAATGCGGGGAAACTTCTATCCGTAGTACTACCCATCAACTGAGATATTATTATTATATCTATCTCAGGGTCGAAACTGTAACTAAAAATAAAGGGAGATAATTCAATAACGATGTGATGAAGTAAAACCAAAATCACTAGAGTACAATTTCAATAAAGTTCCACTGAAGTAAATACCTATGAAAACCTATGTGTGTGTATAAGTATTTGATTGAAGTGCGTGTGTTACACTGGTTTCATTTGTTAACTTACGAAAAGGGAGATAATTAATGAAAAGAAGAGACGAATCTAAACCCTTATCGCAGGTTCACAACTTCAGATGGTGTTCACCAATACTTCGAAATTTAAAAAGGTTCTGTGGAGATCTATATTGAGAGCATCCATGCACGAAGCCTTTATCGCAGGTGCAAAACTTCAGATGTTGTTCAACAATACCGCATTTTTTTTAAAAAAGAATATGTTGAAGTATGATAGAGAAAAACTCTAGACAAAATGATTAAAAAAGGGAGATAATTCATGAATAAAGAATCAAATCAAAACCGCAATTGCAGGTGCACAATTGCAGAGGGTGTTCAACAATACTACTTCATTTAAAAATAACACGGTTGATGCATGGAAGAACAAAGCTGTGGACAATAATTAAGAAAAGGGAGATAATTCAAGAAAGAAGTGACGAATCAAAACTGTAACCACAGGTGCAAATTCAAATGTTGTTAAAAATACTGTAAAATTAAAAGAAGTTCTGTTGAGGTATGACAGAGTAAAGCTCCGGAATAGATTTCATATATTAAAATTACGAAAAGGGAGATAATTCAATAACGAAATGACGAATCAAAACTGCAATTACAGGTGCACAACTTCAGATGGTGGCCAACAATACTGCATAATTTAAACATGTTCCGTTGAAGGATGGCAGAGTAAAGCTCTGGACATAATTCCGTCTACAGACGGACGGACGGACGGACGGACGCGCGCTCTATCACACACACGCGCATTATCACACGTGCGCGCACACACACACGCACGCACGCACGCACGCACGCACGCACGCACGCACGCACGCACGCACGCACGCACGCACACACACACACACACACACACACACACACACACACACACACACACACACACACACACACACACACACACACACACACTCAAACCATCCCACCCCACCATACCACACCAGTCCACCCCCTACAAACAGATAAATATTTTTATCCCGTCACTACAGCCGCTAGTGACGTAATAAAGGGGTAGCATAATAAACCTAAGTTTATACGTACAGTAGAGGTTTATTTGTATAGTAGGTGTAGGAATTTCTTATTACAACAGGAACTATTTTTAATTTTTCTTCAAAATTGTTTTACCAAAAATAACGTATTAATTGAAAGAAAAAAACACTTAATATGGATAATTATCATTAAGTATCCCAGTAAAAACCCAAACCGTCATTTAAAAAAATAATAGAAAGGAAAAAGAGAAAAAAAAATTCGTCAGTGGTGAGAATCGAACCGGGGTTATCTGCGCGCTAAGCGACCATCGTAACCACTACGCTATCGGGCCAGACATACTGTAACCGAAATTTAAGATGTTTATAAAGTTACCATGCTACTATATTGACGCGTTTAAAAAATAAATAAAATAAAACAATAAAACTTCATTAAAACATTTATCACTCTCATGATTATTTAATCGATAAACTCTTACAAGGGCGGTGATGGTCATAGACCTAAATATAGCCTGTTCAGTTCCATTTGACGAGTGACGTTAGCCCTATCTAAAAATAGAAACCGAGACGACGGAACTCGAATTTGACCATGTAGAGCCTGCGGTAGAATAATAACCATGTCTGTCTGAATTAACATATCGACTCTCGATTCAAATGATCTTATTTTCAAATTCAAGCATGTTTTCCCGTCTTGTAATGTAAGTATCGAAACTATTTTCCTCTGCGGTAGCTCATTATTTACGTCTTTAGAACGGAAATGAAAAGGGAGGTCCGTTGATCGAAAACCAGTATTTTCAATGCAAATTATTTCAATATTCGTATGTTTTATGAGTCAATGAAAAAAGATATAACTAAATTGACTGGATAAATAGAATAATAGGTTAGTGCCGTAGATGGGACGCCTTTATCCGACTCGGAGAGAAAACAGTTGAGGCTCGGCAAGCCTCGCCTCAACGTTTTCTCCCCTCGTCGGATAAAGGCGTCCCATCTACGGCACTAACCTATTATTCTCTATAAACTGCTGAAGTAAAGTTAAATCTTGGCATTCATGTAGTCTAAACACAACAATGCACTAAACTACTAAATCCTGATTGATGATGTACATTATTTAACTATTTTAGCTGCTTGAACGAAATTCGCTTATTCTCAAATTAGACGAAATAGTTTCGTCTCTTAATTGTTTTAATATGACAGTAAATACCAAAGATTATCTAATTACGACAAAATCATTTTAAAACTACTCGGTCAACGCAGACCAATCTTTCTCTATTGCTCTTCAGTTTTTGCCTACATACGTGGTGTAATTATATTAACTAAGATTAAAACAAGAGCACATAGAAAGAGACTATCAACACTCGCCAGTGAGTGAAATGGTTAATCCTTTCCCTGTTCTATGTTCATTTCAAATTCCAATACCTACTGAATATTCATGGCCAAAATAGTTCTAATGAAATATGGAAGGTGTAGCATTATAGCCCTTTGAGAAGCTAAATAAACAGATCGATCGAGTTTCATTAGCAAACAGAGATGACCCTGATCAGACTATATGAAGGAAATGGTTAACCGTTATCCCGATATTCGCGACCTGCCAATAGCTCGGACACATATGGATCACTCGGCGTCAAGTCAGGAGCCAATTTGTTTGGCATTTGGTCAATATTTTCTCAAGTTTGATCATAATTTGAAGCAGTCAAGATTGCACACCATATGAATTTGAGTAGGCATATTTCTAGAGTCGGGTAAGGGTAAAACTAGAGTTAACATGACATACTCATTTCAATAAATATGATAGGTGTCGGCCTTGTTGTAATTTAATAGTTAACAAATGTAAACATGATATACATGTAGTCAGTGACTCAGTGATATATATGTCTGAAAGAGAATGGTTTATCGTATGTTTGAAGCCATGATTTCTGTGAAAACAAAACCTATATGAATACAAAATGTAAATTTGCCATAAACAACCAACATTACGTTAACGTTTTGATGTAAACAAACAAACAAACAAACAAGCAAACAAACAAGGAAACAAATGACTAGAATGTGTATGTATTGCAATAAAAAACATTTCTTAGAACTTTAATGCGACTATATGTTAGGTAAGTAGGGATATACAGTAAAACCCCTTTAAACCAGAATTCTAGTAAAAATGATTTAGGCTACTTTAAAGGCAGATCGATGCAGAAAGCTCCTCTATGAGCTTTCTGTGTGACTTTCATCCTGCATTAAGCTGCAACCTGTCTCAAAGACTGATATTTATACCAATTGAACGTCCAGTTTAGAGAAGTTTTTCTGTATATATAGTTTTCAACATCAGAATGGACACATTTTAGAACCTTTGACCAACCTTTGATCAATATTATTATTACTGAGAACTAAACTCCCGGCGTATGAATAATCTCAAATTTTGAGCGACGACATATGAAGCTGATACCGATCTATCGTAATACACCACCTTCTAAACACTCTCGTCAAACGATCATTGTTGGAAATGGAGAGATATCTGTGTCAGTGTACATACGCGTACTTATATAATTAATGCTGAAGTGGAAATGCACATTAGATCCACAGAGGCCGCGGAAACTATACATCGTGACTTAAAGAGTAGAGCCGGTGTTAGCTCTATACATCATGCAATAACATAATAACATAATTCAAGTTTCTCGAGAAGGTCTGTATGTGACGTAACAGTGAATATACTTGTCCTTCGGCTGTTTTTAAGGACATCTATGTTCGCTACAGAGATGTTCTACAGTACCCGAATATGACACAGGCGATTTATAAAGGAGTCACTCAAGTCCAGTTTCTTCAAACAGAAACACAGGCAACTAATGAGGGTGTCACCTTGTCCAGCTCGTCGACAAATACACAAGCCATCTATAAAGGAATCACGCACATCCAGTTTCTTTGCCAGCCACACTGACACCATAGTTCTTCTTTACCTTTAGTCTCCCTAACGCTTACTGTTTTATGTTTCAGCAAAATCTGTCGTTAACGACCAAACAGAATGCCTTCTACATAGGTGGCTACTGGCTAGCCCTTTCAAAGCTTAATTTTCAGAATGGAAATGTCCATTATTGTTTATTGGTTGAGTCCATACAGTATGAAAGGGTAAATTTTAAATGACATAGATCAGACCATCATCAGGAGGTTCATCTAAAAGTTCTTTTATCTAGGTCTACATTGCTGGAAAATAATCATAGTAGTTAACATCACATAAGACGAACGAATTGAAACAAACTTCATTAAGGAACTCTGCCGTTTTTTACAATTTAATACCAAAAGTGTTATTTACTATGTAGTTGTTTAACCCATTACCTCATAGGCTATTTTTAGATACAACCTCTTTGAATAAATCTACCGAAAAGGAGCATTAACTAAAGAAAAGGAAAAAATTAGATTTTTGTAGTTTGAAACCATTGTGATAAATAGAGCATTTGCTCCTATATGAGCAAATGCTCTATTTATCACAATGCTTTCACAAAGTGACTTGGTTAAGAATTATTTTATCCAGGTCTACATTGTTGGCAAATAGTAGTAAACTTCACACAGGATGAAAGAAGTGAAACAAACTTCATTAAGGAGCACTACTGTTATTTCCCAATTTAATACCAAAATTGTTATTTACTGTGTAGCTGTTTAAATGAGGTTCTGTTGTGTTCCATCTGAATTGAACATGTAATTTGATTACGATTAAGAACAATTTGTTCTAAACCTTTTACTTGATGAATATTTATGTAAGGAGTATATAATCGCATCACTATTAACTATTATGTGAGAGTGGTGGTCCAGTGGTAGGACGTTAGACTTGGGATCGAAGGGTCCCCGGTTAGAATCCTGCCATCGGACTATCAGAATTTTTCTCAGCACAAAATGCATCCCACGTGTAACCAGGGTTTCATATTGCTAAAGTGTAGTCTGCTTTAGTTTTATGAATAGCAATATGAAACCCTGGTTGCACACGTTTGCTCCTCTCTACCCAGGTGTATAAATGGGTACCTGTAAGGGAAATAAGCCAATGTGGCATGGCTGCCTTAGGCGCCGAGTGTTAATGGCCGACTTATAACCCAGTGATCAGGGGGTAAATTGTGAAGTTGGGAGAATATGTACATTGTATGTAGTTCCAGACTAAAAAACCCACCTTTTACCTTTACTTTAACCAGAATATTGTTCGAAATGGCATTGATCATATACCTTATGGCCGAGACAGAATCAAATATATATAATTTCATAAGCAAACAGGATAGACTCCGATCGCACGACTCCGTCTGATCTGGATCAATAATGTTTGCAAACACGCTACTAAGCATATCTATGGAACAAATTATTATATTTTTACGTATAGTCTAGCACAATGTGAGACACTAATCTTTGATAATCCACTATAGAAGCGTAACCCATTTATTCCAATATTCTCGTCCAGATCTTATTTTGGAACTATCCACTTTGCATGTTTACCCATTCCCTCATATTGGCGACTTTTGACGACTCTGTAAATGTCACTTTGTGAAACCATTGTGATAAATAGAGCATTTGCTCCTATAGGAGCAAATGCTCTATTTATCACAATTGTTTCAAACAACAAAATTCTAAAACTTTTCCTTTTCTCCAGTTAATGATCCTTTTCGGAAGATTTATTCAAAGAGGTTGTATCTAAAATAGCATATGAGGTCATGGGTTAACCATTTCCATAATATAAACGCGTCTTCCCGCATTTGCATACAGAGTAAACGCAGATCTGACGATTCCTAATGGAGCCGTCTGATCAGGGTCTGCTGTTTTTAATGGAATTTGAAAAATCTGTTTCTTTTCGTTCTATAATAGCTACAGTGTTACACCTTCCATATATCCTTATAACTATTTTGTCCATGAATATACAGTAGATATTTATATTTGAAAAACAAAAACAACATTGTACAGGGAAACTATTAATGGGACAGCAAAGACAAAATTTGTTAGTTTAAGCCAATGACATCAATGAATTCAGCAAATAGAGCATACACTGATTTGAGGGCTCATACAGAATATCTGGGTCTACACTGTTTGCCTACGTCCTTTTAAGGGGCACGGGGCACGAATAAATTAAACTGGAACTTATTTCCATGAACGATTTCCTCCTTGTATTTCATTGATAGAGGCAAAAGTAAATTTAATTCACTGCTCTCCGGCTAATCGCGAATGAGTGACATTTTACATTGTGCTGTTAACAAAACTCTGCAGAAACTCTCTTTTACGGCCTTTCTTATTTCTACGTCAGTCATATTATGGCACGAAGCTCATAGAACGTTTTACGGGCGATCCCCTCCCGCAGTATGTGGTCTGCATTTACCAACACATTCTCACGTTTGACACCCAAGAATGTCATCAAACAATGTTAATTGATTTCTTCTCTCTGGAGGAAGCTGGGGTCCAGACAATGCATGCATGTCTGAAATGTCAACTTTTAAAATGCGTGTTAAGTCGTGGTATGAGTGAATTACTAGTCCACCATGGTTAACCAAACATGAATGTGCATTTAATATTAACCCTTTACCCGAAGCTTATTCATGAAGGAATACTTATATGATGAGTATTAATTCGATGAATTTGAAAATACAGTCAAATTTCTCTAAACCCGAATTTCAATAAAGAAGAAGAAATTAGTTTTCAGGCAAGTGATTTCTTAATGCAGGATGAAAGACCCACAGACAGCTCCTAACTTAATGCTAATGCAGGACAGAAGTAATGCAGAAAGTTCCTATAGAAATCATACTTCTTTTGAGTGCGACGTTACTGTACATAACAGACACCTGATTATAACCCAACAGTTGCACATTGAAACCGTCACTATTACAGTCAGTTGGGTCTTTCTCATTCGTAGCACATTTGTCTGATATTTCTTGGGTACGGTGAAAATGTACCCCTGGCACTTATATAGATATACATGTATACGGCTTCATTGCTATCTGTTAAACTTCTCTCGACGATGCCAATGCCGTGTTTGGATCCTGATAAAAGAATACTTTATCCATTTGGATGTAAACTATTAATGTTATATCGAAATATCCACATAATGCGGTGTCACGATAGCTTTTAACGGAGCTCTCGAACTTTTAATACCTTTCTCCATAGATACACTTTTTAAAGCATTTGCAAACAAAGTAGACCCAGACCAGACGGTTCATGAAGAAGCCATTTTATCAGGATATTCTGTATTTTTGGATATTTTCTGACAGAGTCTTATTCATGGCCTTAAAGAGGAATTCCTTACAATAAAGGCATATTTTCAATAAAGTCATTATATATTCAATCATTATTATGAAGATTGTCAATTTGAACCTATATCGAAAAAATGCCCCTGTGATACAAAATAAACCGTTTTTATCGACACTTATAATTTTTGTTCTACAACAAAATAAATATTATCGACCTTGGTCGAACAGTTAACGAAACCAGGCCTTCCAGCAGCCACTCACAAAAAAGTAGGAAATAAGTAGGAGGTATTTTTGACAGAAAAGTATGGAATAGTAGGAATACATTTTACAAAAAAGTAAGAAAAGAAGGAGTATATTTTGCGAAATATGTAATTATTAATTGCGTATAACTTACCTAGAGGATGTATTAATTAATGCAATATCCTACCATTCTATGTGCCACATAGAATACATTTAGTCAACCAAAGTTTTTTTTGCAGTTTTTGTTGCTGAACCGTGTTTATTGTTTCAGACCAGGGGATAGAAAGGTGAAAGATAGGGATAGGCCTGGTGTCAAGGGGGCTAGAACCCCCTTGTAGGTCCAGTGCAACGCCTTGGGAGGGGGAACAGGGGGGTAAAGCCCCCCTCCCCCGAAAACTTTTGAAAGATAGGTATTCTGGAGGGCTAGTTTGGGCCATTTCTATGCTTAAATCTGTTCCTATGTAGATGTCAAAATTATTTGGTCATCTTTTCTCAGCCTTTATTATGAACGATGATGCACATCAATGAGGAACATATTTGCCACACCTTTCAACAACGGAAACCAGCCAGTTTGACATCATTTGTTCATTTTCTGCAAATATAACTAGTATAAAGATCATATTTTAATTTTTTGCGGACTTAAAGTAGGAATAGTAGGAGTTTATTTAAGGGAAATAGGAAAAAAGTAGGAAGCTGTTTAAAAAGTAGGAAAAAGTAGGAAAACGTAGGAAAACGTAGAAACGCTGTCAGGCCTGTGAAACTAAAATAAAGCCGAATAAATATTTATACATTGCCGAATAACATATCAAACATATGAAAGTTGTGTCTTCTTCGGTGTTTATTCGATTGGGTGTTTTTGCGATATACTTCTGTTCAGCATATAAACACATGCGTTTTGTATATTTTAGGCACTTTTGAAACGTGTCGAATGTAGGGACTTCTCCTTTAATAAATAAGGTACAAATGTTTACCCGTCACTCAAAGTGACTCACTTGGTATGTGTGAGCGTTTTGACGCCTTGCAGTAGAGTAGACCCACATCAGTCGGCCGTTGACCAGGGCCTGCTTTGTTTGCCTTGGGCATATACATTCCTGTCATTGTCGAATTTCTAGTTCATGATGCCATTATAAAAATGCAGATAATATTTTTTATACATTAATCAATCATTATATGAATATTCATCCCGCTGAAAGTTACGAATGACATTCAGAAATATATCTAACAAGAAAGCAGGCTAAGCTAATGCCAGTTACACAAGGATACACATACTACTGGCTTGGTGAGATACTGTGACACAAGCTGTAATTGTTATCTACGAGCAACGGAAACGAATGACGACCTCAGGTCCCTCATCATACTTGATAAGCGATGCAATTATTAGCTTGACCATCGGGCAAACGTTTTCATTATCATCTGAGAGAAATATTAATGAAAGCATGCTGCTATTCATTGATTTAACTATGTGCCATGCAACGAAGGAAATCACTGCGGTTAGCACTTTTCAACCTCTGAGGTTGGTAAATATGGAAAAATAGTCAAACAGGGAGAGCCACACACGAAATGACACCGCACCAAACACCATCTAACAAGAAACGGTAAAGCCACAAGACAAAACATAACAGGACGCATATCAAGACGAAACACATTAAACATTAAGCATATTAAAATTGACCGTAGGCTGAAAGCAGGAGTGCCGCCTTGGAACGGCCAGCAGCCAAACACCCCCCCACACACTTTTCAACCACTTTTCAACTTCTGAGGTTAGTAAACCACGTTTTGAAAAGTTGCGAAGTGCACATGCTCTCATTGCAAGAGAGGTGTTTGAATGTCACGGATGCCGTTATATATTTCATTAACATCATCCGTTTAACTATACTAGTGCAATAACAATTATTCTACACTGTTCACAAATTAGTGACATACAGTTGGTAAGGAAAGAAACGCGTCAAACGTTTGGTTCATTAATGATTTACATATTTCTAAGAAAGATATTTTGTCATTTGTAAACGTAGGAATTTATAGGGAATTCTAAGATTTGCCCAAAACAATGACATATAATAATATTGCACGACACATTGCAGTCAGTTATATAATACAGAACATTCTGGCTAAACGACCTCATGCTTTATTAACATGGGGGACTGTAAAAGCAGGTGGTTGCTTAATGCTGGTTGCAAACCCAAACTGTTTGACATTTCACGTATGTTTCAGAGAAGACATTGAAATTTAAACAGACGGCCTTGTATGTATTTTGCAAATTAATGTCCTTTTTAGCGAAGTGACAATTTTCATCTGCAAGATGAAAATTGTCACTTCGACAAGGACATCTGTAAAATACATACATCGCGTCCCGATATGATCACACAAAGACCATTTTGATATGTGCTGACCTTTCAAGACAAATCAGTTCGATTGTATTTGTGTATCTCTTCACGGAGCACTTGATATCCCTATCAAAAGGTTTGTGTGCGTTATATAGAAATTCCAAAATTGGTTCATACAAATTGAAAATACAATGGTGACACGATCACCGATACATTGCCTGTTTATGTTCTAGACTCTGACAGCTGATCACTGTGTTAGAACTTCTTGACCTTCAATTTACGAACGTATGGGTCTATGTATAAGGATGCCAACATTGTCGTCTGCTGACACTACTGTTTTAAAAAAAAAGATAGCTTCAAAGATAGTGAGACATGCAGATATTTTCCATGAAGACTATCAGACTATCTTTGCGCGATTTGTTTTGGTAATTTAATGATCATTTAATAACGATGTACAGTAAAATCTCGATTATTCGAATTGTTTGCATAGAAGAATTTGGACCCTTTTAGACAGGTGACTGCTTAATGCATGACGAAAGACTTTCACCATGCATCAAGCTGTCACCTGTCTTAAAGATCGATAATAATACGTATTTTAGTGTTCGAATTATCGAGATTTTACTGTATATGCATTTGCGAACATTCGAAAATTTACGTTGAACTTTTCATTTGAGAATTTATCAGCCTTCGATTGTTCGTTTGTGTTTTCGTTTTGAATTTGTTGCTTGTTCGATTCGGTTGCTGCTTTTTTGTGGTGATTGGTGCCTATACAACTGGCGAGGGAAAATGTTTACCCAAGATGGCCTTGGACAGAAATGCATACGTTTTCTTTTCGTAACAAATAACATGTCTTAGCTAAATGAAGCAATCTCTTGTGGCATATAAACAACGTGGCAGGTGTTCTTAAAGCTAATATTCTAATAAGAACAAGATAAAAGAGTTTTTGTGTTAGATGTCCGGTACGGTGCGTCTTGTCTGGTTCAACTATTTAGGAGGCATGGCGAATGTGTAGTAGTCAGCACTTTTAGTTAGTCACTCTAGTGTGTTTGCTGCTAAATTCTTAGGTTTAACCATTTCCTTGATCTGTGTTTACTTCAACTTCCTATACCTACTGAATATTCATGGACAAAATAGTTATAATGAAATATTGAAGTTTGTAGAAAGTAACGAAACAGATCTCTCAAATTCATTTGGCAAACCGAGCAGATCCTGATCAGACGGCTCCACTAGGAACCGTCTTATCTGGTTCTACTTTGTTTGCAAAGGCGTTAAAAAGCGAATTTATATGAGGGAAAGAGTTATATCATTAACTGTCAATATCAAATCTGTGACTACCTATGCAAACAGTTCGCATCCAGATGAGACACCGAGTTTCTCGGCGTCTCATTAGGATCGAAATTGTTTTTCTTACTGTGCTAATGGTATGGAATCAACGGGGAGAAAATGAAAACATTCGAAGTTATAGCAGACGACAAGTTTTGCAGGCGACAATATTTGTCAGCGTAAGATTCAAAATATTGTTCTAAGTCTTGTATTTCTTTATCCCTTTCCCTCATATAGACGTGCTTTCACGCATTTGCAAACAGAGTTGACCCAGATCAGACGGCATCTAGAGGAGCCGTCTGATCAGGGTCTGCTCTGTTTGCTAAACTATTTTGATAGATCTGTTTCTTTGCTTTCTAAAATGTCTAAAATGTTCCACCTTCCATATTTCATTATAACTATTTTGGTAATGAATATTCAGTAGGTATTGAAATTTGGCCAATATACAGAACAGGGAAAAGGTTATAAGAATGTTAATCCTATTTTTAGCGACGCTATAGATTCTACAGAGTGTTCAGAATATAGAATATGGAAAAGAAATGGTAGAGGAGCCGTCTGAGCAGTGTCTTTTCTGCGTTCTTATAACATGTTTATCTTATTCTACAGTTTCTACCAAGATAAAACATTGATATGTTCACAAACCATTATACAATACAACTAATAAACACGCATTTTATCATGATTTCTCACTCGGACATTCATGGGGTAAAGGATGAAGTGTTTAAAATGCAGACCTTCTCTATAAACCTTATATTTTAAAGGGGAATCATTTACCCTTATTAATTTTCTTTCTGAATATTAGCATTTCTCTCAGCATTTCCTGCAATTCTGGCGAACGTTAACCCATTATTTCATACTGAAGCCTTTTGATGCCTCTAGCAGTCTCGTGTTTAACCCATTGTGATAAATAGAGCATTTGCCACATATGAGCAAATGCCCTATTTATCACAATGGTTTCAAAACATTTCCCTTTTTTGGTAAATATAAATTTATTCAAAGAGGCTGAGTCTATATATTATCTAGCCTATGGGTTAAAGGTAAATATGAAAACTGTTCTGATTAGTGTTAGAATCAAACGCATATATAATCATATCGACCATTGCCATGAGTAAACATTTAGCGTAATGAATTCATTATCATCTGCTCAAAACCTAGTGTCTCTTGTAAGAAAAACATATTAAGCTGTATTTTTTCAACAGTTATACACCACGGGTGTCTAACTGATGGAATCCATGCAGTTGCGACAGCAAGTTAATTGGTGTATCATCTGGATCCAAGCTGTCTGAGAATTCAAATCAATATTAGCGTACAAAAGAGAGCAAGCTCTTTGAATCAAAATATAGCATAATGTCTCTTGATTGAACACTTTGACAATATAGTTCAGTTTTATTACCACGTGCAGCATATTTCGTTCAATGTCGTGTATTGTCACCCGCTTTATTCTATATTTTTATTGTTTTTTACTTTGTTAACATTTTTGTTTGAAAAAATGTAATGACAGTAACCAAAAGTCTTGTTTGTATTCAAACTGTTTGCAAAGTCAGTCACAGATTCGCCATGACCACAAATCATGGTCTCATTTGTTCATAAGTTCCATATGATAAAATAAGGCTATGAATAAGTCAGAAAATATCCCGCGTCACACGGTCAGCGAAAATTCCCGCACAATGGTCAAACCAATAATTACCTTGCCTATCGAATATGACAATGACTCAAAACCGCATTAGTCTTTGTCATTCTGCAATGCAATGATTAATCCTTTACCTCATGAATATTCATGTAGGAAATAATGGCATCATGGGTATTGGTTGGACAAATATTTTAAATGGCATATAAACACAGGCACTTTTTGCAAACACAGAAACTTATTCATTAACATAATCTTTTTAAACATTTGTAACCTATTTTATTAACATAATATTTAAGTTACATTTTTTGCAAACTTACACAATGGAAGAAGTAACCATGCAGTTTAAACATTTCCCTGTTCTTTGTTTATTCCAAATTTCAGTACCTACTGAATATTCATGGTAAAACAGTTTTAACCCTTTCGGCGCCAAATTTCTAATGGTTGTCTGCAATCAAATTTTGTTACATCATTTGGTAAAATAAGGAAATAAGATAAATAAATGCAAACTTCAAAGTAAGAAAGCAGATATATAGAAATAGAGTTGGAGACAAATAGTGAAGTCCCTGATCAGACAAAAGGCGGCGTCTGATCTGGGACTGCACTATTTGTCGTGGTGCATTTATGCGACTGTAGCGGTGAAAGGGTTAATGAAATATGGAAGATGGAACAGTGTAGCCATTTAAAACAAGAGTGCCAGTGGACACAATATACGCCCGTCGAGGTCTTGTTCAACATAAACTGAGGTTTACGTATTTGTTAAACGCAAATGCTAAACACAAATTCTAAGTCCAAATTGTGCGACCAAGCTTCAAGTCTTTACCTCAAAGGTTGTAAATAGGCGCACTTTAACGAAAAACCTTAACCAAAAAGTCTAAATTAAAAAGGGCCATAATTCTGTCTAAATGCTGGACGCAGTTATGTACTCTTGGCTACAGGTGAAGCTAGTGATGGTGAACAAGTGTTCCAAGTTCCAAAGCCTTATCTCAAAGGGTTATGTAAATCAGTGGACTTAAACAAAAACCTTAACCAAAAGGTCTAAGTTAAAAAGGGATATAATTCTTTAAATTCTTAACAGAGTTGTGTACTTTTACATACAGGTGCAGGTTGTGATGGTGAACAAGTGTTCCAAGTTTCAAAGCTTTATCGCAAAGGGTTATGTAAATAAGTGGACTTACAAAAGTGCGTTCCACATAAATTGAGGTTAACGTTTTTGCTTAACGCAAATGCTAAACACACATTCTAAGTCCAATTGTGCGACCTTGACCTTGGATAAACGTACCCGGAAACACATATGCTACTGTAGCATGTCCAGATAATCATTTTGGTGAAATTTGAGAAGGATCCACCAATCAGAACTTAAGTTAGAGATGTTACAGACAGACAGACAAACAGACAGACAGGTTAACTTTTTTGCTAAACGCAAATTCTAAGTCAAATTGTATGACCTTGACCTTGGATATACGTATCGGGACTGGGCATGCTACTGTAGCATGTCCAGATAAACATTGTGGTTATTTGGGAAGGAACCATGGTGCGGAACTTGAGTTAGAGATGTTACAGACAGACGGACAGAAGGATGAACAGACAGCGCCATTCCATAATACGTCCCGAGTTTTCAAACGGACGTATTAGAAGTAAAGAAACAGATCTTTCAAATAGGAGCCACCTGATCTGGGTCTACTCTGTTTGCAAATGCGTGAAAGAATTAAGAATTGTCTCATCGGAAAAGCGATATCATTAACTCTCACACCGCCATAAGCGAATCCGTGATAAAGTTTGCAGACAGTAACTCGGCGTCTCCTCAGGATCCAAACTGTTTGACATTGATTATACAGTACAACCTCTCTATAACGGCCACTAAATTGTGTTAATGAGTTGGTATTTAGGACTGCTTAAAGCAAGGTGAAAGTAAAACAGAACGCTCCTATAGGAGCGTTCTGTTTTACTTTCATTTTGCTTTAAGCAGCCAGCCACCTGCTTTTAACAAAAATACTTGATTAATTTAGTGGCCGTTATAGAAAGGTTTTACTGTATTTGGGTAAAGAAATAGAAGAAATCGGCACTTTGAAACGACAAGCAGAGGATTATCTTAGCATTAGAATGTATTTGGCACCGAAAGGGTTAAATAACTATTAACCCCTTCCCTGTTCAATATTTATTTATGTATTAAATAATGACAGCATGACTATTTATTAGGGACATTTATGTAATGGCACATGAACACGTGATTTATTTCCTTGGTAGACATTGTGGATACACATCTGTAAGTATAAATTATGTTTAAGCCTTGCTGGGTATACTCTATAGTTAAACACTTATGGGACACCCCACTCTGAAATTCACGGTTTAAACCTTTAACACTTTCCCTGTTCTATGTTTATTCAAAATTTCAATACCTACTGAATATTCATCGTCATAATGAAATATGGAAGGTGGTGCACTGTGGCCATTTTAGACAGTATAAAAACACATCTTTCGAATTCCATTTACAAACAATGCAGACCCTGATCAGACGACTATCTTTGCAAATGCGTGAAAATGCGTTTATATCAGAGGAAGGGTTAATTGCCTGTGTTGGTCATTTAGTTAAGGAGTCAACAATAATGATGAAAAAGACACATATACATTATATATTTTACGTTTTAGAAACGTGTAAATAACTATGTTAGAGAGTCGTTTTACTCAGAAAATTACAGATAGCTGTGGAGACTTTAGAATGCATCTATGAATCGAATCGCAGTTCGACATTGGAAACTGTGTCACTCTGGTCATGTTTAAATGTGAGAAAAATGAAACATGCTGTGGGCAGTATTACAACCGATTTATATATGTTCCACAACTGAAAACCCCCCAGAGATATTATTTAGTTCACCAAACCCCTCATAGAAAACGTATTCTAACGATATTGCAAATAGAACAGGCCCAGATCAGACTGCTCTTGTAGTCGTATGATCAGGGTCTGTTTTGGTTGCTTATAAATAGGATGATACAAATCCGATTCTACAGTTTCTACCAAAACAAACAAATAAATGTACCATTATAAAATTTCACCCAATAAATATTATAGATGCCATTATTTCTTACATGAATGTGCACCAAAAGGAAACAGAGAATTTTGTTTGCTAGGGAAATTCCTGCTTGAACAAAAGTAGTTCCACTTCATTTTTAAAATGAATGTTTTGGCGCCTTATCATGATGGAAACTGTTTGCACTTGCCTGCAAGTCTAAATGTGAGAAAACCTCGCTCATCCAAACACGCACATAAGAAGTACGAACTGTATTATACACAGATGGAAGCTTATTGCTGGGTGAAAGTCACAGAGAAAGCTACTGCTCTGTTTTAAGCATCCATCCCATAAAAAACTTTCAATTCAATTTTACTAAAGTTCAAAATCAATGTATAGTTATTTATATACGACGATAGCAAATTATTAGCACTTTGAAGTAAATATGTTATGTAGTAAATATGTTCTGTTAAGTAATAAAAAAAGTCGTAAAATGACCTCCTTTATCGTTTCAAATCATCAACATACACTTATGTAATATGTTATGTTATTATTGAATTGCATATGAAACTGATGATTTGAAACTGGTCCTGAGAGAGGATACGCTAGGTATTTTACCAAGAGTGCAAAACAATATAGTTGTCTGATCTCCTACTGTATTTGTTTATAAAAAATATATCTGATTATACAGTTTCAGCCATGGTAAAAACAAATACTGTTTTCCATGCCATTTTACAATTACAGTTAATGCATATTCAGGGTGTGATTATATCTCATATGAATATCAATGCATGGAATAAAGGGTTACGATCAGACACATTTATAGCTTCCTATCAACCAACCCGGTATAATATGTTTGGCATGAACAGACACATGGACTTAGACACAATATTAATTAACTGGTTTGAACCAACACTTGTGTTTTTGTGGGGGTTTTGTTCGAAACAATAACCAACCAACGTTTGTCTAAATGGAAGAAAGTACAAAACCTTCTTTTAACGCCTTTGCCAACAGATGAGAGTCAGACTAGGCGATTCGTCTAGTAACCGTCTGATCAGGATCTGCTCTGCCTATGGGATAATATAGATTGTAGTGTACAGTTTCTGATATAGTCAAGACATTTATTGTGTTCATATGCCATAACAATTCAACTAATTAATATTCATGATGTTAATATTTTTACATGAATATTCATGGATGAAGGGTTAACGAGATTTGGTTAATAAAATGGAACAGGAACATGACGCGTTAGGTGTCTTACGTCTTATTGGCTTCATTTTCATTAATTATGATATGTCTATACTAATTTTCCCCAAGAAGAGCCTTGGCTGATAACTCGTTAACGATCGGCAGGCCAATAATTACATTCCCTTGTCATAAATGTCCATGCTCTGAATGTCACCAGTCTCAGACATCACCTGCAGGGAAGAAAGAACTTTGTTGCAGCAACAAATGAGAACATAAGATTTGTCTAATTCCGTCCGGACTTTAATGTTTTATATATCTTTGCATGTTTTTTCCTAAACTATGTTTCATTTCGAGTGAGTGAGTGAGTGAGTTGGGTTTTACGGCACTGCGACACTGAATATGTCATATAGCGCCGATGAAAGATGGGATGAGATGATGATGAGGGATGATTTCAGGAAAATGGTTTTGGCTAATCCCATTCGCTGCGAAACCACCAACCTTCCTTCCTTTTAGTTCTTGGCGAAGGGGATAATCTCCGTCAAATAAACAAAAAACATCCCCTATGACAATTAAGCCCCCAAACCATTTCGAACCATAAACTAATGAGGAATATTGAGAAGTAATGAATGGTAATTGAAACCGAGGATCGTATATGTAGTATCTCTATTGATTTATAGAAGCAGTTCGATTTTAAAATCGGATGGTTGCTTAATGCAGGACACATTGAATACAAAAAGCTCTTATTGGAGCATTCTGCAGAACATTCACTTGAAAGTAAGCTACCACATGCTCCAGCGATCCAGAATTATAACTCACTTTCGTGGACGCTATAGAGTGATATAACTACACATTTAACTGATTGAAAAAGTCTCTAAGACAATTAGACACATGCTCATTCAAATCATTAAACCACTAAGTGGTTGTAAAATCAATATTGTACGTAGTACTCAGTCTGTGTTTTAAGTTCAGGTGTCTGTTTTAAACTTTTCAGTTGTCTGTTTAGAAGTTCTGTTACTCTTTCGAACTCAGTTAGCTGACTACAATCCTGTTAGCTCACGTAGACCCAGATTATGTGCAATAATCCTAATTCATTATATATATATATTAAAAACTCTCTAAACCGAACGGTAAGTTTGGTAAAAACATCGGTCTAGGAGACAGGTTGGAGTTTAATGTAGGGTGGAAACCATGCAAAAAGCTGCTCTAGGAGCTATATGTGGCTTTCACTCTACATTAAGCAACCACCTGCCTAAGACTAAATTAGTCTGTACTATGATTTCTTCGGTTTAGAGGGGGGTTTACTGTACATAGTATTATTTATGGTGACCCCTTTAGTGTTACTTTAAAGATTACTAGATGTACCTTATATGGACGGCAGATGATAATACGGTCTTATATGATTTTGACTAGAACATATCATAATTAATTACATGTTCTAATTATGATTTTAGTCTGTGTAGATTGTAGAATGCACAATGTTTATTTGATTTATCCATGTAAGCTATTAATAATTCGACAGGACTGCGCTATATTGCGTATTATTGATTTGGGACATTAGGTCCTCATACAAGATTGTGGCGTCATAAAGTGATAGTAAATGCAACTGAATCTTACATAATTATGTATATTTACAAACTCAGACATGACTCTAGTAAATGCTGTAGATATTTCAACATGTTTTTCATCAGACCTTACATTAGGCTAAACTGAAATGTTTCCTTCGAAAAGAATGAGTTTATGGATTCAATGCATTGTTGTTGTCATCGATCAGTGCTAAACTATTATGTTGTTTTTCAAGAGAAGTATAACTTAATTGAGGGCAAATGTAATGCAGAAAGCTCCCATTACTGTTGCCCGGTATTTAACAACCACCTGCTTTATAGACTCCTATGTTCAGTATAGTTTAGTTTATATATATTACTATGTTTAGTAATACCGCGTAGGACAGTTTCTACAAACTTCTTTGTATAGCTGTCCCAATGCATATATAGATCTTGATCAGGGTCCAACTTGTCAAATTTATAGTTGCGTAGCACGGGCGATCCAGATACATGTTTGTTGCCTGTGCATCCTGCTTGAGCCTTCTGCATTAACTTCGTCTTGCACTACTTCCTGGTTTTAACGACACATATGTATGCTCCTAAAGTGGTCGCATTACAAAAGTGTTTACTGTGCACATTAACCACTTCCCTGTTCTATGTTTATTCCAAATTTTAGTACCTACTGAATATTCATAGACAAAATTGTTATATTTAAATATGGAATGCGGAACGTTGTAGTCATTTAAGAAAGTAAAGAAACAGGTTTATCAAATTCCATTAGCAAACAGAGCAGGCCCTGATCAGACGGCTCCTATAGGAGCCGTCTGATCTGGGTCTACTCTGTTTGCAAATGCCTGAAAAGTCATTTATATGAAGGAAAGGGTAAAAAGGTTTATTGTACATATTAAAACCCTTATCACAAATAGTAATTGTATAAACTGTCATGAATATAGATTGAATAGCTTAGTATTTAAATTTAGACTGGACACAGAAACTCCTGCAAGCCTGAGTCGAAGGAGGGGCATATTTTCCCAGGAATATGTAAGTGCATTCGAATCAAGTTTGAGATGTAATTTATTACGTAGGGGTAATATGTACATCTCATTTCCTTGAATGCGGGAGATGAAAACAGAAAGACAACATCACTCTGCTACAGCAACATATCGTTGATTAACTGTGTTTGACACCATAATTATTCAGTAACAAGATTGAAAATATGAAAATTTCGTACCCACAGTGTTAGACGAAACATGGAGTTTTGAAGACGTTTTGATATTTCAAGCACAAGAAAATTAACCAATGTTTCAGAATTGCTGTTAAAATTTTCTGACAGTTTCCTTCGATCACTAAGAATACCATACAATTCATATTTGTCTAATAGCGGTATGCTTTATTATATATATATTTCACACCAATGACATACATGTATTTCAATCTGAAAATGCTTTTATATTTTACCTGGCCATGTTTAAAACTTTAAGTTCAGAAGAAAATAGTATTTTCAAGGTGATAATAGAATAATTAGTCATATCAGTCCTATGAACACATTCAATAAAACCGAGTCTGCAATTTCTCTATTTGCATTGCTGCTTTTGCTTTTGAAGGATCTACTACTTTTAAAATGTATGCACTTCACAACAGCAGGTGTTAAGTACTTGTGTGGCGGACGTAAAAAGTCGCCCCGTACTTCATTCTCAGTGATGTTATACTTTCTGGTCTTTCGGGATCATTCGTTTCGATGTTATTAGTTATGACAATTGGATAGAATAATGTCTGGGCACGAATAGAGCTGCACTTTTAATGACTGCCCATGAACAGACTCAATAAAACCGAGTGTGCCATTTTCTCTTTTTGCATTGCTGCTTTTGCTTTCGAAGGATCTCATAATTTCAGGATGTATATACCTGTAAACTAATGGCTAGTGAATATCCCCTCCCCCTTCCCCACATACACTCACTACACACACCTGCTACATATTCGTATGCTGTGACAATTGTAACAGCTGTTAACCCTTTCTATGTCTATTACAAATTTCAATACCTACTGAATATGCATGGACTGAATAGGTATAATGATATATGGAAGGTGGAACATTTTATCCGTTTTAAGAACAAAAGAAACAGATCTATCAAATTCCATTTGCAAACAGAGCAGACCCTGATCAGACTGCTCCTCTAGGAGCCGTCTGATCTGGGTTTACTCTGTTTGCAGATGCGTGAAACACGTTTATATGCGGGAAAGGGTTAAGTCCAAATGAAAAACGCGGGATAAGGTTTCCTCCCAAAAAATGAGAACTACAAGTTTCGACAAATTTTGCATGGCATTGTTGAATAGCTCGGACAGAACTACATCTACGGATGGGTAGATATATAAGTAGATACCCAATAAAATCGTTAATGTGGTATTATAACAGTTGATGTACATATAAAATTGTTATCGTTACCATTCATGTATAGACTATGAAATTCAGACAGAGGATAACAATATTTTTGTCACAAGTAAGAATTCGTTGTTGTTTTTAACTGACTTCCCCTCACACACAGATACAGACGCACAAATACACGCACACGAACGCACACACGAACACGCACTCGTGCGCGTGCGTGTGTGAGTGGTATGCTTCTGTGAAGGCTATTCGCTTTTGTGTGGCATCTCCTGCCTGGCAGTCATTGTCTTTTTTAACTTGATGCAGCCGATAATCTTAGCAGATGGATTTTGTCGGTGAAAGGTAAATCAGCGCTTCCTAAGTACCAGACGACAGTTCAACCTTAACGCAGACGACACCCTGGGGCACGTGAGTGGCTTTACAAGCAGTGTATGGCCGTACCGGATGATTTGCTCTGGCTGTTTTACATCTTCTGTCGTCGTAAAACCGCAAGCGAGTCTTCTTATTTTAGACATTGGTTTGTTTTTTGTAGTATTTTATTGGACAAGAAAAAAAACAAAGAAATCAAAGAGCGTTTCCGAAGCATTTTATGCGCTCTATTTGAAAAGTGACCTCCGCTAAAATTGTAACTCTTTCGCTGCCATTGTCGCATCTGTGATTACCCTTTGTCAACAAGGTTAGACGCCGAGTAATTCGGCGTCTTATCAGGAACTGTTTTGTTACTGTGACTGTGATGGGACGCTGAGTTACTGGGCGTCTCATCTGGCTTCAAGCTGTTTGCAACTAATAGTCAACGCGCGTTTAACCCATTCCCTCTTATTAACAGCCTTAGAAGCCTCTGTAAAAGTCGCTTTTTGAAAACATTGTGATAAACAGAGCATTTGCTCCATAGTAACAAAATCATTTAATGCTCTTTTTATCACAATGGTTTTTAAAAAAAACACCATCATTTACAGTTTCCTTGTCTCTACTATATGCTGATTTTCAGTATATTTAATTTCAAAGACATTGGGTCTAAAATAGACTATGATGCAATGGGTTAACATGAAAAGGATTAATTATATATTGATGGTCTTGTAGAGCGTCATTAACCATTTTACTCGATGAAAAATCATGTAAAGAATATCCATATCAGGACTGTAAAAATGTCAGCTGCATTTCCATAACGGTTTCATAACAAAGGGGATGTTGTTACTATCACGGCAGAAACTGCAGAACCAAATCTATATTACAGACTACAGTAAAACCTCTCTATAACGACCACTAAATTACATCAAGTATTTTGTGTTAAAGGCAGGTGGCTGCTTAAAGCAAGGTGAAAGTAAAACAGAACGCTCCAATAGGAGCGTTCTGCTTTACTTTCACATTACTTTAAGCGGCCACCTGCAATAAATACCAAATAATTAACACAATTTAGTGGTCGTTATAGAGAGGTTTTACTGTATTTTCATGAAGTATACATTATGAACTTTACGCATCCTTTTTCACTTTTAACCCTGCCAGTGCCAGCAGTGTCGTCTGCTCTGCAGGACACGTGTTCGTATGGTTCTCGTTTTAAGTGCACGTATTTCTTCAATCTATTATCCAGTTCTCTCCTAGACTATTTTTAGACCCAGCCTCTTTGAATAAATCTACCGAAAAGGAGCATTTAGGCCTACTAGAGAAAAGGAAACTTTTAGAATTGTATATTTTTGAAACCATAGTAGCCCATAGTTGACAGAAACAGACGTTAATCAGCACAAACTATCAGACATGTTCCGAAACACTAATATTACATAATGAGAAATGATGTGACAAATAGTTGTACAATATACACCTCTAAAGCAACCACTAAAATGTCTTTACAAATAACCATAATTGTTTTTAACCCTTCGCTTGCTATTCGCGTCAATATACCAACCTGTAAATAGTGAAGACCCAGATGAGACAGCTCCTGCAGGAGCTGTCTCATCAGGGTCTGCACTATTTACAGGTTGAGTTTGTAACCAGTGCACTCAACAGCAGTGATTGCACAGCGGAATACGTGTACACAGTGAATATATGTGTAATTATACAATAGGGCATGGGCAAAGAAGGAGAACTGTTTTTTAAAATTCAGCCAGCGAAGGGTTAAAAGCAAGTGGTTGCTTACTGCACGACAAAAGAAATATGATAATTATACAGAAAAAACTTATATGAACAGAACTTAAAGGTAGTGGTTGCTAAACTAGGGACGAAAATTATGCAGAAAGCTCCTTTAGGAGCTTTCTACTTAACTGTCTTCCTGCATTAAGCTATCATCTGCCTTTAAAGATGTATCCTGCGCAAATTTCCGCAAAATTTGCGTTTCAAAACTGACTTCAGAATTGGAATCTATGTACCGTAACCCTTATTTAACACTAAACAGCACGGTTAGTAAATGGTTGTTTGTGTCGAAAAAATAGAAAAATGTATTGCAGCGGAAATCAACGGAACAGCGTTCGCCATTGACCGGAATCTGTCGTAAGATTCAAATTTACATGACGGAAATAACCATTTCGATGTATTTGTGGTCAACAACCATTGTCAGCCATTGTACATGTGATATCAACCTAATTAATATTCAAAGCGTTGTTCTGAAATAGAATCGGAGTCATTCGGAACTTGGCTGAAGATGTCCACTGATTTCCGTACAAATCTCCGTTTCTAAAAAGGAGACTCCTTTTTAATAATTTAGCAATATTCGGATAGCGATAATATTTAGCTGAACAAATATATCCTGTCGGAAAATGGGTTGTAAGCATTATTTTCATTGTATATATATATATTCTTTATTTGAGTCTCGCTTCATGGTAACAATAATACAAAGTCATCACTATATCTATAAAATAACCATGCCATTCATAATTGAATTATAAGAGACTATACATATATCACATTATCATTTCATAATTATTGCACTATCTCTATACAAGAATTAAAAGTATACAGACATTAAGAAGTATATAGCCTCTGTTAATCCTACAAACCAGACATCTGCACAATCATGAGTACATATATCTGCTTATATAAAAACTACTTAAATTAGAAAGCATATAAAAACTGACTACAGAAAAACGGCCAAACAAGCCACGTTACAAAATGTTCCTAAAAACGAGTATTACCTCAAATCAGATTTGAGATAAACTGATTAACAGAGACTTTATACATTAAATAAACAGCAAAGATTTAAACATTTGTCATAGGCATCATTTACAATAAAATAGACCAATACTTTAAATACCTGTGCCTAGTTTCACACTAAAATAAAATAAACTGATACACATATACCAAAGTAGAGAGTACTCTACTATCCAAGCACTTATGTGTCCGACCTATCGGCGACTTCTCATTTAATCCTTTCCGTCACACAAATGGTCTCCACGCATTTGCTAACATAGTACCGGCAGACCCAGAATAGATGGCTCCTACATGAGCCATCTGATCAGGGTCTGCTTTGTATGCTAGTGGGATCCGGCAAAATTGTAAATCTACAGTTTAAAATGGATACAGTGCTCCACCCACCATACTCCATTTCAACATTTTCCCTCTGGCTATCCAGTAGACATTGAAATCTGTAGTACATATAGAGCTGGGAAAGGGTTAAACCTAGAGCATACTTATCATCGCATGAAGTGCATAACAAGCTATACTTTCAAAAACTGGCATCTAAAGCAATACATTACTAAAACATTTCAGGAAAACCTACTAACTATACACATTAGAGTATCTGTACTTTAAAATTAAGTCACAGGTCTTGGCAACTAAACGTACCAATGAATCAGTGGAGAATAAAAATACCAGCTTGTCATCATCTGACAGATTAACAAAATTGGGACAGTGTCCCGCAATTTTACATAACAGTGGGGCTCTTAGAGTTACATACTTCGGACAATGGAAGAGTACATGTCTTGTATGTATACATGTACAGCTTCTGGTGTTAATTGATTAATTCGAAAAATGCGCATAATATATCTTTAAAGTAATTGTCTCTACTTGACATTAATCATTTGTTTATCTGCTGTAAAGAAGTATATCGCAAGAAAACCAGCCGAATAAACGCCGAAGAAAACACAATTTTCACGTGTTTGATATGGAAGACCTGATGTATACGGCAATGCATTAGTATTTATTCGATTCCCGTTTTAGTTTCGTTAATTGGACTGGATCCACGCACCCACTTACTGTGATGTTCAACAAGGTTTCAGCAAACCGTGAAAAAATGACCCGGGAAATGATCAAAATTTCACAGGTGGCAAATTTTTTTTTTTTTTTTTTTTATCAAAATCTGGTGTTGAAATTGTGCCCGGGTCAATTCTCAACGTTAATAATTGATCCACCTGGTCCTTTTTCAACAGAGTCAAAATGTAATGTAATACGGGCAATATTTTGTTGTAGAACAAAAATATATGTATCGATAGAAACGGTTTATTTTTTTATAACATCGGCATTTTTCGGTAAAAAATAATGCCCAAACCCGACTATAACGACGACTTTTCGATGATTACTGCAGACAAATTGCGTTCGATGCATGATCAGTATCTAAACTATTTGAATCAATGTGTTGTTTTGAAAGAGACCGCTTGGAATCTAACTAGAGTGTTTCTACCGACGCTAGGTTGTACAGCAGGTCAGAGTTTAATCATTCGGATGCTGATTTATTGTTTTGCTGTCAATGTCGCATCTGTGATTACCTACGCAAACAGTTTGGATCCTGGTGAGACGCCGAGTAACCCGATAAAATGTGGCAGCGAAAGAGATCAACCAAAGTGGTCAATTATTGTTTTCCAGCAGGGTACTTTTAGAATGAAAGGGTATAATTATTCTTGTCTTGATCTATATTCTTTAGCAAATGAAATTACATGGTTCGACGGATTCGGAAGGTTAAATTATCTTTTGAAATAGCGAAACTAATCTGTCAATCACTTTCCATTAATCATTCCTTTAAATAAATTCACTGTCACACCAAACCAAACAGACTGTGTCGTGTACTTTGAACGACAGTATATGTTCGCCCATATCATAGCGATTCATAGACAAGGATATCAAAGTCAACGCGTATGATAATACAGTAAAAAAACCTAAGTCGGAATTATAGTAGGGAGAATTAAGATACTTTTAGACGGGTGGCTGCTTAATGCAGGGTGAAAGTCATACAGAAAGCTCCTACATGTAGAGGACTCTCACTCTGAATTAAGCTGCCACCTATCTCCATGACCGATATTTATGCTAATGTTAACGTCTGGTTTAGAGGAGTTATACTGTACTGGTCTGTTCCAATATCCATCGTTTAACACTATTATCATACCGTAGAATTATGTCAGCTTTTACCAGGCGTCTGATCTGAATCGAAGTTGTTTGTAAATGCAAATCATGTCTCTCACAGCAGAATAAGGGTGAACCAATTTGCTCCCACGATCCCATATATGGGACGTAGGCAAACAGTGTAGACTCAGATCAGACGCCGCATAATGCGGCGTCTGATCAGAGTCTACACTGTTTGCTAGTAGGAATTTCAATATAAAACAAAACGAAATTGAATATTTTGGCCAGGCACCCCTTAGATAAAAAATGGACTAATCCAATATATAAACATGATAGAATCCCCTGGGAGCAAATGGGTTAAAATCACTTTTCGACACACGTCGTGCAGTTGTGAATGGGGTAGGGATGGGTTATGGCGTTACCTTCCAGGTATAATACCTTCCTTGCAACGTTTGTTCCCTTTTGCTGTCTTTGTAAACATAGTAGATCCAGATCAGAGGACTGTTGCAGTAGATCCAGATCAGAGGACTGTTGCAGTAGATCCAGATCAGAGGACTGTTGCAGTAGATCCAGATCAGAGGACTGTTGCAGTAGATCCAGATCAGAGGACTGTTGCAGTAGATCCAGATCAGAGGACTGTTGCAGTAGATCCAGATCAGAGGACTGTTGCAGTAGATCCAGATCAGAGGACTGTTGCAGTAGATCCAGATCAGAGGACTGTTGCAGTAGATCCAGATCAGACGACTGTTGCAGTAGATCCAGATCAGAGGACTGTTGCAGTAGATCCAGATCAGAGGACTGTTGCAGTAGATCCAGATCAGAGGACTGTTGCAGTAGATCCAGATCAGAGGACTGTTGCAGTAGATCCAGATCAGAGGACTGTTGCAGTAGATCCAGATCAGAGGACTGTTGCAGTAGATCCAGATCAGAGGACTGTTGCAGTAGATCCAGATCAGAGGACTGTTGCAGTAGATCCAGATCAGACGACTGTTGCAGTAGATCCAGATCAGAGGACTGTTGCAGTAGATCCAGATCAGAGGACTGTTGCAGTAGATCCAGATCAGAGGACTGTTGCAGTAGATCCAGATCAGAGGACTGTTGCAGTAGATCCAGATCAGAGGACTGTTGCAGTAGATCCAGATCAGAGGACTGTTGCAGGAGCGCCCTGTTCAGGGACTGCTCTGTTTGCTTATGAAATTATAAAGGTAGGACAAGATCTAATGTGGTTGTGAAACATAATCCAATCAATATTCATGATCTCATTAAGTTTAAATAAATATTCATGAGGCAAAGGTTTTGCAAACAGTGGATGCGAATCAACTGCCATTTAGTTATTTGATATCTGAACAGGATATACTCTTTTAAAACAACATACATACCCCCCCCCCCCCCCCCTGTAACAATTGACACTTTGCAAGGTGGGGTAGGATTTCTAAACACCGTAACATGTGGCATGGATCTAGATGATACGCGGGAAATTAATTCGGAGCCTCTGCAGGATTTAAATGGCAAAATACCTACCGATGATGTGTGTCGTTAACAATGCAGAAATGAGTCTACACTGTTTGTACAATCTAAAGCGTATAGCGGGGCTAAAATATTGCTATACCCTGTATCTCAAAGAAACGCATTTTCAGGCATTCGGAAATAAAGTAGATCCAGATCAGACGACTCCTTTGTGAGCCATCTGACCAGGAACTTCTCTGTTTGCTTACGACATTGTATATACCTGGTTCATGCTGTAAATGGTTACAAGACGTACATTAATAATTGCTCAATGCAACGAAGTAAAACCCCTCTAAACCGGAATTCTAGCAGAGAAGAATTTAGATACATTTAGGCAGGTGGCTGCTTAACCCTTTCCCTCATATTGACGACTTTTGACGACTCTGTAAAAGTCACTTTGTGAAACCATTGTGATAAATAGAGCATTTGCTCCTATAGGAGCAAATGCTCTATTTATCACAATGGTTTCAAACTACAAAAATCTTAACTTTTCCTTTTCTCTAGTTAATACTCCTTTTCGGTAGATTTATTCAAAGAGGTTGTATCTAAAATAGCCTATGAGGGAAAGGGTTAATGCAGGGTGAAATTTATACAGAATTTTCTGCATGACGTTCATCCTGCTTTAAGCTGCCAGCTGTCTCCATGATGGATATTTATACGAGAATATCGAATAAACGTCCTGTTTAGAGAGGTTTTACTGTACCGTCTTCAGTTTTGACAAAGTGATATTGGTAAACG
Source organism: Azorinus chamasolen (assembly GCA_963576725.1). Lineage (NCBI taxonomy): Eukaryota > Metazoa > Mollusca > Bivalvia > Cardiida > Solecurtidae > Azorinus > Azorinus chamasolen. The sequence continues at coordinate 87,175,083 of OY755243.1, read as the reverse complement.
GTGAACTGTAGAATAAGGGCGCTATTTATAGTTATTTCCCTTGCATCATACAAATATTTACCGACAGATCAGATAAATCAGAAATCAATACAAACAAAGCTAGATGATTGTTGTAATGGAAGAACAATAGCATTGGCTTACTGTCGGAGATGTGGCAAAGATAGTTCTGAAGAGGTGTCCTAGACTGACTGTATTGTCTTCGGCAAGTATGTTAAAAGATCTATAATAACTATATAGTGGGTGGCGAAAGACGGAGCCATTTATAGAAGAGAATCGTAGTTGCGTCTCATTGGATTCGTGCGGTTTATTAAACAATTAACAGTATTGGCTATTTTACAGGTAATGAGTATCCGTGTTTTGATTGCGTAACACGCGAAACATTGGAAAGAGTAACACGAAACATGTGTGGAAAATGTGTTTAAATCCGAGAGAGGGGTTTAAATGATAGTTCGTTGTTAATGATGATGTTAACATTTAATTTAGTGAAACTGAGTTGTTAATCGCTGGCAACAATATAGCGTGAACAACTAATGCGTGTATTTGATTGCAAAACATATAAAGTGCAGGCGGATCGTGAGATATTTGTGAAACATTACAATAATACACAGTGCTAGTAAGTAGGAGTAAGTTTTTCAAAGATTTACTTTCTTGTGTGAACGTGTTAGATTATTTTAAGGTGAGTAAATTACTGGTAAGTGATTTTGAAATGCGACGGCTTATGAATATAGCTGCATATAAGAGGGATACTGATCCAGGGCTGCATATAAGATGGATACTGATCCAGAGCTGTATATATGAGGGGCACTGATCAAGGGTTGCTTATAAGAGGGATACTGACCAGGGCTGTATTTAAGAAAGATACTGGTCGCAGTGGAGAGGGGAACCTAATGAGTTTCAGATACATAGGATTTGGGAAAAATATGAACATATTTTTATTAGATATTTTAATACGCTTATTATCTATAGATATGTGATCTATCATAATCTCTATTTTCAATCGGTACTCATCACGAAAAGGTGATTCTAATGAGTACCAGTTATATAGACTATTGCTAAGAAAATGAAAACACTTTACCGAAATTTGTTATGTGGAGCGCCTTACCCCATAAATATGCCTTAACAGAGTAAACCCAGATCAGACGGCTCCAGTAGAAGCCGTTTGATCAGAGTCTGCTCGGTTTGCTAATGAAGTTATTGATAATTATGAATCTACAGTTTTTGTGATCGACAAAATTGTCCCCGTTCATGTGCCATTTTAAACAATCTAATCAATATTCATGATGTCGTTATTTGCTAACATGAATATTCACGGAGTAAAGGGTTATGCATTGATAAGGTTTCGTGTTCAACATTTGACAAGTGCTTTAGTACATGTAGTTGTTTAAGGTTGCCTGGTTTATAATATAGTGAGAGGATATCCAAAGAGACTAGCTGTATACAGGTTATGTATTATTCACTGGGCGAGTTTGTTTTTTAAAACAACAACAACAACAACATAAACACGGTGTAATCTCTATAACGACCATTTAAAGAATAGAAATGGGTATTTTTAAAATCAGGTGGTTGCTTAATGCAGGACACAAGTAATGCATTACTTTTGTCCTGCATTAAGCTACCACCTGATTTTAAAACCTATAATTGCGCCCATTTTAGGTGGTTTCTTTGGAGGGGTTTAACTGTATGTATACATACACTGTGAAAGTGTGACAATATTGGAGGAAATCAATTTTGCGGATTTTTATAAAAAAAAATGGAAATTGTTATAAATCATTTGCAATTATTTTGGATGCTGATTGGACGCTTAGTAATGAAGTGTTTCACGAGGGATCCACTTTCCTTTTTATATACATGTATACTCATGCTGGAGATGGGAAAACTCTGCTTTGGAAATTTATTTAGACGACTGTTTTTGTTATTTATTTTTCAAACTTAAAACTATGCTCAGATAGCTCACCTGGACAGTTTTTTACAGTTATTTAAACCGTTACACATACATGTATAAACATTTTCCTCCATCAAATAATGACATCACGAATATTAAATAGACATAATACTAGACTAATACTAGACTTAATATTAGACTCAATAAAACCGAGCCTGCAATTTTGTATTTTTGCATTTCTACTTTTGTTTTCGAAGGATCACCCATTTTCAGAATATATGTACTTCACAACAGCGGGTGTTAAGTGTGGCGGCCGTAAAATGTCGCCCCGTACTTCATTCTCAGTGTTGTTATATTTTCTGGTCCTTCGGGATCAGTAGTTTTGATGTTATCATTTTTGAAAATTGAATACTGCTTAAGCCGGTGCTAGGGGGCGTGATTAGTGTTGCACTTTTAATTACTACTTATCAACAGACTCAATAAAACCGAGTCTGCAATTTTCTCTCTTTTCATTTCTACTTTTGCTTTCGAAGGATCACCCATTTTCAGAATTAATGTTGTAATGGCACATGGGCACACGAATGTTTGTCCATGGCAGAAACTGTAGAATCATATCTATATTATATAACAAGCAAACGGAGCAGACCCTGATCAGACGGCTCCTATAGGAGTGGTCTGGTCTGGATCTACTCTGTTTGCAAAGACGTAGAAAGGCGCATTTATGGAGTGAAGAGTTAAGACCAAAATGCTGCGATTACACGAGTATTCGCAACATTTCAGTCTTAAACTTTGCGAATAGTTGCACAAAACAGTAACGGTTATTACCTGATCAATAATTATTACAAATTCCAATGCCTACTCAATATTCATTGATAAATTTGTTATAATGAAATATGGAAGGTGTAAAATTACATAGCCGTTTTACTAAGGAAAGAAACATATCTATCAACTTCAATTACCAAACGGAGCAGACCCTGATCAGACGGTTCCTATAGGAGGCGTCTGATCTGGATCTACTCTGTTTGCAAATACATGAATATGCGTTTATATGAAGGAAGGGTTGCATGAACTGACCCCTGATCGTCCTTTATTGATTATTTGGATACAAGATGTTACACTAGTTCAGAGCTAAATCCGTATGTTTCACTAGACAGTGATTACGGAAGTTTGAGAATAGGCTCCAATGCTATAAAAACACCAGGTGCGGATCCAGGATTTCAGATTAGGGGTTGGGGTGTAGAAGTTTTTTTGGAGGGGGTGGGGGCGTAGATTTTTATGTTTGATGACATAAATAAATAGTGTGTTTGTAATACATGTTGAAAAGAGCTGTGTTAAAGGCAGATAGCTTCTTAAAGCAAGGTGAAAACAAGCTTTAAGCAGCCACCTGCTCTCAATACCAGCTAATTAACACAATTTAGTGGTCGTTATAGAGAGGTTTTACTGTATATAGATCTAAAATATTACTAAAAAATTGTTTTGGCAATTTTAAGGGGGGGGGGGGGGCGAACGCCGGCTCCGCCCCTCTAAATCCACGCCTGAACACATATAACGTTGAGTATATCCAGACATTATTTAATGAGTGTCAAACAGCTTGGATCCTGTTGAGACACTACACTGCTCGGTGACTCATCTGGACCTAAGCTGTTTGCATATGCAAGTGAAGTGGCGGATAGCCAGGTAAGGGTTAACCCTTTCCCTGTTCTGTGTGTATTTCAAATTTCAATACCTATTGAATATTCATGAATGAAGTAGTTATAATGAACTATGGAAAGTGGAACCTTTTAGCCTTTTTAGAAAGTATATCTTTCAAATTCCATCAGCAAACAGAGCAGACCCTGATCAGACGGCTCCTCTAGGAGCAAATGCGTGAAAACACGTTTTTATTAGGGAAAGGGTTAATGTATTCTGACTTGTGCGATTGGTCACATTTTAAATTCGACGTTTGGATGTTTAGTTTTATAATTGAGAATATTCTCAAGTATTTGAGTAGTTAGGTTTTGAGTCAAATTCAAATTCTGACCAATCAGATGCTTAAGAATGATGTCATACGCGAGCAATACGTTTTATAACTCGGAGCCAGAAGTCCTAAATTGGAAACTTATGAGTTTAGTGTGTATCTGCAGCTCGACGGAGGAGTGGAGGAAGTTACGTGTCTAATTGTATGGTTCGGGAAGAAAACTAAGAATAGCATGATAGTTTTACTGCTCTCTTTCTGGGACTAAACACATTTTTTCCACAAAGGGTCCCATCACTAGATACTTATATAGTATTTGCTCAACCTGTTCACGTTCTATGGGGATTTATATTCATGCTGGGTGAGAACGATAGGATTTACGATCTGTGAGTCCAGAAAACTTGGTGTTGCTGATCTACGTTTGTGGGTACTAAATAATACAGCTGTAGTGTTTTGACTGAACTTTAGTGCGGGCTGTGAGTCCGGCCAGACAAATTAAGTAAAGCCGAGATAAAGTGGTAGAATTGTCCCTTTAGCGTTCTGGAATTATTACGCAACCTTTGGGTGTTGATTGGTGCCACGCCCCTTTCACCGTGGCCTTCCGACGAGACGACGGTTCCCTTTGGCCGCCGGGACAATACCGGCTTGGATTAATTTATCCCGACATGGGTGCCAAAGAGGACCCGCCCGACCAGTTTGACGAGATACAGGAGATGCAAGAAACACAGGTAAGAATACTTAATTTCAATATTTCCGATTTAAAATGAACCCAACCCTTTGAATGTTGAAAATAGAATAGTCCATCATTGTTTAAGGCAGATTCCATTTAGAGAGGAAGGCGAACAGTTGCTAGTGGATTCTAAGTGACAATCGATTGAACAGACCGTAACCAGAGTGTTCCTGGAGTCAGTCGACTCGTTTTCCACGTTCTCATGGTTGATCCAGAGCTACAGATAAAGGTGCGAACCCAAATACTAAAAGCGTCATTTCTCCAACAAACTCTATACTGTGACAACTCTTCAGAATCGTCTCTTTGAGCCCATTCTAAAGAGTAGTCACAGTATAGGGTTTGGTGGAGGAATAAAGGAGCTACTCTTGAAAATGTTTAAATTTACGCATCTTATCTGGAGCTCTGTTGATTGTAAGCTTTTTGTGATCATCTTTGTAAATAGTGCAGATCTAGAAAAGACACATAGTAAGCTGGTGTCGCATCTCGCTCTAATCTGTACGGCATTTTGCTAGTGTCCTTTGCGAACAGGGTATAAAACCCATATGAGAGGGTTCCTGGAGGAGTCATCTCATCAGGGTCTCCACTGTTTTTCATGTTATACCTTTCTGTAAAAACAATCCCTGAATAATCACGGTAAGACTGACGTGTTTTGAAATAGTCCATTTGAAAATTCAGCGTTCAAAGGGTTTCATGAGAAGTCAATGTCCATTGACGGAAATATAAGCCCAATATACTAAATGTCACAAAAATCTTACGGTCAGTGACTTAACTATAAGCATAGACCCAGATCAGAGACATCAACTTCCAGGACTTATGAAAATTCGTGCGACAGAAATTATCGTAGCTGGTAGCACACGAAGACCGCAAATGGAAGTTATGGTCGTCATGTGTTATACTTAATGAACATTTTGAACCTACGATAGTACAAATTTATCCTTAATTCTTGCATGCTTGATTATGCGATAATGCGATTTGTAGCAAATACCAAATTACGAATTACAATAGTTTTATTATTTGCACGCACTACAATGTACGAAAGGTGCAATCGACCTAACTGTTATACACTAGAGAGTGTTATAATTACAGAGGTCAGTATAATAAACATTTTCAAGAATAACTCCTTTATTTCGCCACCGAATCCTATACTGTACTGTTACTTCTCTTTAAAATCGTTTCTTCGAGGAGATTCTAAGGCGTAATCACAGTATTGGGTTTAGTGGAGAAATGACGATCTTAGTATATGGGTACGCACCTTTATCTGTAGCTCTGGATAACGTTAATTGTTGTCATCCCTAGAATGAGTGATAATGACGTTAGACTAAACTGTAATACGTGCTGATATATGCAATGAGTACGATAAACGTTTTGCGGGCAGCGGAACGTGCGATTATATTTGCATGCACAAGAATATGCGATCATTACGTTAGCCTCAATGGTTACACGCACTAAAACGTACGAAGATGTTTACATGCACAATAATATGCGATAATTACGATAGCCTTAATAGTCACCCACATTAGAATGTGCGATAGTTACTACTTAATTTACTACTCTTGTGAGGAAGTTTACATCCAAAAGCGGACGGTTAGTAAAAAATAATGTACAGAAGAACCTGTCCTGATCGGCCATTCATTTATTCAACACGGTGGTTGCAAAAAGTAGGCAAACGTCGTACAGAAAGCCCCTGTGGGAACTTTCTGCATTACCTTTGACCTGCATTAAGCTACCACCTGTATTACAAACCCATACTTATACGTCATTTTCATGGACGCTTAAGACAGGTTCTATTGCACAGTAATACAACTCTTAGCCAGAAATTCAATACAGAAACAGTTCGATCATTTTAGACAGGTGATTGTTTAATGCAAGATGAAATTCATACAAAAAAACTCCTGTAGGGGCTTTCTGCATGACTTTCACCCTGTATTAAATTCTCACCAGTTTTGAAGAAGACCGACATTGAAACTTATTTGAATATCCGGCTCAGAGAGTTTACTGCATTCACTAAAACTATGCCATCCAATGCGTTATGTTTGATTTGAAGTTACACCGACCAATACCAAACTGATAAATAGCCAAAACAATTTTGGCAAAACCTGCCTGCCACTGTAATTATCTGTTAACGACAGGCCTTCCAATAAATTTCTGTATCTTATTGACTAATAATGTGAGCATATCAAATTTTGAAAATGAATGTTACACAGTATGACATTCTTCAGAGGTCCAGATAACATGCCTAAATTTAAACATTTTTAAAGAATAACTTATTTATTTCTCAACAAAACCCTATGTTGTGACCACTCTATATAATCGTCTCGAAGAGTGGTCACAACATAATGTTTGGCGGAGAAATGACGAGTCTAGTATTTGAGTATGCACATGCATATGTATCTCTGATTCTTCTCCCAGATGCCAAACATTAACCCGTTACTTCCCGAATAGTATGTGAGAAATATCATAAATATTAATAAGATAATTTTTAATGGCACATGGACACATGCATGTTTGGCTATGGCAGAATCTGTAGGAATATGTCTATATCATATTATATGCGAACAGAACATATCCTGATCTGGGCCTTCTCTGTTTGCAAAGGCGTAAAAAGACGTATTTATGGAATAAAAAGTTCAGCGAACCATTACAATCCAAAACAACACATTTAGTTAATATTTTCCCTAAAGGACGTTTGGCATAAACTGATCATTAATATTCAGTACCTTAATTTCTATAATGAAAAACTTTTAAACTGAATAAAACAGTAGGATACATAATTTCACAAGCAAACAAAACAGTTTCTGGTCAAACGGCTCTTACAGGAGAAATATTGTAGTACTGTAAAACCTCGCAATTCGATCAAGCAAACAAGTATTATTATCTGTATTAAGACAAGTAGCAGCTCGATGCAGGGTGAAATTCATGTTCTTCTGGAGCTTTCTGTATAACGTTCAGTCGTTCACCCTGGATTAAGCAGCCAACTCTCTAAACGTACTCCAAATTCGTCTTTACTTAAAGATCCGATGAGCGAGGTTTTTACTGTGGTGTAATATTCTAAACCCCTTTGAATCTGCCTACAATTATACAGTAGAACCTGACCTTAAGCGACCATCAAAAACAGGTCTTATTATGAGCCTGATCTGGAGCTGCATTGTTTTTTATGGAAATCTATAGATCTGATTTCACAGGTTATACAACTGTGAAGAAATTCTCTTTTCCGTGTTCTATTGTATTGATACTGTTCATGAATATTCATGAGATGAAGAAATATTGAACAAATTATTAATAAACAGGGAAAGGGTTATATATATATTATCTCAAATTTTGTAATGGCATTTGAACACATTTGGGTCAAAGGTCGTGTTTATCAGGTAATGGTTAAGATGTCATCTGCGCCGCACGTTGGTGTCAAACTGCTAACAGAAGTCATACGTCAATAGTGCCCTTCAGGGCTTCCATATTGAGGTATCATTCTAGCAACTGCAAAGGATAAACGGAGGTCCAGATGAGATGCGTTTGCAAGAATAACTTTTTTTTTATTTCTCCACCAAACCCTATATTTTGACCACTCTTCGAGACGATTCTAACGAGTGGTCACAACTTAGGGTTTGGTGGAGAAATGACACTTGTAGTATCTGAGGACGCACATGCATCTGTAGCTCTTGATAAACACTTTATGTTACTAAAGGTTTAGTGTCAGTTCATTCCGCTCCTATCACAGGATAAATTGTCCAAATTGTTCACAGTGTAACACGTCAAAATTGAATGTCTTAACGTTTTCGTTGCCGTTGTCGAAACTGTGATTACCCGTATAAACGATGTGGATCCAGATGAAAGGCCGAGTCACCCGGTATCTCATCAGGATTCAAACTGTTTGTTACAGTTTATTACTACACTGCTATGAAATATGACGTCTATTAAAACTTTCCCTGTCCCGTATAAATTTATTTTAAATTTCAATACCTAGCAAACAGAGAGCAGACCCTGATCACAAAGAAGCCGTTTGATCTGGGTCTTATATATTTGCAAATGCGTGAAAAGGCGTATATGTGAAGGAAAGGGTGAAACCTTATCTGCTGCTTCGCAACATATATCCCGATTTTCTTAAATATGTCTATTCAATCATCCGAGCCGCTAACAGTTTGGATTCCGATAATGTACCAAGTAAGTCTTGATTCAAAGCTGGCGTAAGGGCAATGTGTAGTATCAGATATTTAGCAGACATTATTTTTCTTCAGACAATTAGGGTTAGCTATAATCGTGCTGAAAAACAATGTCTGCTTACACTCCGATATATTACTATAATTGTTTTTTACATCTTCATTGATCAGACTTTTGTAAAATATTGCCTTAATGACCAGCCCTATGAATTCTTAACCATTTCCCTCATATAAACGCATTTTTACGCTTTTGCAAACAGAGTAGACCCGGATCAGACAGCTCCTGTAGGAGCCGTCTGATCAGGATCTTCTTTGTTTGCTTAGAAAATTATAACAGATTCTTCTCTACAGTTTGAATTCTAAGATGCGCCGATCTATTTTTCTATTCAAGCTGTTTGAACATGAACGTCCGTTCGCGCTTAGCAGGCTAACGGCTTCGTGTTAGCGGGACCATAAAGGTACCAGCAGAATCAATGATTTGTTAACATAATTAGACCCAATTTGTGCTCGTCCATGGAAGGAATTACTTTTTAAGGAACGCGCGTTGTCTTATCAAGCCATTTGAGTCAGCTCCTAACTCTATTTACAGCGAAGTGCTATACGTTTCTCAGCTCTCCCGATGCCAAGTGTCTTACTTCGTAAAATTGTTTGTCTTTAGCTTGTGGACCAATGTCTCTTACAATGTAGGTAGGAATTGCCGTTTACACCACCATTAACCTTCAATGTCTCTTGCAATGTAGGTAGCAATTGCTGTTTACACCATCATTAACCTACAATGTCTCTTGCAATGTAGGTAGCAATTGCCGTTTACACCACCATTAACCTTCAATGTCTCTTACAATGTAGGTAGCAATTGCCGTTTACACCACCATTGACCTTCAATGTCTCTTACAATGTAGGTAGGAATTGTCGTTTACACCACCATTAACCCTTTCCGTGTTGAATATTATTATACGAGATAATGAAATCGTGAATATTTATTAGTTGATTTTTTATAATGGGATACATGTACATGTACGTGATTGTTGCTATTAATAGAAACTGTAGAAATAGATATGTTATAATTTTGTATAGCAAACAGAGCAGACCCTGATAAGACGTCTCATAAAGGAGTCGTCTGATCTGGGTCTTCTCTGTTTGCAAAGGCGTTTATGTTAGCTGTATTCCATTTTTGTTTAGATATTGACGAGAATATCAAACAACTTGGATTCTGATGATCCAGACTACAAGTAAAAGCAACCACTGGAAAGAGGTCTATTTCAGTGTCTTAAAAACGCGTAGTAGCTTAATACAGGGACTTTCTGCATTACTTTAGTCATGCATTGCGCAAACATATGCTTTTGAAGACACCTATAATTATTCATAAAGCTGTCAATTTAGTGAGGTGTAACTGTAGTTTCATTCACCTTGCCTCACCTTCTATCTGCGTTTCATTTCTCTGTCGCTCCCTCTTTATCTATCTCCTCTTCCAACTCTTTCTCCCCTCTCTCACACTTTCTCTGTCTCATTTCTTTTTCTCCTAATGGTTTGGATCTTGATTACTCAATGTCTTTTCTAGGTCTAAACTCTATACGAAAGGTTGTCACAAGTTCATTCAGTGGAAGGACAGAGTCTACCGAACCCCTATAAACCGGAATTCTAGTAGCGAATAATTTAGATATTTTTAGGATGGCGGCTGCTTAGAGGAGCTTTCTGCATGACTTTCACCCTGCATTAAGCTGCCACCTGTCACTAAGACCGACATTTATACGAACTTTTATGTCCGGTTTAGAGGGGTTTACTATACATGTAGACGTTGACGTCTCATCATCATTCAAATTGACTAATTCTTTGGTGATTTGTTTCAAGAAATGGAGAAACAATTAATGTCAGATTGGTGTAAACGACATTTTTGCCTAAGAGAACTTTTGAATTATTGATTAATCGAATACTGCACAAATTCGTTAATTTTATTGATTGAATATTCATGAAACAATATGAGTGTATTAGTATTAATTAGATGGTATTTTATGTTAGCATACGGGCACATGTATTGGGCATGATCCACATCTTAAATTATTTCATAAGCAAACAGGGCAGACCATGGCATTTAACTCATTCTCTCCTAGGCTAATTTGAGATCCAACCTGTTTTAACTAATCTACCAGAAAGGAGCATTAACTAGAGAAAATGAAAATTTTAGAATTTTGTAGTTTGAAACCGTTGTGATAAATAGAGCATTTTCTCATTGAAACCATTGTGATAAATAGAGCAAATGCTCTATTTATCACAATGGTTTTCACAATGTGAATTTTATAGAGGCGCAAAATGCGTCACTAGGGGATAATGTGTTAATGTATTGGTCTAATCTCTTTGAAATAAGACGCTAAAAGACGTCTCTATCAGATAAAAGGTTAATTAAATATTTAACAAATTTGTTTGTTTACTTCCGCTCATAAACTCTGTTATGAGATATGACCAAATGTAGTGGCTACATGAGCAGGTTCTGATTTAATGCTTTCAAGGCATTCAACGCTGAATTATTGTCAATGCGGAAATTCGAATATCCCATCAGTGTTTATCCCTTTCCATGACACGTGACTTCATGTTTTTTTTATAACAATTATATATTCTCATGCAATCTACTGTAGCTTTGGCGTCTGATTAGGGTATTCAGACTGATTTCGCTGTAAGTTGCGAATCTATTATTTCCTATGCAAAAAGTTTGGACCCAGATCAGACGCCATGGTGCAATCTGTTTGATACTTTCTTTCTTTGTATCGGGGGTTTACATCGCTTTAACAGTATTTCCGTCATATCGCGACGCCCAACTGACTACAAGTGGAGGAAGACTCCATGTTTTTCCGTTCGTGGAACACATTGCATTGCTTTACGCACAGCCGAACACCCGGATAGAAGTACCGGATTATTGCAAACCCGCTGAAAGGGTTATTCACAATAACCAATTGCCCCATAGGCTATTTTAGACCCTACCTCTTTGAATAAATCTACCGAAAAGGAACATTTACTAGAGAAAAGGGAAAATTTAGAATCGTGTAGTTTTGAAACCATTGTGATATATAGAACATTTCCTTCAGAAAGTGTCTTTTAAAGAGGCGTCAAAAGACGTCAATATGCGGGAATAGGTTAAAAATCCTAACGCCCAGACTGGGATTCGGACCACAGCTGTCAGGGGCTAAGTGAATTTGATATTTTGACTTAAGAAAATAGAAAAAAGTGTTGAAAAAAATGAAAGTGTAGCAGACGAAATAATTTGAAGGAGACAATGTGAAACAGTAAAATGATTAAACTATTGCCATCATCATTTATCAAAACAGGTAAAATGATTAAACTATTGCCATCATCATTTATCAAAACAGTAAAATGATTAAACTATTGCCATCATCATTTATCAAAACAGTAAAATGATTAAACTATTGCCATCATCATTTATCAAAACAGTAAAATGATTAAACTATTGCCATCATCATTTATCAAAACAGGTAAATTATTGTCTATCTAAAGAATTGTGACGACCTACTAGAATCGTCTCTTTGAATAAACAAAACCCAATATGAGTTTGAACCTTGTTCACTACTTTGAGTAAGGCAATGTTTGAAACAGGCACTATTTGAGTTGGACATGAAACAAAACCCAATATGAGTTTGAACCTTGTGCACTACTTTGAGTAAGGCAATATTTGAAACAGACACTATTTGAGACGGACATGAAATGTTTGAGACAGGTAATCGATATCAGTTCGTCAGGGTGATTTTCATACCAGATACTGTCAGTCGCCATCGATGTAGCGGAAACGCTCTATATTGAGATGAGCTAAACGGACACTTCGAAGCATTTTTATCTCAACGTGTGTTCAACAAACAGAAACCGACCAGTAGCATAGTCAGAGACGCGACCTCTGACCAGCGACTCCATTGTTATTTTCAGGCTGGTTTACAAAAGTGCTGAGACACAGAAACGTACATATAATGCATGCATGTATTTTCCCTTTTCATTTCTCTACCAAGCCCTATGCTGTGATCACTCTTTGGAATCTGACAGAAACTCCTATAAAACGCTTGACTGGCGATGTTTGTATTTGTAATACCGCCCTCGCCCTTTATCTAATGCGCTGCAGACATCCCATTTCCAACGATGGTTAAATACAGCAATAAACTACATGCAATAGATTTTAAAGTGTATACTTACGGTGTCTGCTTATCAGCGAAAAAAAAGACAACAGACTTGTAAGAGTATTTTTGTATATTATGATATTTTCACACTTACAGGAATCGAAGAACGTTGTTTTAAAAATGCGACAGACAGGAGTTCGCTAAAAGACTGTTATCGTGGTTCGATAACGTAAAATAAAAGATAATTTGGATGTTAATTTTGAGTGAGGGTAGATAAATTGGCTGTTTGCACTTGGTGAATACAATAAAACCACAATGAACATAAATGTGCGCGTTTGGTATAGACTCCTAACAAAGTATTTATGGTAATGCAGACATTTAGACTGCGCTAAAACGGCACTTTGTTTTCGCCAATGTTGACTCGAGTACCAGACTCTTCTCCGGCATCTATCGTTTCTTAGTTACTTTACCACAAATATGTCATATTTAAAGACAATGAGATTCTTGGAGACATCATGAATATTAATTAATTAGATGTTTAGAATGTCGTGTAGCCTAAATACTTGAATTTCGGCAATGAAATAAAACCGGATCTATATATTTCCATAAGCAACAGAACATACCCTTATGAGAAGGCTCCTATAGGAACCGTATGATTTGTGACTACTCGGTTTGCAAACATTTTCAACAACACTCATTTATTTCTCAACCACATCATATACTGTGACCACTCTTTGGAATCGTCTCTTCAAGGCGATTCTAAAGAGTAGTCACAGTATATAGTGTCTGACGGAGACATAATAATTACTAGATCTATGCTAGTAGTTTGGAAGTTTTTTTTTGTCGAGTTAGAAAAGTTGTTAAATGCGAGCTGAACTTCCAAACTACTAGCATAGTAATTCTTTTATCATGCAACTCCAAGAAAAATGGAGAAAATGAAGAAAAATAAAAATTGCTAAAGCGGTTTCGTCCCCTGAATGAAAATACATGCAAGTACGAATTACGTGACGTCATATTGGCATGCATACTTCTTCTATGGTAATGCAGTGACGTCATCGTCTTTTACAACATAAACAAACTTGATTTAATCCTTTTATATGGACAAATAGTTCAGACAAAGGTGAGCAAATGTGTTAATTTGATGTTTATGGTCAATTATGCCTTTTTCGTCCTTTTGTTTTCCTCCTATTGGCTAAACCAAACTTGCATTCCAGTGGGGTCAGTACACATGCACTATACCTCACAAAATACAGCGTCGACGTGGAAAATATTATGCTAGTAGGATGTGACTGTATTTCGTGACGTTGCATTACAAATGACAATTTTGATATTTGGGTACGCACCTTTATCTGTTGATCTGTTACCTATCTTAGTATTTCGAGATGTCGATATTATCGTAGAGTCTTTGTTGGGAGTTTATACTAGACTAGAAAGCTTTCTGACAATTCCGACATTTCGACAGCGTTAAAAGGACAGTTTATTTTCGTCAATGTTGACTTGAGTACTAGTTTTCGGCTCTGACATCAATATTTTCTCACAGTTACTTTACCATAAACATGCCAGACTTAAAAGCTGCTGACATTCTAGGATACTTTAACACTACAAAATTAACGTCATCTTACCTATTCTATCGTGCTTCTAAATATGTCCGACCTTGTCCAAAAAAGAGGTTTAAACATTCTGCACTCTGAGCAAAATTTTAATGTAGTCCACAAATATTGTCGTCTGCTTCAATTCAAAGGGTATATTTTCTTCCAGTGTCAAAAAGTGTGGATCCTGATGGGATACAGGATATTCAGCGTCTGTGTTACGTTAACCCTTTCCCCATATAAATGTGTTTTCACGTACAGTATGTGCAAACAGAGTAGACCCAGATCAGACGGCTCCTGAAGGAGCCGTCTGATCAGGGTCTGCTCTGTTTGCTAATGGAATTTGATAGTTCTGTTTTTTTACTTTCTAAAATGGCTACAATGTTCCACCTTCCGTAGTTCATTGTAACTACTTTGTCCATGAATATTCAGTAGGTATTGAAAATTGAAATAGACATAGAACAGGGAAAGGGTTAATAACGCCAAGGGAGTAACTGTCACCAAAAGGCAACATTGGTTGCATAAATGTCTGCTCACCATGGCAATGTATAACGTTCATAATATAAGGGTCATTCAGCATATATACCGAATGGATGTCATTTCCCCTGCTACCAAATACAATATAACTACAAACACACCAATGCAGCAGACCGTTTTATAACATCGGTGTATTCAACTACAGTAGTTACTTCAAAGCAGACTCTCTGACTCTAAATTGTAAACAGTGGGGGCATAGATCCGATTATCTCTCTGATCAGGGTCTGCACTGTATGTCATTGAACATTATCTCGCTAATTATACCCTTTCATACTGAATGTACTTTTTTGTTAAACATTGATGGACTATTCCACTTTGAAAATTCAGTATTCAAGAAGGGTTTTACAACAAGGCTACATGATATACATATGCCAACAGCTATATGCTAGTTAGATTGTCTCTTTAGGTATACATCTATTGGTAATGATTATCAGAGATGTACATCTATACGCTAAAACCAATCGTGTAATATTAAAACATGAACCTATATCATGTAACATTAAACATATATACCTAATCATGTAATGGTGGAATATATACATATATCGCTTAAGGTTGGAAACCTAGAATTCCTAAGGTTTGAAATATATACTTATCCCATGTAACGTTTTAAATATATATCAGTATCATATAGCCATTGAAATATATACCTATTGCATGTAACAACTAAAACAATATAACTATACCATGTAACATTTGAAATATATAACCATACCATGTAACAATTTAAATATATACTTATAAATGTGACCTATATATACATATAACATTTAATTATATGTCTGTATCATGTAACATTTGAAATAACTGTCTACAGGTATTAAACAGAAAACTGTGAAAATCAAAATTTAAAGCTGGTGAAAACGAGTACCACTATTATGCAGTATCTAGCAATAAGGAGATTCACAAGTCATAGCCCCCTTCTATCTCTAAAGGACGAAGAACATATTAAGTAGCTTAATTAAAATGTTTCATATTTATACCCACATCATACGACATTCCTGATACATATACACAGTAAAATCTATATTGAGGGACCGTGCAAAAGAGGTCGAAGTCTACATAGATAGCAGATAGTAGCTTAATACAAGAAAAACAATAATGCTAGCGTATGAGCGCCTATAATAATGCATGCTGTTTAGACATTTTGAAAACCGCCATTTGGGGGCCAAGTTTCACAAGCACACTCAGTAATGAGTTCAATTTATGTTGCCATTAACAAACATCTAATCATCGTTAATACACATAGTGTTTTTAGATTCTATCCGCTTATTTCTTATGATGATATACGATTATTAAACAATATTTAAAACAAGTAAAGCACTTGAGTCAATACTCAAAATAAATGAGAAGGCTCAAATAAAATTTAATAATTGAAGACTTGAATAGTGTATATTACGTAACAGATTTGCCAGTAAAACACTAATTTAATTAGAAATGCTGAGATGAAAAACATTAAATACAGACACCTCGGCCTGAACTGTGAATCCCGACAATGCCCACTGCCTCCGTATAAGGAATGCCACTTCTCATTAACTATACACATCACCAACATACTGTAAATACTAGTGTTGGTGTGTCCCTGGCACACGTAGCTAATTGATATATCAATACCAACGATGACCTATATCAATCAACAAAAGACATTCATTATTCATGCATCTGTGCAAATGTAGAATTGTGCCAAGATTGGACACATCAATTTTAATATAAGAGAATGGACAGTGTAGGTTACTAATATGATGTTCTTCAGATTGTTTCGGACTCCGAATGTATTTGAAGCCCAATTTGTTTCCACATGGTGTCAAATATTTACAGAAGAACCTGGCTTAAGCCGCCATCAAAAAGAGGTAAAACTATGGGCATGTAAAGCAGGTGGCAGAGCTACATAAGGCAGAAAGGAGTGTTATGCATTACGTTTGGCCTGCATTAAGCAACCACCTGACTCCTATGTTCAATAGGTGAATGGCTTCAAATGACCTCATACAATGTTATCACTATTTCACGTACTCTGATTTCACTCCACGCCGTATTGTTTATTGTATGAAACAGTTGTTCCATCTTTGACAAAATGAAAGGATAAAACTGTTAAACCATTCACACGACAATTAGGTAGCGAACTCTTCTTCTGAATTCCTGTCACACAACCTAGTAAGCTGTATTAGAAATATTCTATTGATATAACATTAGACCATAATTACAACTAATCGAAAATTAAATTTTCCACATTAGCGTGAGTGACTTTGATTATCGTATACATTTTCAGACACAGTAAAATATCTCAAATGCGACTACGTTATGAATAATTATAAACTGATTAAGCGCAGGTGGATGCTTAATGCAAGACAAAAGTACTGCAGAACGTTTGGGAGAGATATATCACTTGTGATAGTGTAAATGGAATATATTTTTTTTCTTATTTAGCCATATCAATTAAAAAACAAATTATGCTATTGACCATTATAGAAAATGTTGAAGACAGTCCCAAAATTAATATTCCCATATGCTTTAAGTCGAGTTTTAACCATTAACTCCATAAATACGCCTTTCTACTACGTGTTTGCTAACAGTGTAGACCCATATCAGCCTGATCCAATAGACGCCGTCTAATCAGGGTCTGCTCTGTTTGCTTATGATATAATAGATACGATTCTACAGTTTCTTCCTATGTCTATGTGCTATTATAACAAAATAATCTAATAATATTCATGATGTCGCTATTTCTTATATGAATATTCAATTTAGTATAAAATTGGTTTTTGAGACAGGAGGCAGCTTAATGCAGGTTGAAAGTCATGCAGAGAGCTCCTTTACGTCTTAAGCAGTCACCTGTGTAAAAAGTAACTAAATTCTTTTGCTGTATAAAATAACTCATTATATTAACTTGAATACAAGCAGCGTAATGTGATAAATACTGTAGTTATGGTGATTGTGATTGTACGCTCGCATACATACCTGCTTTTGTTTGGCTGGCTATCTGACTATCATGCTACGTTGTTAACGTGTTTATATAATTGTATGTGTATAGCTGCTTTTATTTGGTTGGCTATCTGACTATCACTTAGATAGGGGAATATAACAGGCTATACCGTTACTCTTTCAACGCTGAATGTCCTTACAATATGAAAGGGTAAAATTGCGAGAGGGATTTGAAGAACTGTACAGCCTTCTCTAGCAGCCTCTGGCCAGGGTCTACACTGTTTGCAAGTGACAGTTTACTCGTTTCCCGCACTTAACCCTTTCCCTGTTCTATTTTTAGTCCAAATTCTAATACCTACTCAATATTCGTTGACAAAATAGTTATTATGAAATATTGAAGGTGGAACATTCTAACAGTTTTAGAAAGTATTGAAACAGATCTATCAAAATCCATTAGCAAACAGAGCAGATCCTGATCAGACGGCTCCTCTAGGAGCCGTCTTATCTGGGTCTACTCTGTTTGCAAATGCGTGACAACACGTTTACATCGGGGAAAAGGTTAAGGAGTTAATCCGCAAACAATTAAAACTGGGTGCTCCTCCCTTTCTTCTCCTCGGATCTCAATTTTGTTTTGCTTTAAACAGATAACGAAACACATTCACGTATATAAACGAGAACATTAAATCCACAACATAGTTTGATTAGCCCCAATATCATGTCTTCTATAAAGAAATAATACTGAACAACTGTGTTAACCCATTCCCTCCTACTGACGCATTTTGACACGTCTGTAAAAACATTGTCTGGACATAGTGACAAATAGAACAGTCATTTTGTTCCATATGAGCAAATGCTCTATTTATCGCAATGGTTTCAAAACTTCACAATTCTGACGTTTCCCTTTCTCTAGTAAATACTCCTTTTCGGTAGATTTGTTCAAAGAGGTTGGGTCTAAAAATAGTCTAGGAGAGAATGAGTTAATCTATCAAGTCATAAAATGACCCGTCCTTTTCTATGTATGTTTCCGAAGTTACTACTTAGATTCAATTAAATCTGATGTCTTTTATCATTCACGTTGTTCGGGACAATATTGAGAGAAAGCGAATTCTAATCAATATATACTGTCCCAGATGTTCATCTGTCCGGGTTTTTGTGTCTTTGTTTCGAATGGAAAGGATTCTGCCTGGGATTTTGGTGTCTCGGTCCCCGCCGTAGATGCCGGCGTGCGAACGCATTTCTTGTCTTAGTCCTCATAATTTATCGCTAGAGATATATCCACCAATCTTCACATATGCATATTTACAATGAACTATACAATAACTTTTAGTAAAGCTCTGTAAAGCAATCCCCAAAATGAGTCCTATTTCCAGGTCTAAACACTTTCCCTGCCAATGTCGCATCTGTAATTACATATGCAAAACGTTTAGATGCGGATGAGACGTGGGCGTCTCATCAAGCTCAAAACTGGTAATTACGGGTACTGTTTTTTAACCCTTTCGCTGCCAACTCTATCGTCTGCTAACTTTGTCGTCTGCTACAAATTTTCATTCTTTTTACTTTCTTCATTTTTGTTTTAAAAATATAGAAACAGTAACAAACAGTTTGGATCCTGATGAGGCGCCGAGTTACTCGGCGTCTCATCTGGATCCAAACTGTTTGCATAGGTTATCACAGATCCGGCATTGGCAGCGAAAGGGTTAAACTAAAATAAGAAAACTAAAGAAATGAAAATTGTAGAAGACGACAAAGTTTGCACACGACAAAATTTACAGCTAAAGAGTTAAAGGCGGGTGGTAGCTTAATGCAGGAAGAAAAATATGCATAAAACTCATGCATGAGTTTTCGACATCATTTTCGCCCAGCATAATGCAGCCATCTGCTTTTAACTATATCTATGTTTATTCATACAGTGTTCGCTTTAGAGGGGTATTGACAGAATGTTATCTCTATAAACACGTTGCTGTCATCCGTTTGTTGTACGCACGCATTAATTGCTGTTAATGGCGAAAACTATTTGAAATATTACATTAAGTACAGTAACGCTTCTCTAAACGGAACGTTAAATTTAGTATAAATATCGGTATTGGAGACAAGTGGCAGCATAATGCATAGTGAAAGTCATTCTGAAAGCTTCTCTTGGAGATTTCTGCATGACTTTCATCCTGCAGTTACTTGCATAAACGTATCTAAATTCTTCTCTAATAGAATTCCGGTTTAGAGAGCCTGAGGTTTTACTGTAAGTGTTATTAATGACTAAATGCGTTTCAAAACTATCATTAAGTACACACTAAACATATATACTCTTCAAGTTTAAAAGGTTTAGAAATATATCTGAACGGCAAATATTTCATTTTATTATTTATTTTCCCATCATTTCCAAATATTCAGTAACTATAAGTAACATCTAGTAACTCTTTGTCTGACCAAGATCAAACTATTTTATTGCCAAACATTTGAAAGGGACATGAACGAAAAAATGAAAACAGTCATTAATGAGTGTATGATATGCTTAGCCATTTACCTGACAACTGATAAAAGTGCTTTGTCAAGTCTTTCCAAACAGGGTAGACCCAGATTAGATATGTCCTGTAGGAGCCATCTGACCAGGGTCTGATATGCTTGCTTATGGAATAATACAGATATGCATTACACAGTTGTTGCCGTGGAGAGAAAAGCATGTCTTCATATACCATTATAAAATCAGCTGACAATGATGATGTCATTATTTCTTGCATGTATATTCACTAAAGTTTAAAGGTTACTTTTTGAAGAGTTGTTAACCTATATTTTGTAATGACGATAAAAATAGTGTACTAACCCTTAACCTGCTGGAAAAAAATAGTATCTGCTCAATGTATGTTGCTGACTTTCGGTTCAATCCAGCTTTTGACAAACTATTGATCGAGTGTCAAACAACTTGGATCCAGATGAGACGCCGAGTTACTCGGCGTCTCATCTGGATCCAAGTTGTTTGGAAATGCGAGGCAGGCTGCGCTTGGCAGGCAAAGCTGCAGAAATAATTTTTATTATTGTAACAGAAAATAGGTTTGTATCCCAAAATGTAGTCTGATTGTTTAATACAACTATGAAACAATGTCCTTGAACGCTGTGAAGTTGTCTATAAACATGTACATCAGAACCTGCCTATAATTACCATATATTAAATACGTGGGGGTTAGAAGAACATGTGGTTGCTTAATGCAGGACGAAACTAACGCAGAACGACTTATTTAAGATGGCCGCTGTGGAGAGATTTAACTGATTAATGTGGATACATATATTAAAAAAAAAAATTCATTAGGTAATAGTCCAATGGAATATTCATGTTTTGAAAAGAGGGAAATGCGCAAAGAGAAGTGGAAATAATAAAAAGAAACAGAGGGACAGTATTCTTGCTTGAAATACCTGGTTAATTTCATCTGTTATAAAATGTGGGTGTGCTGGCTAAAATATGTAATATGTACTCGAACGCTCATAAATGTTTCACGTATAATATGCAACGTAATTAAGACAATATGTTCAGGCATGAAAATGCCATAATTCAGGTAGGCAATGCGATTATGTAAAGCATTATTCATAGTTGAAACCATAAAATGCATAATAAATTCAATAGCAAATTAATCATCAAATACTTTCATATGTTGAAACAAATATTAAATTCATTTACTTTAATTGAATTGTAAGCGATATCCGTTTTACCTTTTCTCCCCTCAACCACAGTTCTATATTGTTTCATCTTAACCAGTTAAAATGAGATCTGCTTAAACTCCGATCTGTTACAGGTTTCACTTACTTCCGATTTGTTCAATACTTTGAGAATCGTTTGTCAGAGTGTCAAACAGATTGGAACTAGATGAGACACCGAATTAATTGTTTTCAAATGTCAATTAGGTCGCGCTTAGCAGGCGAAGGGTTATTAATATAGGAACATCAGTCAATCGGAAATATTTTGAATTCGTCTCTGTTGTTGGAAGCATTAACAATTGTCGTTTATTTCATTTACGTGTTGATAAGATACTGCCCAATTACAATTTTAATGTTTGTTGTTGTTCAGGAAAGTCATAATGTAGCACAAAACTATTTCTTTACGATGCCTTGTTGAATCCGTTCCTTACCTGTCTTAGCTGAAACATTGAGACGTGTTAACTCTTACCTAACATATTAAAGGGGAGTCTAGTCCTGTTTCAGCGATTTTCTATCTTTTCTTTATCTGGAAATAAATATACGATTTTTGAAAACAAGAAGACAAATTTTCTTGCTAATACAAAGAAAACTGTGCTTCTTTACCCAATTCATGCCATACTTGTAAAACTTGACCTTCTAGACAATATGAAAAATACGAGCTTAGTTCTATTTGTCAGGTACATGCTATCTTGGGTTTCCTTTATTAGACAGGCTTGTATACGCGTAAAGGTAATTACATGTCAATGTCATACATATCACAATTCAGCAAAATACATTTATTATTCATGCATGTGCCCATACATGCAGATTAATCAGTATAGGAAAAGACAAAGGAATGATGAGTTTTGCTTAGAAAATAGGCCACCCCTATTTCTTAGTAATGACACTTTGAAAAGATTTCATATGTTTGCATGTTGTCAGACACATCTTTGAGTACCTTTGCCTACAGTCTCGATCCAGATGTAACGCTGTCTCGACCTCTCATCAAATGTCAATCTGTTTGATGTTGTGATTATGTACTGGAACAAAAAAAAACCTAATAATATTAAAAAAAACTAACACAGTAAAACCCCTCTTATGCGCCCACCAAAAAGGTGTATAATTCACCGTTGCAAAGGCAGGTGGTAGCTTAATGCAGGACAAAAGTTATGCAGAAAGCTCCAATAGGAGCTTTCTGCATTACTTTCGTCCTGCATTAAACAACCACCTGCTTATGAAGACAGCCATGTTTGTTCATTAAGTGGTTGCATTAGAGGGGTTTTACTGTAATAATCAAAAATGAAAATTGTAGTAGATGTAGAGAGGCCCAGATAAGGAGCGTAAATTAAAACATTTTCATGAACACCTGCTTTATTTCTTTCTATAAACCCCTATGCTGTGGCCATTGTTTTGGAATAATCTGTACGAGGTGATTCTAAAGAGAGGTCACAGCACAGGGTTTGGTGGAGAAATGACGAGTTTCGTATCTAAATACACACCTTTATCTATTGTTCTGGTAGAAGACCTGATTTGCTGACGTCATTACGTGGCAGCGAAAGAGTCCTACTTCACACTACTGCATTTACCCGAAATTGACTCGTTCACCGAAGTTTTCACACTGTAAAGCAATTATTGTTTTCCGTGTTCCCATTTCTTGCAACTCGTAGATTCAATTACATAGGAGATAATGAATCATTTCACTGGATGTGGGGAAGACGGGTAATGTAAAAGGTGTAGTGCCAGGATACTTTGCCTAATTTGGCTATGTACACTAAACAAAAGAATTCGATATTGAAGTAATACACAATAAAATATCTCAGAATTTCAGTACATTGGAACACCGATAAACCGAACATTCAGGGACCATACGAATTACTTCGAAATAACGGGAGTTCGAATCAGTCGTTTCTAAGTTGGAAACTTTCTCGATGTGACAGCTTCGAAAGAAATGCTGAAAACTTTTATAGGAACTTTCAGCATTTCATGCGACCTGCATAAAGCTGTCACATGTTTGTTTTATAGATATGTGCAGTGGTGAAGTTTAGAACAATTATGGAATACAGCTTTTGGATGGGACCTAAATTTTTACCCGAGTTATATTGAAATTCGCGTTAAACGAGTTGAAGCTCCACTGTATCCTCAATTACATTTCACTGAAAACAAAACCACGGATAAAGTACTAAATATTTCATATCACAGTAATAATTCTCTAAACCGGACATCCAATTTAGTGTAAATATCGGTTTTGGAGACAGGTTAATGCAGGGTGAAAGTACTTTCATCCTACATTAAGCAGTCACCTGCCTAAAGTATCTATTTTTTCTCTACTAGAACTCTGGTATATAGAGGTTTTACTGTATCACAAATCCCTGTGTTGTAACCGTTATTTTCAATAGTCTAATCAAGAGAGTGGTTACACCAAGAGTTTGGTAAGGAATTAAAGGTGCTGTTCTTTAAAGGATTTTAGTTTACGTATCCTAATTCTGTGCATCTGACTGCAAGACAAAATTACTGAAAAAAATAGAATCAACCAAGGACGCTGGATGGAATTATATGTTCGAGGATATAAATTTTGGCATATAAAAAAATCCCAATTTAAATGACATTTTAATGAAACAAAATGAAACAGCACATCACCAGCTCTCATCAAAGAGTTGATGTTGACTTATATTATATATTATTCAATATATTATATGAATATTTATTAGATGATAATTTTTATAATGTGAACTTACAACGAAACCCTTTGGGTTTTTTTTACAAAAAAACCCCAACACATGTAGAATCAGATCTGTAGCATGTCAAAAACAAAATAGAGCAGACCCTGATAGGGCGATTCAAATAGGAGCCATCTAATCTAGGTCTACTCTGTTTGCAAAGTCTAATGTGTGAAACGGCGTTTATATGAAGAAAGAAGTTGTCGTTTGCATTTCAATGTGTTGTTAGCTTTTAATTACAATATTTAACGGTTCCCTGATTTTATATAGCACTTCATATCAATTTATTTTACTGAATATTATTCTTACCCCGCTGTAAAAATAATCTCTGCTCAAATTTGGATATGGCTTTTGTTAAACTATTGACGGAGTGTTAACCCATTACCTCATAGGCTATTTTATCATGCAACGTCACAAAATACAACCACTCCCTACTAGCATAATTCCACGTCGATGCTGTATTTTGTGAGGTACAGTACATGCGTACTGACCCCACTGGGATGCAAGTTTAATTCAGCCAATAGGAGGAAAACAGAAGGAAGAAAGGGCATAATTTAACATTAACATCAAATTCTACACATTTGCTCACCTTTGTCTCAACGTTTTGTCCATATAAAAGGATTAAATCAAGTTTGTTTATGTTGTAAAAATCGACGACGTCACTGCACGCCAGTATGACGTCACGTATATTGTACTATTATGTATTTTTATTCAGGGGACATAACCGTTTGAGCAAACTTTCTTTTTCTTCATTTTCTCCATTCTTTATTGGTGTTGCATGATAAAAGAATTACTACGCTAGTAGTTTAGAAGTTAAGCTGTATTTTGGCTCGTCAGAAAAGTTGTTAAGTGCTCGCCAAGGCTCGCATTTAACAACTTTTCTAACTCGCCAAAATACAGCTGAACTTCCAAACTACTAGCATAGTAATTCTTATTTAGAGCCAACCTCTTTGAATAAATCTACCGAAAAGGAGCATTAACAAGAGAAAATGGAACTTTTAGAATTGTGTAGTTCCTTAGGAGCAAATGCTCTATTTATCACAATGGTTTCAAAAAGTGACTTTTACAGAAGCTCCAAAAGGCGTCAATATGCGGGAATGGGTTAAATTAAACAGCTTTGGTCCTGAGGTGACGACCAGGTACTTGGAGTCTCATCTGGATCGCAGCTGTTTACAAGTACCGGTGCCTGACAGTATGTTAGTTATTTGTCTCATTATGCGTTTCTAAATTTAACTGTTCCATAATGCGTGATACAAGTGTACTTGTATTTGCAATATATATCATTATATATATTATATCATACGCAAACAGAGCAGACCCTGATCAGACTGCTGCTGAAGCAGCCGTCTGATCTTGGTATACTCTGTTTGCAAAGGTTCCAACACCGCACATATGCTGGGTATGGTTAAGCCTTTCGTTATTTACACTAATTAATATACAACATGTATTTGTGTGTATTTTGCAGTAACTAAGTATTTATTTGCGGTACACTATCCCTGTGCATTAAGATAGTAGTACAGTGTTTTAACCATTTACCACAGACACCTTAATTAAAACGCCTTAGTAATCTCAGATCAGAGGTCCCTACAGGAAATAGCTCAGTTTGCTTATGGAATTATATACATGTAGATCTGGCTCAGCAGTTTGTTCCATGCTGAACAATGTCCTTGTTTATAATATCCGTTCAGCTATTTCATATTTAAAATTCGTATGTCTTAATGGATATATATTCATCATGTAAAAGGTTAATTAGTGAAAGTCTATTATACATCGTTTCAAGTTTGAGGTCTTGCCGTGCTGTACAATATTTCAGGCAAGACTTTTAAAACGAATGGTTTTATCGTAAGACCTTTTAATTACACACATGTGGCTGTTTTAACCTTCAACATGATGCTTAATGTTCACCTGTTTAATACTTTGTCTGCTTCGTATTTAAAAATGCCCAACAGCGCATACATTTTTTGTGTGTTTTCTACAAAAATAAAATCTGAATATTGAACAGTTTTGATCTTAATGAGCCGCTTGAGCCAATGAGTATGTACAGATTTTGGCAAAACTGGTCCATAGTGTGCATTCGCGAAATGACTCGCATTTGCACACAATTTGGACCCAAATGAGACGTCACGTAACTCGGCGTCTCATCAGGATCCAGCGTGTTTGACACACTCGGTAAATAGTTTTCATAAGCTTAATCGAAACGTATGCACTCTGAATTTCACTAGATCCAAATTTGAGCTGATGTTGTTTTTCACCGTCGGGTAAGCATTAAAGTTTGATATTCATTAATAAAGCACCAGCCTACATGAATAGCTGCTTTCAACCTTTTGTGCAAAAATGATATCTGCTGAAATTTGAATTTGGTTAAAATTTAACTACAGTAAAAGTTCGATTATTCGAACACTAAAATACGTATTATTATCGCTCTTTAAGACAGGTGGCAGCTTAATGCATGGTGAAAGTCATGGAGAATGCTCCTCTAGGAGCTTTCTACATAACTTTCACCATGCATTAAGCAGCCACCTGCCTAAAAGGGTCCAAATTCTTCTATACAGAAAATTCGAATAATCGAGATTTTACTGTATGTTCGAATCGATTAAATTTGGGGGAAATCGGAAGGAGTGTCAAATAGCTTGGCTCCTGAGGAGATCCCTGAGTAACTCGGCATCTGATCTTGACCTAACATGTTTGCAGCTGATACTAGGATCGTGAATAGCGGGATAAGGATTAATACATAGGTTTTAAGATAAAATATGTATTTGTATTTTAATTCAATTCATTAATGTATATTGTTATTTACTAGATCAAGCATTATCGTATTTTAACTTTATTCAGAGGACATAGTATAGCCCCAGTCTAATTAGAACAGTTAAGGATCATATACTGGTTGACCATTAACAGAATAGCAATTAGTAATGAGTAAAAAGGGGGATACACCGGACGTTTAAATTTAGTATAAATATCGGTCTTGTAAAAAGTTGGTAGCTTGACCCTTCGCTTGCTATTCACGTCAATATACCTACCTGTAAAGAGTGAAGACCCAGACGAAGGGTTAATGCATGGTGAAAGTCATGCAGAAAGCTTTCTAGGAGCTTTCTGTGTGACTTTCACCCAGCATTAAGCAGCCACCTGCCTAAAAGTATCTAAATTATTCTCTACTAGAATGCTGGTTTAGAGGGGCTGTACTGTATGTTCAAAATATTGGTAATTACTATGGCTTGTAGCTGACCATATTTCTATTGTAACCCGTTCCTCCATGAATATTCGTGAAAGAAATTATGAGCTCATGAATATTAACTAGGTTACATTTTAAACTGGCATATTAACACATGGAATTCTTGCCAACGCTGAAACTGTAGAATGAGGTCTATATTGTTCCATTAGCAAACAGAACAGACCTTGATCAGACGGCTACTGCAGGAACCGTCTGATCTGGGTCTGCTCTGTTTGCAAAGGCATAGAAAGGCGTATTTATTGAATAAAGGGTTACGCCCGGATAACATGGACACTATTAGACCAAATGCTCTACATAAGTTTGAAGTATTAACTTTCAATATATACACCTGATGAATAGTGACCCTTCAAGTAGCAGGTTTTAAAAGTTTGCAAACAGTGTAGATCCAGATTTGAGGACTCATAAAGGAGCCACGTGCCACTTAACATCCCCTAGCATACGTATTGTAACGCATTTGCAAAAAGAGTAGATCCAGATCAGACGGCTCCCTGCGCTGTCTGCTTGTGTACTTATATAAATATAGATTTGATTCTATGGTTGTTACCAGGACCAACTATTTCCTTGTTCATAAGCTATCATATATTTTAAGTTAATTCGTACATATATCATTTCTTACACGGATATTCATGGAGTAAAGGGTTAAACAATGGTTAACCCTTTCCCTGTTCTATGTTTATTCCCAATTTCAACACCTGCTGAATATTCATGGACAAAATAGTTATAATGAAATATGGAAGACTGAACATTGTAGCAGACCCTGATCAGACGGTTCCTATAGGAGTCGTCAGATCTGGGTGTACTCTGTTTGCAAATGCGTTTATATGAAGGAAAGGGTAAATCGCTCCGGTTTTGAAATTAAGCTTTCAAATGGTTGATGATATCATAACATTTTTCATCCAATTATCCATTCAAAAAAGCGAAGAGTAAATAACCTTGTAAAGCTATTAACAGAAAAAAAAATAAAACTCCCCTGAACCGGTCGTTAAAGTCGGTATACATATCGGCCTTAGTGACAAAGCTCCTCGAAGAGTTTTCTGCATGACTTTCACCCTGCATTAAGCAGCCACTTGCCTAAAATATCTGAATCTTTCTCTACTACAATTGCGATTTAGAGGGGTTTTCTGTAGTTGTCTTGTGTGATCTATTCAAAGGATATCTTGGAAAGATGTAGTGAACAATTTAACTAATTAAGTCTCATAAACAATAAATCCCCAATAACAGGAGATGACGCTAATTCCTGCAGAATTTGATTTGTTTAATAATACTACATGTCATAATTTAATACAAACTATGATAAGTCATTTATCATTCATATCATATTTGGCAGATGAAAATTAGTAAACGAATGATTCTTGACACTCGCGCTTCATTAACACTTTTCTGAAGCAGAAATTGCTCACTAATTAAATATTGTTAAATGTCGAAAATTAAATAAAACATTAGAATTTAAACTGTCTATACAATGATATAGTTGAGACAGAAATGTTGCAATAGCATCGTAATTATAACATTTTAAAGAATGTATAATTTGTACCAGTAGAAATATTATAATTAATCGCTCATTATAATTTTATTACATTTAACATTTTAATTGGCAGAGACAAATCTAGACGCATTTTCAAACAGAGTTAATCCCGATTAGATGACTCGTTCAGTAAGGTCTCTCATGCGAACACATAATTGATTAACAAAGGAGTCTATAAAAGCAGGTCGTTGCTTAAAGCAGGGCAAAAAAGTAAACCAGAAAGTTCCTATGGGAGATTTCTGAATAACGTTTGTTCTGCATTTAGCTACCACCTGTTTTCAGAACTAGACTTATTTTGAGTGGCCGTAGTAGCGATATTAACTTTATTAGTTAACCATTTCCCTAATATAAACGTGTTTTCACGCATTTGCAAATAGAGTAGACCCAGATCAGACGGCTCCTAGAGGAGCCGTCTGATCAGGGTCTACTCTGTTTGCTAGTGGAACTCGAAATATCTGTTTCTTTTCTTTCTAAAATGGTTACAATTTTCCACGTTCCATGTTTCGTTATCATTATTTTATCAATGAGTATTCAGTAGGTATTGACATTTGGAATAAACATAAAACAGGGAAATGGTTAATATATTTGTTTTTTATGTTCGATATTCAAGCGAACTGTGTGTGTGTGTGTGAACGTCTTTCTATAATAATTAACCCTTCGCTTGCTATTCACGTCAATATACCTACCTGTAAATAGTGAAGACCCAGATGAGACAGCTCTTGCAGGAGCTGTCTCATCAGACTCTGCACTATTTATAAACTGATTGTGCAACCAGTGCACACCACAGCAGTGATTGCACAGCGCAATACTTGTAGACAGTGAATATATATGTAATTATACAACAGGACATGGGTAAAGAAGGAGACATGTATTTTAAAATCCAGCAAGCGAAGGGTTAATATGAACCATTCTCGACTTGATTGGTATCTGCAAACAAATGAGAACTAATTGAGACACTGAATACGGCTCATCCTGATGGAAGCTGTTTGACACACGGCAAGTAGTTCCTCAAAGGCTTGAACGAGTCGAAAGTTAGTAAACAAACCCCTAGTAGATCAGACTTCAGCATGAGAACGATTAATTGCTGCTTCATTATCACACGTATTGTGGTTTATTTACGAGAAACACATATTGAAGCATATTGACAATACAGTAGAACCTGTTCTATGCCGCCATTCATTTATTGCATAAAGTAAGTGTTTGCTGAATGCAGGGCAAAAGTAATACATAATAGCGTCTATAGAAGCTTTCTACATTGCTTTTGCCCTCGTAAAGGTGTTTTTAACCCTTCACTTGCTATTCACGTCAATATACCTACCTGTAAATAGTGAAGACCCAGATGAGACAGCTCCTGCAGGTGCTGTCTCATCAGGGTCTGCACTATTTACAAGTTGATTGTGCAACCAGTGCACTCCACAGCAGTGATTGCACAGCGAGCTTCTTGTACACAGTGACGTTATATGTAATTATACAACAGGGCATGGGTGAAGAAGGAGAAATTCAGCAAGAGAAGGGTTAATAAAACCCTTGTGATAAATGAGAATTCGCTACATAGGAACAGATACTATATCTATACAATGGTTTCAAAACTAAATTCAATTTTCCCCTTTTGTTCTAGTAATTGCTTGTTTTCGGTAGATTAATTGAAAGAGGTGTAGTCTAAAATAGCCTATGAGGTAAAGGGCTATTCTATTATAGTTTACCCTTGACCTAACACAGACGCATTTGATGATTTTTGTAAACAGAGTAGACCCAGACTCCTCTTTTTGTTTGCTTATGGTATAATATAGATATGATTCTTCAGTATTTGCCACGATCAAAACATAAAGTGGACATATGCATTATGAAAATTCAGCAAACACGTATTCATTTATGTCATTATATTTTAAATGGTAAAATGGTTTCCAGATCACCGAGACCTCTCATAATGAAAAATATAGCTACACTAGAAGTTCCCATGATTGCAGATTCATCAATGTCAGGACAAAGGTGGATCGCTTTTTGGTTCAAAAACAGGTCAAATGTATACCAAAATCATGTTAGGTTCTCCTGCACTTATACAATAATAAATTGAAACGTGTTTGAACCAAAACATAACACATTTAGAAAAGAACAAAGGTCATTAAAAGTAAAACTTTAATTTATCACATAAAAAGTAGAACCGGGGTCCGACATAAGTCATACAGCGGTCGACATTTTCTCCGTGGTCACCTTGTAACTAGGCGATTCAATTACATAGGATGTAATTGATCATTTACTTGATATAGGGTAATAGAAAATATAATACAAAAACACACACATATTCTTGCTCTTTTAGATGAAAACAACGACCTTCTTGTGGAAGTTTCCCAATAGATACGTCCATGTGCTTAATGGTAGAATGTGCTTAACAACTAGTTTGGACGAATTTATGCAACATTGTTTAGTAAACAGCCTCTCAAGTATTAATAACAATGTAAGCCATATGATAACCCCACTCTTTGTTTAGTTCAATATACAGTAAATCCTATTCGAAGTGACCATCAAATATGTGTGTTACACTGGGTCGTAGAATCAGGCAGGTATCATTATAAATTAACACCAAAGTTGAACAAATATTCATATTCATACTGTACAAATAAGTTTTAACCCTTTCCCTCATATAAACGTGTTTTCACGCATTTGCAAACAGAGTAGACCCAGATCAGACGGCTCCAAGAGGAGCCGTCTGATCAATCAGGGTCTACTCTGTTTGCTAGTGGAATTTGAAGATCTGTTTCTTTTCTTTCTAACAAGGCTACATTGTTCCACCTTCCATGTTTCATTATAACTATTTTCTCCATGAATATTCAGTAGTCATTGACATTTGGAATGAATATAGAACAGGGAAAGGGTTAAACAACTTCGAAATCTGAAAACGACTGTCAGCTTGCTCTAGAACAAATCTGAAAGACGGATTGTCATGCAAACATAGTTTGGTACAATGATAATCTAATGACTATTAACTAAGTGAACATTGACAGCCAGGAACTCAATCTGTTATATATGTGATTTCTAATGTCAACCCCATGTCGGACACTCATATTTGTAACTCATTCTTCCTGTTACGATTGTGATCACATTCTTAACATATCTGTAGTCTAACAAAGCTCCTACAGGAGCTTTCTGCATTACTTTTGTCCTGCATTAAGCTACCACCTGCCTCTACCACCCAGCATTATACCTGACATTAAAGGCGATTTACGACAGATTCCGTGTATGGCGGACGTGTTTCCGTTGATTTTCGAGATAATAAAACAAATTCCTTTTTTTCGATACAACCAACTATTTGTTATATGCCTTGGCACTAAGTTAGTTTCAAACTACACAAATTCCGATTCTGAAATTAATGCAAATATGCGAAATGCGAAGAGTGCATCTTTAATGCGTTGTGATCCTATACTCTCACCCTGCATAAAGTACCCGCCTACTTTTAAAGACCACTATAATTGTTTATTTAGTGGTCGCTATAGGGTGATTCTATTGTAATAAGTAGAACCGCTCTAAAACGACCACTTAATGCATATGTATTGGCGGATTTTAAAGCAAGTGGTTGCTTAATGCAGGACGAAAATAATGCAGAAAGATTCTGTAGAAGCTTTCTGCACAACTTTCGTCCTGCATTTAGCTACCACCTGTCTCTATGACCCAGTCTTAGACCATAGGTCGCTTTTGATTTTATTGTAGTTCTAAGGGAAGTTGCTAAATCAAGATAGGAGCTTCTGTCATTAGCAAACATATATTTAGTTCAATGGGCAGACAAAGTTATAAACATCTACAAGTAATGAAAATAACATTACCTCAACAGACCTTGTCACTTGATTTATATGCGGATGACAGACGCAAACCTATGTTAAATGTCAAACTGCTTAAGGGTGAATATTCCAGTCTTGTTACATAAAAAAACTATCCATGTGCTGTTTTTTTATGTCTTACATGGCTTAATTGGCACACCATTGGATGGGTTCATTGCATTAGCAGGTCGTAATTAAGAAAACCGGTCGTTCAAACCATTAAAAATGTGCTTTTACATGTACAAAAAGAATTAAATTTCTATCTAAGTACACTGTTATTATGTGCGAATTCTCCTGAGCAATGTTAGTGGTGTCAACAGGTTATTGCTACCGTAACTGAATAGTACTTTAGCACTAAATGTTTATGAAGTGTGACTTTTGCCATATACGTTTTTCTCGTACTAAAGATTTGCGTAGTATCTTGTATCCTTCACTAACCGCCACCGGGCTGGTACGTGAAAAAAAACAACGTACAGTAGAACCCCTCTAATGCGACCACTTAGTAAATAAACATGGGTGTCTTTATAAGCAAGTGGTTGCTTAATGCAGGACAAAAGTAATGCAGAAAGCTTTCTGTATTACTTTTGTCCTGCATTAAGCTACTACCTGCATCTGGCACCCATAATTATACCTCTTTTAGGTGG
Source organism: Azorinus chamasolen (assembly GCA_963576725.1). NCBI lineage: Eukaryota > Metazoa > Mollusca > Bivalvia > Cardiida > Solecurtidae > Azorinus > Azorinus chamasolen. The sequence goes on along the minus strand of OY755243.1, from coordinate 87,141,613 downwards.
TTGCATTAGCGGAGTTTTACTGTATATCCAGATCAGACGTCAAGATACTCAACGTCACACTGCAAACGTTCTCAAAGTGTGTGCGAACCGAAAATAAGTATAACCTAGAAGAGAGAAAACTTTGTGCAGACATCAGCTATTACAGCAAGATAAGATTTAACTTAATACGCTTCTTAATTTTGGAAATATTTTGATCTTGGAACTTTAATATCTCTTTATCTGTTCAGTATTCATGTACGAAATAATGCCATATCATGAATATCTATTAGCTGAGCTTCAATAATGTAAAACATTGCTTTTACAAAATCTGTAGAATCAGAGCTATATCTAGTCATACGCAACCAGGGTAGACCCTGATTAGACAGCTCTTAGAGGGGTTAAGAGGGGCTTTGCTGTATTCACTATAAATATTAAATAGGCGCATCATTCTAGACGTAGATCACATGTAGCCACTGAATTCTCATCAAAAATAGTGCAGACCCATCGGTCCTTCCAAAATTGACAATACGGAATTGTTCCGAAATATATCACTACGCATAATTAGAAACACATGTGACAGCTTAGTGCATGCCGAAAGTAATGCTGAAATATCCTACAGGAGCTTTCAGCATTACTTTAGACCTGCATTAAGCTGTGAACTTGAGAAATTGTTCAGATTAGAAATCTGAAAACTCGGTTATCTCGAAGTACACTGTCTTGTCCCCTGAGGTTGGATATATCGAAATTCGACTGTACATATACTAGTTACATGAAACTTGTCAATGTTTTATTATTAAGAATACGACTATAAAATGAATACTTGCTTTCTACCTATTTGGTTTAGCATTCAAGCTATCTCTATTTTCATACAATAATTAACATAAACATATCGGTGGATGTAACGAAGTCAAAACTGGATGATCGCTTGTAGTTCTGGCGTATAGCTTGTAATTGCATCGTTGAAAGTTGTTGAAATATCGAACGTATTATGTCCAACGCCTCCAAACAACTTATGATAATGCTGACATTTCGACGTTTCTAAAACTAAAAGAACTATTTCAATGTTGTGAATGAGTCACTTATGTCCTTTGCAAAAATGTAGACCCAGAAAGCATGGCTCCCAGAAGTGCTCTTTCATCACACCAGTGTCTGCTCTGTTTGTCATGTTACATTTTTCTTTAAACATATCCCTATATCCCTGAATATTCATAGTAAGCTTGACCTGTTTGCAATTTGGAATAAGCCATTCGAAAAACAACGTTGAAATGGTTAAGACCACGCTCAACCCTTTCACTAATATTGACGCGTTTTGACGCCTCTGTAAAAGTGACTTTTTTGAAGCCATTGTGATAAAAAGAGCATTTGCTCCATAGGAGCAAATGCTCTTTTTATCGCAATGGCTTCAAAACTACACAATTCGTAAAGTTTCCCTTTCTCTACTAAATGCTCCTTTTCGGTAGGTTTATTCAAAGTTAGCCTATCAGGTGATGGGTTAACCCATGACATGCTAAGTAAGACATTGTTGGTATTTGTTAACAAGTTGATTGTATGAGTCACTAAATAAATCGGAGAGTAAATCGACGTCTAACTGGAATTAGAAGTCAGTCAAATGATCCAGAAGCAAATAACCAGGCAACGTTCACAGCCATATGTTGTGCTGCAGGATAAGTGTTACCCATTCTCCTGTTGAATAAAATTCTAAGTAAAATCCCTCGAAACCGGACGTTAAAATTAGTATAAATATCAGTATTGGAGACAGGTGGCAACTTAATGCAGGATGAAAGTCATACAGAAAGCTCCTATAGGAGCATGCCTTTCACCCTGCATTAAGCAGTCACCTGCTTCTCTACTAGACTTTTCCGGTTAAGAGAGGCTTTGCTGTATTCACTATGAATATAAAATAGGCGAATCATTCTACATGTACATGTAGATCAAATGTAGCCACTGAATTTTCATTACAAATAGTACAGACCCATAGGAGACAGTTCCCTTATAAGCTGTTGCATAGGGGTCTACGCTATTTGCAAATGTAGATATGTATGCTAATAGCCCGAAGATGGCTAAGTACCAATCTCGTCTCTGCCATCAATATTTTCTCACACTTACTTCATAATAAACATGTCCGACTTAAAAGCCATGGACATTTTTGGAGACCTTTAACAAGATGAAATCGCTCATAAATGTCAAACTACTTATTGTTTCTACACTTGAGGCTTGAGGTTTTAATTGCTTTGGTTCAAGCATTTACTGTATAGAGACATCTCTTGATGCCTTGGCAAACATAGAAAATAGACTCATATCAGAATACCCTATATAAAATGTCTTATCATGGTATACTTTATTTATGGAACTACATGTATATAGACATAATTTCTAGTTTTTGGTATGGCCGAAAGGAACCTTAGATTTTGTACCATAATAAAATGCAGTTCATCAATATTTGTGAAGATATATATTATTTTATAATCATTCATAAAATAAAGGGTTTACTTAATGAAACCGAATTACGAGTACATCTCACGAAAGCTCAACACTAACATCACAATCACATACTGATTTTTGTTTTGTTTTCTTCTGCATTAGAGTAGAAATACAACACAGTTTTACAACCCTTTTCCCGCTAATCGCAAACTGACTCATATTTGCAAACAGTTTGGATCCAGATGAGATGCCGATTAACTAAGTGTCCAAGGTGATTGTCACTCAGTCAACAGTTTCTGAAACGAATTGCACCAAATCTGAATTTATGCAAACATTATGTTTGTTTTATTGTAGCATCAGGGCTAAGGACCCATTACCAACACAGCCTGTACAAATTAGTTGAGTCAACGCGTATCTGACATGTACAGTGGAGCCTGCCTTAATGGGCCATCAAAACATGTATACTTATTGATCTCTAAGGCATGTGGTAGCGTAATGCAGGCCAAAAGTAATGAGAAAAGCTCCTAAAGGAGCTTTCTGCATTACCTTTGCCCTGCATAAGCAACCATCTTCTTTTTAGGAATCCTTTATTCAATAAATGAATGGTTATTAAGACATGTTCTACCGTATGAAGCATATGGTGAGTTGACTTTTCCAGACGCTTAACTGCACACTTGTTTATTGCAGATTTCCTTAATGCTCGTATTACCCTAATTATTCAGTGACCCAATCTCCATTCACCATGGTACTGTAAAGCAGAATGCCCCAATTTGAGCATCATATTGATCACTTTAAAGTTGACTGACGTAGTAGCAAACAGGAACCTGCACTTCCCCCAAAGTTTGTCTGTTCGAATTCTTAGGACATTAGGGTACATGTACGTTGATTTAATTCAATATCAATAATGCCAGAATGTTAATGTTCGATTATCACGCTATTGCTCGCTTAGAAATGTTACTTCTTGAATGTCTCAAACAAAATAGGGCGTATTAATGGGATGTGAAATTGTGTGATAAGTTACCCCCCCTTTTTTTTTAATTTAAACGCCTTTTCACACATTTGCTAATAGAGTAGACACAAATCAGAAGGCTCACAGGGCATGCTTCGTTTGCTAATTGAATTTAATACATCTGTCTCTTTAGTTTCTAAAATGTCTACAATGTTCACCCTTTCATATTTCGTGTAATTCCATGACATAATGCAGTGGGGTCATACATATTTACTTACAGTCGTTGTTCGTATATCGGGTGATAAAAAGTCATACATATTTGTTTCGATAAGATGTCGGTTATTATTATCCAGTCAACAGCATAAGAAGTATAGCCATTTACGTAGTCAGAATTAACCCTTTGAGCGCGGGAAACGAATCGCTGATATCCTTTGCAAACAGTGTCGACCCAAATGAGAGGTATCCCTGATGAACCCCCTGGTCAGGGTCTATAGTATTTACCATGAAATTATATTATTTAAAACAATCCGTTTGATATATCCATTTGCAAATGCCTATTGGGATTTCGAAATTGTATCAAAATCACGGTACAAACATTTTAGCCCCTCTTCCTACCCTACTGCTGCTGTATTAATTGACATAAAATCATAATTGTTTGTGCAAATGCGTATTGGGATAAGAAAGTGTGTCAAATGTACGAATATAATTATGATATGTAGCCCCCACTGGTGCAAAACATTGACTCACATTACCAAACCTCACATAAATGTTTATTGGAATAAGGATATGTGGTTATTTTTTATATTCTATCAGTAACACCAGCATAACGACAATAGACTAAATTCCAATGAAAGCTTTCAATGCGACAAGTTTATTGAAACAGGATTTGCGTGAAGCTGGCAGTAAGGCCTATACATTTACCAAACTTTTCATAAATATTAAATGGAAGGTAATATTATATATCGGTATCTATAACAATGTGTTCCACTACCTGGACCATTTTTACTAAAGGTCATTATTAATACTAAGTTCCAACATACGACGATCGCAATTGAAAGTTGCACTCGTCGTTTAGTTTAAACATATTTTATTTCACTAAATTCACAATTCAGCAAGATCATGATGGGTACAAAAAGGATTGGATCGAAAGCAAAATCCCCACACATAATGCAAATACAACGGTGGACATTTGTTGAAATTACATTTCGTGTCGACAAACAAATATTGCAATGAGATTATTCATTCAACTATAAGCACGTGATTACACATCATTTTTCATTCAAAACTATCAGGCTTAAAATGACATAGAAACATGACACAAGACAAAAAAAGAGAGGTGGTCATATGGATGTGAGAAGGGGACAACGAGGGAATGGGGAGCCTGCAGGGATTCTCGCCCAAAGCACTTAGCTGAACCGCTTTGATTCCAATATAAAGGTTTGCACCGCTTGAAAAATAATGGAGTTACTTTCTAAGTCTAGTGATAAGTCTCCAATTAGGAGAAGCTTCACTGTTACAGGACATATTTGTCTGACAGTATTCAGAAGACGAGTGCGTGGGATTTGGTAAATTTGGCATATTAGAAGAAAGTGTTCAGTGCTTGTGCTTTCAATATCACCACATAGGCATAAAGGAGAATCTACAATACTCTTTTGGAAGAGCGGAAGATTAAGAGAGCTACAATTTGTCCTAAGACGTGTGTGAAGTATCTGTGCTTTCCTGTTACCTGTAAAGAAGTATTGAGGTGTGAGATTCTTACTCTAACTGACTGCTGCTTTGAAACATGAAAGTGAGCTTGAATTTCTGACTTCCAGTAGGAGGGAGTTCCATTCTCTGACAGCCGAGGGTAGAAAGGAATCGGAGTATTTCTAGCATGCACAGTTTGAAGGTTGTTTCGGTTTCTTAATGGATAATCGGTCTCTGAACCTACACGAGGGGGGAACAAGTAATGACAGGTATTCTGGTGTATCAGTATGAATCATTTTGTAGATGAATACTAGTTTATGCTTTCTCCTTCTGTCCTCTAGAGATTACCAACCTATTTCCTTTTCGAGATTAACGATAGAGATTAGTTTTGTTGCACCGATAACGATTCGTGCGGCTTCAAATTGAATTTTGTCTAGGTCATGTTTCTCAGTCTGTGTGCAGTTACCACACACAACATCTGCATATTCGAGTAAATGTCTGACAAAGCTTAGGTAAATCTTTTCAAGTGAGTTTCTATCCAGAACATATTTAGTTTGCGCATAACATTGATTCTTTCCCAGGCCTTTGCTTTTATGTAGTCAATATGGGTATGCCAAGACCCATCATTTCAAAGATGAACCCCAAGATGCTTATGTGAAGCGACCTCGGCGATCTGCTCGTTAAGCATTTGTAAAGTAGGATGTACAGGTCTGTTGGCTTTCCTTGAAATTAACATAGACTCGGTCTTTGTTGGATTAAATGAAACGAGCCAAGTTTTTGCCCAGGCAGTAATTGTGTTAATGTCAGCATTTAAAGTATTTGCAGCCATATCTGCTTGCTCTACGATAAGGTAAAGACTAGTATCATCTGCAAATAGTCTCATATTAGATTGTATATCGCTAACAATGTCATTGATATATATTAAGAAGAGAAGAGGCCCAAGTATTGATCCTTGTGGTACCCCAGCTTTGGTACCCTAGCTCGTCGTTTATAAGAACGTGCGATAATTTCAGTCGTACGTGTTTGCATTTGTTGCTGTACACTAGAATGTGCTATAATTTCGGATATCCGAGTTGTAGCGATTATCGTAAAAGTAGGAAAATACTAGTCGTGCTAGCTTTTATTAAACGGTCCCCTAATAAATATTATTGTGATAAATCATGGTATCATAAAATGGTCATTAGCTGATGATTTTATAAGGGTCATGGCAGAAAATGTAGCAACTATCAGGTCCATGCAAATATACCCCAGGCAACGAAGTTGAATCGGTTAAATAGTCTTTTACCCTGTGGTCAGTCCGTCCGTCTATCGTAATACGCTGTTGTTCATCTAGCACTTTCAATTATTGACCAATATTGCTCAAATTTGCTTTAAGAATTGTGATGAAAAAAAAAGACTTGGATGATTTTGATTTTCAGAGGAAATTGCCATGGAAACTACATTTTTCTCTGACAATGTGGTGGCGAGGGGTAGGTGAGCTTACTCACTAAAGTTCTTTAATTCCAGAAGCCAAAATGAGCAGAGAACCGTATACTCAGTTGGCAATCAAATAAAGAAGTGTCTCTATCAAATAAAATAATTAATGAAACGTGTCTATAAAAGCTCAAGAAAGTTGTTTTGAGATTCAGCAGAGTCAATGCTTATCACAGTTTTGAATCGTTACAAAGCGTTACGCGTTCGATATAGATGGAATACAATCTCCCAATAACCAACGAATTTGATGCCATATATATCTCCGGCAAACGATAAATCTTAAGATCGTATGGTTTTCGCACATGTATATGGAACTGGTATATATTACCGTAACTTGAATAATCTAGCAAACTACAAAACACATCTATTATTCATGTATCCATACACACGTAGTACTGCTGATATTATGTGTTAGTTTTAACCCATGACTGCCCAGTGTGTCTTAAAAAGGACATGAACAGTGTAGACACACATTCAGGAGCCCCCTCCCCTGGTCAGGGTATACATTATTTGATGAAACTAGTAAATGTTTGATTCACTATGCCCCCTCGACATGAGAATGGATGGGTTCCAAAATAAGATATGTACGGGCTTCCTTAAAAGATATAGGAATAAATAGGATGTGAGTTTTCCTGTTTGACTTTACTAGTTTTTCATTAGTATTTAAGTTTTGTATTTATTATCAATCTTTATCATTCGTGTTTGGCCATGGTTGAAATATCTATAATCAGATATGTATCATTCTTAAGCAAACATAGCACACAGAGACCAGACGGCTCCTCCACGAATCATATAATCTTCGTCTACTCTGTTTGCAATTGCGCTAAAATGTGTATCAACAGGGTACATCGTTTAACCTCTATCTACCGTCTTATTCACTGAAAACTGGGTACATGCTTATAAAGCTTTTAGTTGAGTCTGAGTTTCGTTCTCAAGCTTTTGATTGGTCAGATTTGAGTTCTCAAGCTTTTGATTGGTCAGATTTGAGCCAAAGGCTCAAATCTGACCAATCAAAAACTTGAGAACGATCTCAGACCCTGATTTTGCTCCAGATCCAAATTTGAGCAACGGTTTTACCAGTATTTTTCGGCGGGATTCGAGTTAAGCTTCCTGCAGTATTAGACCAACGCTCTCAGATCCAGGTTCCAATGTTTTAAAACTTCTGAATCTGAGTTAGATGTTTAAGAATCACCTAAGACTCAATCAAGTAGTGTTATAACCCCGGGGCCTGGACTCTCCGCAGCACAAATTAGTCCATCATGATAAACGTTTGTTAAAAGTCGAAGGTATAGTTCAAATTCAACAAGCAACATTTCCACTACAAAGTTGTACGGAGAACAGTCGTGACTTACTGATTATTTTGACAGTTTGTATACGAAGCATCACACTCACGCCAATCTACTTATTACCCGGTCTTCTCCATGTCAGTTCTCAATAAAGGCATTGTTGAAATTCAGTAAAAATCGGATATATTTCATCGCCTTCTAAATAATTCCCCAGTCTTTTCCCTGGCCGACAATTCTTGTGCTCATGTGACATAAAAAGAAAACTATCTTATTAATATTCATGATGTCATTATTTCTGATGTGAATATACAAATATTAAAGGATTAATTAAACAGTATACAACTCTGGTTGATAAAATATTCGTTGCATTTAGATTTAATGTTAAAGGTGTTGTGTTTTTTATTGTCTTGGAACAATCGTTTATCAGTAACAAACTCCCTGTTACTTAAGTCTCGGTGTCTTTATCGCAATTCATTTCGACTTTCAAACAACTGTTAAATCTAATTACTTTACGGCTACTCTTTCAGTGCTGATTTTTCAGGTTAGAACCGTCCGTCAGTGTTTAATTAAAGAGTAGTTACCGTTACCCATTATGACGACTCAAACTTGCTAGGTGAGATTGAATGACAAACAATGCAGACCTCGGTGTCGATTATCACTATTTATAACTGATAGTACATGTGTGTCCCACATTGAAAAGGTTAAGTGTACAGTAAACCCCCTCTAAATGAAGGGTAAAAGTCATGCAAAAAGCTCCTCTAGAAGCTTTCTGTATGACTTTCACCCTGCATTAAGCAGCCACTTACCAAAAGGTATCTAATATCTTTTCTACTTGGATGCCGGTTTAGAGGGGTTTTCACTGTATGTTGCTGTATTGTATATTGCCAGAGCTGATTTTTATAAAAATTTTTTAAAGAAGATAAAAAATTTCGGACGTTCTTGTTTGTTTTTGTAAAGAACGCTGTGTAATTGACCAATGTATATCCAATGTGTGTTTTAAAACATATTAGTAATCATTACAAACGAAACACCTTAAGTTTATATCAAACACCCCATTCAATTAACAATTTACCTGGTCTAGTAAACAGATCAGAGGGTTCCTAGAGAAACCGTTCGATCAGTGTCTTCTCCATTTGCTTATTTAGTTATAAAGGTGTGATTCTACATATAAAGATCATGACATTATGAACAAGTATTAATTACAATTTAACAGTGGCCAATGAACAGAAGAATGTTTAGCTGAATCATAGACTGGATCATATTTATACTAGTATATAGGCAAACAGAACATACCCTGTCAGGCCTATTAGGCTTGCAAAGGTGTGAAAAGGGGCGTTTCTATCAAGGAAAAGGTTGATAACATTTGTTTCCCAATGTTCTCCCCTTTTTACTTGCACAATATCTCTAGTATCCGAGAAAGAGTCAGTACCTTTAAACGTTAATACCTGGCAAATATTTGAAACTAGATACCCGGTAGAATTGCTTTTTTTACCAGCCCACTGCGGATTCACAATTTATATTTGAACTGGGAATGTAATTACCCTGAGATATACGAGTTTACATACAACTATGAATAATTTGAAACATTTTACAGTTGCAACTAGGTAGACAAAAGAAACAAAATATATGCTTCTGGACAAATTGAAATGTGTGTAAAGTTCAACTATAACTAGACAAAGCTCAACTATAGACATTGTCTACAAATATGAAGTCCAAAACAGGTGACATTTTGACTAAAATTCAATTGTATTTTAAATTTTAACCACACTACATCAATATTCAACACATATCTCCATTCCAAATACCAGCTCTCTAAGTCAAATAGTTCATGTAGTATTAGTGTATTTCAACATTTACCCCAAAACGTTAACCAAAAACGACGCCTGGGTGATTCCATAAGCCCCCCCCCCCCCACCACACACACACATTCTTCGAATAGGCGGGGTAATAAAGTACACCCATTCGTATATTAAACAAGGTCAACATCCATAGAAAGGCAGAATGGATTTATTTCGTTTATCTTTTGAGTTTAGGTAGTGTATGAGGGGATATATCTTAATTACACAAATTGTCAGACTTCTTGCATATATATTGTTTTAATTAACATAATAAAATGGCATTATTTTACATCGAATATGAATAATTCGATTACTGTGTTCTACATACTGCAAAACAACAGAATATAATTTTGGCAGTAGAACAATTTGTCTCATTCAGTTTCCAAAAATATAATCAGAGTGTCAAACAGTTTGGATCTTGATTAGACGCCGACTCAAAGTCTCATATTGATCCAAATGTTTGTATGGAATTTTACAGACCTCTCTTAACCCTTCGCTTGCTAATCGCGTCAATATACCTGCCTATTTACAAGTTGATTGCGCAACCAGTGCACTCCATAGCAGTGATTGCACAGCGAAATACTTGTACACAGTGAAGATATATGTAAGTATACAACAGGGCATGGGTAATGAAGGAGAAATGTATTTTAAAATTCAGCAAGCGAAGGGTTAACCCATCACCTCATATTGATGCCGTTTGACGCCTCTGAAAAGGTTACTTTTTGAAACCATTGTGATAAATAGAGCATTTGCTCCATAGGATCAAATGCTCTATTTATCACAATGTTTTCAATAATACATAATTCTAAAAGTTCCCTCTTTTCTATTAAATGTTACTTTTCGATAGTTTATTCAAAGAGGTTGGATCTAAAAATAGCCTATGAGGGAATAAGTTAATGACAGTGAAGGGGTTAATGCTTTTAGGAAGGTCTAAACTGTTTGCATAGGTATCCCGCCTTAACAGGTTTTACTTTTAAGAAGATAATTATATATTATATCACTTTACTGTTATTTTATGTTTGTAACCATTGTCCGATATATTGTATGAAGATATATGTTAAACATTTTAACTGAGTGAACACTATTTACATGGTCAAAACGAGTATACGAGTATATGTATGTCTGAAAACAACATGCTTGAAACAATTGAAAAATGAAAAGTATTGAAATATGCCTTTATTTATATAAGATTGCATAAACTGTATTGATTCAAAATGTAGCTCCGAACGCGAGGTATTATTTCTTATAAATAAGATGCAGAATAAAGTTGCTGTAATGTGTTTTTCTATTCTTTTAACCAACAACCTGATATAGAGACGACCTTTGATTCAATTTCAAACAGAGTAACCCCAGATCAGGGTCCATGCTTTTAAAACTTTTAGTTGAGTCTGAGTTCGTTCTCAAGTTTTTGATTGGTCAGATTTGAGCCTGTGGCTCAAATCTGACCAATCAAAAGCTTGAGAACTCAAATCTGACCAATCAAAAATTTGAGAACGATCTCAGACTCAACTAAAAATCTTTATAAGCATGGACCCAGGTTTCTTCTGTAGGAACCATCTCCTATCAGAATTTGCTTATGGCATGATATAGATCTGATTTCTTGTGAAACAATATTTATCTGATTTTACAGTTTGTGTCATGGTCAAAACATTTTTGTCATAATGTCATTATAATGATAAGCTAATTAACATTTACCCTGTCATTATTTCTTACATGAATATTCATTTAGGGAAAGAGTTGAAGCAGATATTCTAAATATAGGCTTAATGAGAGTACCTTTATCAAATATTCATTATCAAATTACTTCACGGCTTTTCTTCTTTGAACATGCAATTGGTACTATTGAATAAGCCCAACGTCGTTGTCAATACCATTTATTATCAGCAAAATATAAAAATATAATTACTTTGTCCATTACAGCAGATACAGTTGAGATTGCCTATAACGAAGCCATAATGAATAATTATGTGAGAGCAGGTGATTGTGTTATTCCGGAAAATGTGATGCAGAAAGCTTCTTGAGGAGGTTTCTGCATAATTTTTACACCGCCTGTCTTACAAATTTAGAATTAGACGTAAATTAGGTGTTCGCTGCAGATACAGTAAAACCTCTCTATAACGGACACTAAATTACATCAAGCGTTCTGTGTTAAAGGCAGGTGGCTGCTTCAAACAAGGTGAAAGTAAAACAGAACGCTCCTATAGGAGCGTTCTGTTTTACTTTCACCTTGCTTTAAGCAGCCACCTTCCCTAAATACCAACTAATTAACACAACTTAGTGGTCGTTATAGAAAGGTTTTACTGTAGTTGGTGGTAGCTGCAGATAGATGTTACTGAATATTAGGAGAGTTATTAGTGTAGTCGCAAACATGAGTGGTAACAGCGTCTGTTCTGTTTGTTTATGGACATATACAGATCTGGTTCTACAGTTTCTGTAAGGTCAGACAATTCCCATGTATATATACTGGTATAATAGTTCACCTCATTGGAATGATGCCGTTAATTCTTACATGATGATCACTAGGCAAAGGGTTAAATGAAATTGACAGTAAGATCCTATAGTTACATCCAATGCTGTATTATTAATTGTTAAATGTTGATATATAGCTTTATTATATCATGAACAATCAAATGTACTCCCATATAAGAATATAGAAATGAAGTGCCAAAAGTATTAAAACGTTTCTGTAAATTATATTTCAGTGGTAAGTATTACTCCGGATCTGGATCGGAGTTGTTTGACAATGTGAGCCAGGTCGCGATTGGCGGGTTGAGGTTTCACCGTACCAATGTATGGAATGATTGCCTGGAATAATTGTTTTAACAAGAGATACATGTAACAGAAAATATCAGTCAAGAGTCCACTTGTTTTGTCTTTTAATAAATGATTTATTCTTAAGATATATTAGAACAGGTTTGATGTTAAATGCATGTGTACATAATTATTACTTTAAGACTGGGAAAACACGCCTTTAAAATTGTATTTAGACAGTCATATTCTACCTTTGAATTAAGGTTTGTTGTATTTAACTCTTAACATTTTCAATATTGAATGTTCAATGCCCGTCACTGTTGTTTAGCTATTGACTCTATTCAGTATGAAATGCTTAGTATTACCACATGAGTAGAATGACAAGCTTTGCAGACCCTGGTCAAGATGGTTCCTATAGGAAGGAACCATTTAATCTTATTATACACTGTTTGAAATATATTTTATATATTTGTCAGCGAAATGTAATTCATGTATTTGTTAACGAAAATAATTCAAATACTTGTCATCGACATATTTCATATATTTGTCATTATCTTTCATATATGTGTCAACAAAACATTTTCATATGTTTGTTTGTCAATAAAACGTCTTTCATATATTTGTCATCGAAACGTCGACGAAACATCTTTCAAACAATAATCAACGAAATACCTTTCAAACTTATGCTAACGAAACAATTTTCATATATTTGCCAACGAAGCATCTCTCATGTATTTGACAACGAAACTGTTTTCGTAGCTATGTTTGTCAACGAAACATCTTTCATATATTTGTCATCGAAACAGCTTTCATATATTTGTCAACCTTTCATGGAAAAATCAGGGATTTCGGACAAACATGAGAAGCTTGCGTTTATTTTATATATATTTTGATATCTATGAAGTTCTCCCGTTTTGCGTTGCCGGCAGTTTGACAATCATGGACCCTCCCAATAACTTTCATTTATTTGTCATCGAAACATCTTTCATATTTGTGTAGGCGTTGCACCAGGATCCAGGCTGTTTGACACTCGGTCGAACGTTATTCAAAGGCCTAATCGAATCGGAAGTAGTCAAAATTATACCAGATCCAAATTAGAACAATACAGTAAAACCACTCCATAACGGCCACTAAATTGTGTTAATTAATTGGTATATTAGAGCAGGTGGCTGCTTAAAGCAGTAATGTAAGCAATGGAGTAAGAATGAAAATACAACGTATTGATTTGTACAGTAAAAATAAAGAACCTGATCAGAGGGCTCCATGATCTGGGTCTAAACTGTGTGTATGGGTTAATTGCGCGCGTGTGTATGGGTTAATTGATGAATAGTCCAAACACTCCAGATTAGTTGTGTTCGGAGAAGCTGATTACAACATAGTCATGTGTCTTGTAACTACGCATAATGTAGTTTGTACCCTAAAAGTGACTGGGTGATATATTTCTTTCACTAAACTGTGCTCGAAGCTTGAGAATGAGGACTTGTGCACTTTTCAGTTGTTCTTTGAGTTTTACGCGCTATTTATATCTGCAGTGATTCCAAATTGATGAACATCAAAATCTCATTGTGATGATAGATGTGGCATTTTCTTTAATAACAGGATTATCCCTGTCATATTCTGAAAATGTGATATTAACCATTTTGATGAGGGAAAATGTGTACTGCCATTTGCAAACAGTGTAGATCCATTTCAGGGTATACATATTTATTATTCACAATCCTCTCTCAAAATTTACCCATGCATACTGTATAGACAAAATGCTGTTTTATCATATTTCCGATATGATCTGTGTCTTTCAAAGTTCAGGAAAAATATGATACCCTGATACATCGTTTATCATTTTACTCCATAAGCACGCACTTCTACACCTTTGCAAGCAGAGTAGACACAGCTTAGACGGTTCCTATAGGAGCCGTCCGATCATGCACTGCTCTATTTGGATGGGGGATAGTATTGATCTGATTCTAGTTTCCGCTTTGGTAAAATTGTGTGTTGATATACCTTTATCTCATTAATATTCATTAATGTCACCATTTCCAGCATGATTATTCATGGAGTAAAGGGTTAAACCAAAATCATTTCATGTATAATATTTTATTAAAAAGGAATCGTTCCATACACGCACGATTCACCGACATTAGTTACGGTCCTCTCCATGTGTATACAGTCTTAACGTGAATATATGTGCTACCCTTTCCATATGTTGCATAATGCATGTCAGGAATGATGGCAACAGAAATAGTTATTAGCTTATGTTATTAAAGGTATATGCACACATGATAATTTGGAAATGGCAGAAACCGTAGAGTTAGATGTGTTATAATTATATACGCAACTAGAGCAGATACTGATCAGACGACTCCTTGAGAAGCCGTCTGATCTAGGTCTACTCGATTTGCAAATGCCAGAAAAGAGTTTATTCACTGATTTATAAAACAAATCAAGAACTTCACCGAAGCCTAGTGTATATACCATTTGACATCGCCGTAAAAGCAAAACATATTTGCTCAAATTTGGATATGGTACAATTTGGACTGCGTTCTGTCAAACGTTTGAGAAACTACTGAACGATTTATCAAACAGTTTGGATCTTGGTGAGACGCCGAATTATTCGATGTGCCATTTTGGACCCTAGCTGTTTGAAAATACATATCTGGCATCGTTTAGCTGGATGAAGGTTAATGTGTAGTCCTTGTCTAGTCTATAAGTGTTACTGTCTAATACTGTTTTGAAATGATGATTATATCCTTGCAAGTATCCGTGACTGCGTAAAAGCTATGAAATCACCAGAAATATCCCCTTGTGTATTTCCAAACAAGTTTTCAGAGGGCGAGATAAGATGTGTAAATTAAAACATTTTCAAGAATAATTTCTTAATTTTATTTAATCAGGCTAAAGAGAGACCAAGTGAGACAAATTATGTTTACGGCCTGTGAATCTGTGAAGAGGTTGTATTCCTTGATGACAAATATCATTTTTTGTTTCCCCCCCTCATTGTTAGACATTGTACAGAAATGCATTACTCATGACATGTAACCAATATCCCGCAGTAAGTTAATATCAGCTAACATTCTGATTTGATGCTATGTTTGCCTTTTTCAGATTAATTCAAGAATTTGAGAAAGACTTACCCGCTTGACAAACAGCTAGGATGTCGCTTGTAGCAGGGAAATAGGCAAAATAATTGAGTAAATGGATTATCTAAGTTCCAAGGGGTGCCTGGATAAACTTTCGATATGCTTCAGCTTTTGCTTTACGTCCGATTAGTTCCATCATTAACGCAAATACAAATTAACTCATTACCTCATAGGCTATTTTCAGATACAATCTCTTTGAAAAAAAACCCCGAAAAGGAGCATTAACTAGAGAAAAGGAAAATTTTAGAATTTTGTTGTTTGAAACCATTGTGATAAACAGAGCATTTGCTCCTATAGGAGCAAATGCTCTATTTATCACAATGGTTTCACAAAGTGACTTTTACAGAGTCGTCAAAAGTCGACAATATGAGGGAATTGGTTAAGTGACAATCACCTTTGATCCTGATGAGACAATGGCCTATTCGGCTTATTTGGATCCAAACTGTTGCAACTGCAAGACATTTCGTATTTAGTTGAATAACGGTTCAACTATAAAGATACCATTTTAAAAGTAAGTAAGAGGATATGTATATAATAGACATTTTAGTTTTATACTTGCGTTGTACTATAATTTAAAGTTGAAAAAAAAACCAACAGTCATACACTATATACAAGGGCACGAAGCCAGACAGCACCAAACACTAAACAGCACTATTACAATGAAAACATGACTTAGCGCACAACAAGACATAAAACATTAAACATTTACCATATAAAATACTAATTTTCATGCAAACATCGAACAATGAAAATCAACATATTCTCTGCAAAGTTCTAGTAGTGTAATAAAAGTCATATTTCAATAATTTCCCGAATCCCCGATTGTTCCATTTAGATTAAACAGTGCTTTTTGTCAAATACATTGTTCTAACACCATTATAGGCGCAAATTTAGAAATGCAATATTGACGAGAATCCAACAAGCACCGCATTGTCTGGATCTAGTCGATATTCATTTTTCATTCACAATTTTTCATTTTGGAAGCGGTGCGATATTTCTATTTATTTAGTCGCAGATCGTGAATGTTGTTTAAGTCATGCTGAAGTTACAACAATCTGCTTGGAATGTTGCTGAAGCATGTATTCTCTTTAATATTTTATCTGATGAATACTCATGTAAGAAAAAATATTGTATTCATATTAATTAGCTGAAACGTTGTAATGGCATCATGAACAAGAGCATTTTATCGTGGCGAACAGTCTAGAATTGTATTATAGCACTTACTATGACAGTGAGACAGTGTAGAATCAGATATATAACATTATTTTAGCCAACAGTAGAGAACCTGAACAAACAGTTCCTACATGACCTGTGTGCTCTAGGTCGTGTTTACACAAATGTATAAAGCGTGTAACCCTTTCCTACACAAACACGCCTTTCTACGCCTCTGTAATAGCCACTTCTTGAAACCATTGTAAAAATAGAGCAAATGCTCTATTTATCACAATCATGGTTTCAAATTACAAAATTCTAAAAGTTTACTTTTCTCTAGTAAATGCTCCTTTTGGGTAGATTCATTCATAGTGGATTGGTCTAAAAATAGCCTATGGAGGAATTGATTCAATGAAGTAAATTGTTACTAAACTAAAACAAACTACAAAATGATACTTTATAATTACACTGCCTTATAATCTTCTCTTCACTATTTCTCCTTCATTGGACAAGATATTAACGAAGTTTTATATTGGTGGAAGGCAGAAACTTACGTCGACGGCACTTGTAGCCCGACACGTTTTCTGCAAAGAATGGTGTCAAAAAGAACATGTTTAGATATGGTAACAATATTCTTTTTTAATATTTCACATATTGTATTATTTGATCATGCCGGTGATTTCTACATTCGTTTTGACAGACGGTTTATGTGACATACACTTTCATAAAGTGTATCATTGTAACATGTAACAGTGACATGTATCTTTTGTAATGAAAACTAACGTAAAGTAACACTTGGCTGATCTGAAAACTCAAACACGTATCAGTACAGGACTTTGAAACAGTTGACAGCTTATTGCAGGATACTATATACAGTGAACCCTCATTATACCGGCATTCGTTACAATGACACCCTCGTTATACGGCAATATGCATTGAAACAAAATTACCGTTAAGGATTTGAAACAACCATTTTAATAAATAGATACAATGTCAATTGCTTAATGCAGAACACAATTAGTGAAAAAAGCTCCCTAGGGCTTCTTGTGTTCTGCATTAAGCGATCACCTGTTGGTACTTGTTTAAAACTGGCCAAATGGTTCCTTTCATATTTGAACTCGTTATAACGGCAACTTCGTTACACCAGCACAATATCTTGAAACAAATACCTATATAAAAAGCGCCTTTGGGGACGTTCTTCGTAAATATATTCTAAGCAGCAAACTGTTTAATTGATATCTTCTGTGTTAAACGTTCGGTTTATAGGGGTGGGTGTTACCGTAATTCTAATTGTTTTGGCTCGGCTACAAGAAAACTCACAGGTTTAGTAAAACGGGTGATGTTTGCAAACAGTTTAAATAAAAAATATGACTGTTACTGTTAATGTAATTGATCTTTGTTTTAAAGGAAAGCATTAAAATGAAATTTGCAGCTCACGACAAATTTTGCATACGACGTTGATAGGCAGCGAGAAAATGAAGCATTCATGAAATGTGTTAACATAGGTCAAAGTGTTAGATTATAGATTATGTTAGATTATAGCAGTATACAGGCTTAAGTGCGAGAAACCATTAATAATAAGTAATCCATACTAAAGTTGACGATCTGGAAACAAAAGTGAATGACCTAGGCACACGATTAGTTGAAGTCGAAAAATCAAACGGATTCTTAAGTGACCAATACGACGAAACAAAACAAGCCATGGCAGCAGCAACAACGGAAATTGAATAAAAATAACAAATTACTCCAAAAATCAGTTGATGGGTATGATGTAAAACAAAAACAGCTTGCTGATAAAATGCATGATCTAGAGTCGAGGAGTCTCAGAGAAAATTTACTATTCCATGGCCTTGGAGAAACTGATAATGAGAACTGTGAGACAATTGTGGCCAATTTCATTTAAGAAAAACTCGAAATTGCAAAAGAAATAGTATTCGACAGAGTACACAGGATCGGAGCAAAGAAAGTCTCGAACACTCGTCCCATTGTTGCAAAATTTTACAGTTACAGAGATAGAGAATTGGAGCGTATTACTGCAAATGACAGACGAGAACAACTCAATGAGCATAATCTCGGAGTTCAGCAAACGAAGGCGGTCCTCGAAAAACGGAGAGAAATGTACCCAATACGAGATAGAGAGGTCAATGCAGGACGAACGGTCAGATGGTCGGGATCCAAACTACTGGTGAGAAACGGGCCAAATGATAGCTACAGGGAGGTTACGGCATAGGACAACAATGAAGACTTTATCGAAAGGCCAAAAATTATATTGCGCCTTCAAAGACTATGAAAAATGTTTCGATAAAATAAACCGCCCTATGCTTTGGCAAAACTTGGTAAAAGAAAACGTAAGCTCAAAATTTATAAATGCTGTTAAAGCTATGTATGATTCAGTGAGAGCACAAATAAAGCTTAATGATTCGTTTTCAGAAGAAATCCCATCAACTTCCGGTGTAAAACAAGGGGACCCAAGCTCTTCTCTGCTCTACATGTTTTTCGTAAATGATCTTTTACAGCATATCAATACAAATATAGACGGAATTTTTACAATCGAAGATATTAAGATATTCCTAATTGCATATGCAGACGACCAGGTACTATTCAGTACCTCTCCTACAAGTCTACAGTCCATGATATATGATCTAGAGGAATACTGTAACACATTCAAATTAAAAATCAACACTACAAAAACAAAGATAATGATTTTTGAAAGCTGTACTAAACAAACATCTTATGATTTTTATCTATATAATAAACGCCTGGATGTAGAAACTTCATTTAAATATCTAGGTATTCATCTCTACAGAAATGGCAAATGGAACAGGACACAGAGACAATAGCTGAACATTCATCAAAAGCACTATATAAACTATTTTCAATTTTCCAGCAATATGAGTTCAAAACAAGTGAAAAATGTAGAATGTTTGATACACTTGTAGGTTCTATCCTTAATTATTGCTCAGAAGTATGGGGTTGGAATGAAGGAAAAAATATCGAATTAATTCACACTAAATTCTGTAGAAAAGTATTGGCAGTAAAAAAATCTACAAACTTAGATGGACTTTACGGCGAATTAGCACGCATACCACTAAGGGTACAAAGAAAACTCAATGTTTTTAAATACTGGATGAAAATAATAAACACTAATGGTAATTCTATAATCAAGAGAATATATGAATCATTAAAAAATGACGCAAACCTTAATATAACTTACGGAGATGAAAATTGGGCTTACCTTATAAAAACTGCTTTAGATGAACTAGGTCTGTCAGATTTATGGTTGAATCAATCTGACGTTGATATTTCTTTTCATAATATAAAACAACGGATATTAGATCAATATAAACAATCTTGGTATACTAATATAAATAACTCTCAAAGACTTCATTTGTACTCCCGCTATAAGCATACATTCGAAAATGAAAAATACCTTGATATAATATATGATAGAACATTTAGATATTCGCTAAGCCAATTCCGATTATCATCGCATCAATTAATGATTGAAAGAGGGAGATATAACAGTACACCAAGGAATGAAAGACTTTGTAAATTTTGTAATATGAACTCAATAGAAAATGAATATCACTTTCTGCTAGTTTGTCCACTCTACACTGATTTACGAAACAAATACCTAACACCATACTACAATAGTTGGCCTACGTTAAATAAATTTGATACACTGATGTCATCGAACAATAAAAAGGACATTCTTAGATTAAGTAAATACTTGTATTTTGCTAATAAGCTCAGAAGGACACTAGAAAATTAATTGGATTTCATATGCAATAGTCAGAAATAAGATATAAATGTATATGTGATAATAATAGTTGGCTTGTAATTCTTTTATGAAATTACCGTTTCAGAATAATTGTATATAAGACTTCATTCTCATATGTGTTGTTAATTGATGAAACTTTTAACTTCCAATAATTTATACGTTAAATTATAATATTGCCTGAATATTTAGATTCACAATAAATCTACATAAGTAATAAGCTATTTCATGAAATCAAATATAATTTACTTGTTAATTTATGAAATTAAGAGAACAATTTAATTTGAATAACATAGAATACGTTCTTCACAATAACGGCAACTCTTCCGAAACATTCTGACTTATCTACCTTGTTCATTGTACATGTATTACTTTTAATGTATTTTCATTATGTGCAGATGTTTTCTGATGGCTAAAAGCAACGTGTTTTGCTTAATGCTTAATAAAATATTTGTATTTATTTTGTATTTTGTATAGTTCTTAGTCCTTAGGGAAACCACGTGAATGTTAGTGTTCGTATCTTCAGCCAACAAGCTTAATCTTTAATATGCCAGAACCGATTATATAAAACCCTTTCAAACAGTGGAGACAGAGATGAAAGGGGTCCTAATGCAGCCATTTGATCACGCTATCTGCACTGTTTGTCATACAAAATATTTTCACCAGTGCTTAACCCTTTCGCTGCCAATGTCGGATCTGTGATTACCTATGCAAACAATTTGGATCCAGATGAGACGTCTCATCAGGATCCAAACTGTTCGTTACTGTTACTATGTTTTTGAAACAAAAAATGAAGAAAATAAAAAAATGAGATTTTGTAGCAGACGACAAAGTTAGCAGACGACAGGATTTGGCATCGAAAGGGTTAACTTTTGTACAGTGCATTGTTTAATTAATATTCGAAAAAGGATGATGCAGTTTTACGAATTGAGCAGATTAGTGGTTAAAATAGGTATTAGTATTAATGTACAAGTATTTTGAACTCAGCTTAAACCATCTGAAGAAAGATGCAGAATAATCACTTGTCTGACAATATAAAGCAAACGAGTCTAGATTAAGTTTCAGCATTCTGATCTTCAAATGTTGTCCACTGCATCAATGTTCTAAATAGATATTTCTCATATTTGTTTCGAACATTATCAGTGTGATGAACAGTTTGGATCATGCTGAGGCGCCGAGTTTCTCGGTATCCCTTCTGGACAGTCCAAACTGTTAAAAAAGGGTAATCCTGACTTCCCCTACCAGGGACAATGAGGTAACCTAACCATTTACTAGGCAGATACGCATTTTCAATATCTGCTAACCGAATAGACCCAGCTCAGGCGGCTTCTATTGGAAGACGTCTGACCAGGTTCTGCTCTGTATGCTTGTGAAACACACTATAGATTTGATTTTACAGTTTCTGTCTTGGCCAAATATTTATGTGTTCGTAATCTATTATAAAATAGCTTATACACTTAAATGAGGTATCTGGAGTTCGATAGTAGAGTATTGAAGCGACCACAACATAGATATAATGCTAGTTATTAATAGGAGGTGGTAGCTTAATGCAGGAAAAATGTGATGCAAAACCATCTCATAGGAGCTTTCTGCATTAGTTTCGTCCTGCATAAGCAACCATCTGTTTTTTAAACAACGTCCATGTCCATTCATTAAATGGTTGCTTTAGAGGGATTGTACGGTAAATACTACTAATATCTACAATAAATACTATTAGTATATACATTTTAATAAAATATGTGAGATTCATCTCTCTAAATAAAATTGTTTTTGTTATTATTTACTTTTTCATCGTGCGTTAAGCACCTATATAAATATGTATAAGTCTTATTTATCAGACTTAAATACTTTACCTAATGAACATTCATTTAACACAAAATGACATCACGAATATTCTATTAGCATGAGTTTTATAATGGTACATAAACCCAGGACTGTTTTATCACGGCAGAAACTCTGAAAATTAGATCTATATAATTCCATAAGTAATCAATTGTACTTCTCATCAGGAAAAGGTTTAATCAACCACAGATGCATCTTGATTAGCACAAACTCTATTCTAAAAGGTAGCACAAACTCCATTCTAATATAACTAAGACATGAAACAAATGAGCTAATTCAATTAATACTGTAAATGTCTTCTATATGGAAATCAAGACAACAAACCCCTATTAATTCATCACGTTATCCATCCTTTTCTATGTTAGCCCTCATGGGACGATCTGATTTCCAATTAAATTATAGATATTTAATCATTCGATAGACCATGGGTTGAACCTGGTGATATTAAGCGTATATTTGGACAGAAGAACGCAAGACGAGTGTATCCTTCAATCATGCCTATTTTACTGATTCAGAAGATGAAACAAGATGAGGTCAATGTATTTACAGGACACCGTATAAACGGGCATTTTTAACCATTAATCTGATTAATATTCACGTAATAATTAATTATTATAATGACAAATGAAC
The DNA here is from genome assembly GCA_963576725.1 of Azorinus chamasolen. Taxonomy (NCBI): domain Eukaryota; kingdom Metazoa; phylum Mollusca; class Bivalvia; order Cardiida; family Solecurtidae; genus Azorinus; species Azorinus chamasolen. The sequence continues at coordinate 87,118,691 of OY755243.1, read as the reverse complement.
ACAGATTATTTTGATCGCGGCAGGTATTGTAGAATCAGATCTTTATCATTGCATACGAAACACAAACAGACACTGCCCCCCCCCCCCAAAGTAACCAACCGTCTGTTCTATTGGTGTGTCAGATTGATTCTTCATTGGTAATCGGTTCAAATCATGTTTGCATCAAACAGTCTTTATTTCCTGTATAATTTTCTTTGGCGAATGATGGCTTTTCTTAGACTGAATCCAAGTACAATGTACCATGTACATTTTCCATACTGTGTTCCAGTGAGCATTTGTTAGCTCGTTCAGGTGAGTGAGTGAATACATGGCTTATGCGTATGGCGCTACGATACTAAATGTGTTGTAGGTCACCGATGACTGATACATACTTTTCTAGTGCCCTTATAATGATACACGGGCAAAACAATGTAGATCACAGTTAGGGAGTGTAGGAGGTTAGACCCTGAAGAAGCTTTTCATAAGTGTCTGTTCTGTTTGCTTAACAATTTATTTACAAAAGCTCACGCTGATAATAACTCTTCCAAAACAACGATTCAAATGAAAATACGGCTTTTTCATAACATATATTTGGCAAGTGTACGTAAATAGCACACGAAGTTTATACGGGTTAAGCTCATCAACCAAAACAAGGACGCAGAATGGGGTTGTTTACCTGTTTTCTTTATTGCAGGATTCAAAAGATTACAACACGCGTGGAGTTTAACCCTTTGCCCTATGAATATTTGTCGAAAAAATATGTCACCGGGAATACTAATTATTTTTTTTACCACTGAACATTAGAACAGTTCATTGGAACATTGCTTATAAGATAAGTTTGATTCTATATTTTCTTAAAGGCATTTCAAAGCTCCTTATATAAGTGACCCCCATATATACACAGTATCCAGCTGTGCTGATTGATTCCCTGGAGTGCTCCTGCAGTGTCCTGTCAGGGTCAATGACCATATGAGATAAAGTTATGCAATTATACCTTGATCCGGCGTCTTTTCTGGATCAAAGTTGTTTGCCAATGCAAGTTAGGTCACTTTTACCGGAATGACTTAACCCTTCTCTTGCTGAATTTTAAAACACATTTCTCCTTCTTTACCCATGCCCTGTTGTATAATTACATATATCTTCACTGTGTACAAGTATGTCGCCGTGCAATCACTGCTGTGGAGTGCATTGGTTGCACAATCAACTTGTAATAGTGCAGACCCTGATGAGACAGCTCCTGCAGGAGCTGTCTCATCTGGGTCTTCACTATTTACAGGTAGGTATATTGACGTGAATAGCAAGCGAAGGGTTAACACGCAGTGTAATCATTACATGACATAAAGGGCAACACACTTAATCCTTTCCCTGTTCTGTGTTTATTTCAAATTTCAATACCGACTGAATATTCATGGATAAATTATTATAATGACATATCGAAGGTTGGATACTATCGCCATTTTAGAAACTAACGAACCAGATCTATCAAATTCTATTAGTCTGATCTGGGTCTACCCTGTTTTCAAATGTGTGAAATCACGTTTACGTATGAAGGAAAGAGTTAATTTACAATTGAAAGTATGGTTCCTGATTTAAAACTATTTGACATTCATACATCGAGAAAGTTGAATGTTTGAATAGTTGATGAATACAGTTTTGGTGTAAAGTAGAACCTGTCTTAAGCGGCCATCAAAAAGATGTCTCATTATGCGTTTGTAAGGCAAGTGGTAGCTTAATGCAGGTCAATCTCCTATAGAACTTTCTGCATTGCTACATGTATTTTTACTAATATGGAAACAAAGGATAGATTACTGCATGGAACTTAAATAGTTTCCTTGTTAATTTCATTAACAAGGAAAATATTCAAGTTTCATGCAATATTCATGCAGCAATTTGTGTATTAGTTTTTCGCAATTACCAGCATCTGATCCGACACAGTAATTGTAAGAAATCAAACCATGCACTATGGCTAATTAAGTAACGTGTTTAGATATACATGTAGTCGGATGGAATCATTTATCGGCAATGTACAGCAGTCACACAATTGGGGGAATTAATCTGTTTCAGTCTTTGACCATATCATTCAAGGAAATAGATTCTATTACATGTTTCCTGTCGAATCCCAATATGGACGGATGAAATCATGTAAGTAAAATCCCTCTGAGTCGGGATTCTAGTAGAGAAGAATTTATATACTTTTAGGCAGGTGACGGCTAAATGCAAGGTAAAAGTCGTGCAGAAAGCTCATAGAGGAAATTTCTGCATGACTTTCATATTATACATTAAGCTGCCACATGCCTCGAAGTTCGATAAATTATACTAAATTGAACGCCCGGTTAAGAGAAGGTTAATAATTTGCACGTAGTCAGTGTAAGCTCAGTCGGTAGCGACGAGCTATTCTGAAGTCAGTTTGAAACGCAAAATTTGCGGAAATTTGCACAGCATACATCTTTAAAAGAAAATTAGAACAAACCTGCTGGTACATCTATTTATTTCGATAGCTCTGTAGTTTTACCTTATGACACCTTGTCAGGATCCAATATGTTTGACACTAGGTCAGTAGTTTCCCAGCAATTTGAGTAACAAAAATCTCGTAGTTTTCCACACATACCATTTATTTCAGCAAGATAGGGTTTAATCTTGATATGCAATTCGGTCGAATATACCATAAGGTCAGGCTATCACTAACAATGAATAATAGTCTTATTATAGAGTCCTTACATTTGATCGAGTTAAGGGCCATACAATGAAACTATTTAACAGGGAGATCCAGATAAGATGCGTAAATTAGAATATTTTCAAGAATATTTCCTTTATTTCTCAACCGAACTCTATGTTGTGACCTTTCTTTAGAATCGTGTCTTCGAGACGATTCTAAAGAGTGGTCACAACATGGGGTTTGGTTGAGAAATGACGAGTTTAGTATTTGAGTACACACGTTTATCTATTGCTCAGTATTACCTGCAGTATTCCTTCCTATTGACGCACTTTTGCGCCTCTGCTAAAGTCTCATTTTGAAATAATTGTGATAAATAGAGCATTTGCTCCTATTTATCACAATGGTTTCTAAACTACACAATTCTAAAAGTTTCCTTTTCTCTGGTAAATGCTCCTTTTTGGATAGATTTATTCAAAGAGGTTGGGTCTAAATATAGTCTAGGGGGAAATGCGTTAAACAGTAAGGGCCTTATTAAATTCCAGTCCTTTAACTCATGAGTATTTGTACAGAAAAGATATGACTTAATGAACATTCATTGACAAAATTTATGTGAAGGTATTACGTGTAAAATTAAACTATTATCCGCAGTATTATTTTAAAATAAACCGTTTACGTATGCCATGTAAGTTGGATTTCATGGAGCCATGTTGTTTGTATGAAACACTTTTTGAGACCATAGTTGGACATGAATGAGTTCACATACGATTTCATTTTATTCTTAACACCCGTCGAAATGGTTCGTATTTCTGCCAAGATTCAGGAGGTATTCCCCGATATAGATCTATTTTTGAGTTCGCACTGTCACGCGGGTTTTCTTATTTATAACTTGGCATACTACGGCGTATCCCGTGTTTACAATGGAAGGCATTTCTAGTTCGGGTAGTGTTATGTGAAGTACATTTTAGGAATCAAGTTGTATTAATGGAGCAATAGTATTTTAAGAATTGAAACAGGAGAAGAAAACCTTGGTCAGTTCATTTTAATTCGATAATAAATACCTTTGGTAAAATATTGTTAAAAGTATACGATCCTTGTTAAATGAGATCTTCACCTATTGAGTATCTAAAAAGGTCATTTGACACATAATAACCTTTTTTTCTATATGAAACTACTATCAAGAATTTCCCGGTCTCCCTATTGTGTAGAACCACTTTGATGGCATCACAGCTTTAGGCCGAATATATTCCTACACTTCATCCATAAACAAACATGGCTGTCCCATTTCTGCTGTATTAGTTGTTGTTCACCTCATACATAACTATATATTGACTGCTATTAGAAATGAAATGCACCAGTCCAACAGTTTAGAATAGTTTGTTGTGTCTAAATAGAAAAAAAAGACTGAACTACTTTATCGGTGACTGAACATGCAAGGTATAATTTGATAAGTATGATTCGGTCACTGCAATCCCAAGCAATGTTTTGTACATGAGTGTTGCTTTAAAATACACCGTTGTTTATGTGATAAAAAGAACCCGCCACTCGTTGTTTGTCAAGCTGATCTTGAACTCGTCTAGAAAAGAAAAGTCATTGAGCTCACCGAGGCTCGCTTGATAACATGGCTTTTCTAGACGAGTTCAAGATCAACTTGACTCAATATTTAAATGTAACTTTCGTTTATTCATATATCCCTTTACTTTATGAATATATAATTACAGCAATATCCAGGGTGTTTTGTAAATGTATTCACTACAATCATCAATCGCGTAAATTGTAAAATGGTACGTTATTTTGAAATATAAAACCTCTGGAATTTAGATTAAATGGTCTTTGATTTATTACTAATTTTCTCGGAGTTAAATTACGTAATTGACATTGGAAATATCGAAATTATTCTCTACTCATGGAAACCATTCCCTCACACATTTCCAAATTGAGCTGCATTTAATGTCACATTGAGAAAGACTAATGCGCGAGCAAGTGATACAAATTATTTTGTTCGGCTTCAGTAATTGTAAAGAGGTTTTTATTCCGCGATTACATTTATTATTTTTATTGCTCCAAGTGTCAAATCTGCCGAGGAAAATAAAACTCATTACTCGTAAGATTTGATAAAATAATTAGGCACTTTAACCCTTCTCATGATAAAATATAATGTCCGTCCAATCTGTGATATGCTTTACTTTTCACTGACGCCACCGATCAAACTTTTGAGACTCTATTGGCCATGTATCAGACAGGTTGGATCCTGATGAGACGTTAGGTTATCCGAGGTCTCATCTGGACCGAGGTTGTTTGCAAATGATAGTCAAGTGGAAATAGATTGTCAAGAAGTCAGTTAAGATGCCCATACGACCGACTAGGTTACCGGAAAAGTGAAGTCAAGTGAAATCAAGAAACGAATAGCGTGAGGTTAGTGAACACTTTACTTCATAAATATGGATTTCTACGCATTTGCAAACAGAGTAGGCCCGATCAAGGTCTCATCCGTTTGCTTATAATATAATATAATATAATATAGGGGTGATTCTACAGTTTCTGTCAGGGCCAAATATTTTGTGTCCATGCGCTATTATAACAATTAGTCTTAATTAATATGCATCGTATCATTATTTCTTGCCTGAATAGTCATGGTGTAAGGAGGTAACGGAACCTTTGCACATATTCGTGTCCAGGTGAGACATAGGGTTTCTTGTCTGTATCCAAAGTGTTTGACTCGGTAGAATAATAGATCAAAGCTTATTTCCTAAGGCAAAGCTTTGAACTAGCACAAGGATGCTTAACATACTTAGGAGTATAATGATTTCCATTATAAAGCGATTCTTTGTCAAAATGGGTATATTAATATGTGTGTCACCAACAGAGCTTCAGATAAGATGCGTACATTAAACTATTTTCAAGAATAACTTCTTTATTTCTCCACCAAACCCTATGTTGTGACCTCTCTTTAGAATCGTCTCTTCGAGACGATTCTAAAACATGGTCACAACATACGGTTCAATGGAGAAATGGCGATTGTAGCATTTGAGTACGCACCTTTATCTGTTGCCCTGTCACTAGGATTTGAGTACGTACCTTTATCTGTTGCCCTGTCACTAGGATCTATATTTGAGTACGTACCTTTATATGTTGCTCTGTCACTAGGATTTGAGTACGTACCTTTATCTGTTGCTCTGTCACTAGGATTTGAGTACGTACCTTTATCTGTTGCCCTGTCACTAGGATCTATATTTGAGTACGTACCTTTATCTGTTGCCCTGTCACTAGGATCCATGCTGTTTGACAGCTTTGGTTAATAAGCAGTAAGTAAATTTGAATCACTTAGCAGACATAACCTTATTTCAGCATAATTATATAACTTCTTTATTTCTCCACCAAACCCTATGTTGTGACCTCTCTTTAGAATCGTCTCTTCGAGACGATTCTAAAACATGGTCACAACATACGGTTCAATGGAGAAATGGCGATTGTAGCATTTGAGTACGCACCTTTATCTGTTGCCCTGTCACTAGGATTTGAGTACGTACCTTTATCTGTTAGGATCTATATTTGAGTACGTACCTTTATATGTTGCCCTGTCACTAGGATTTGAGTACGTACCTTTATCTGTTGCTCTGTCACTAGGATTTGAGTACGTACCTTTATCTGTTGCCCTGTCACTAGGATCTATATTTGAGTACGTACCTTTATCTGTTGCCCTGTCACTAGGATCCATGCTGTTTGACAGCTTTGGTTAATAAGCAGTAAGTAAATTTGAATCACTTAGCAGACATAACCTTATTTCAGCAGTATAAAGGGGAACAGATAAGCCAATGAAATCAAATCAAAGAATTACAATCTAAATGTATGAAATCCAATATTATGTGAGATTAATTTCCATATTTGTTAGAATAGGTGACACTTTTCCTTTGCAATATATTGTATCAAACTTGGAAAATCCAACATAATTATGAAATTTTGTATCAAAATTCAACATAATTATGGAACACATTTCGACAACTCAAGTATAGTCTGTATCTGGGTTGTTTATTCTTTACCTAATGAATATTCATTAAGAACTAAATGCACCATGAGTAAACATGATATAATTGTGTCTTACTAAATGCGGTTTTATAAAGAAAGGGTGTATGTCATGACAAAAATATGTAGGACATATCTACGGGTATATCATTTCATAAGCACAAACCCTAGTCAGACGTCTCCTACATTAGCGGTCAGGTCTTGATCTGTTCTGTTTGCAAACAATAACGGTTAGGTAAGAAGCACCGACATTCAGATGGCTCTTCAGTCCAGGGCAAAAGTCATACAGAAAGCTCACAGAGGAACTCTGTTTTGCACAACTTGCACCCTGTATTAAGCTGCTACCTATCTTAAAGACCGATAACGATACCTCTACGACTGTTCTGTTTTTGCTACCCATGTAGTGTAATCGAACCCGCTGATTTCACATGGATAGAGGGGGTTCGTTGTACACACATGGACAGTGTGAGCAAAAGCCAGCTCCACTTTTCCTCATTAGACGGCACGATACAAAGAAAGTGTTATTAACGCCATTACAGACACAAGTTCGGCAAGGCAATATTGACCACGATTTCACAGACACCGAATTGTCTGAACGTGCCCTGTTTCATTTTCACAATTAGATGCAGGAGACTTGAGATGACCATTATCCCTTGACATGCTGAAAACGAATCAATGTCTCCTTAAAACTTAAGCTTCCTACGTACCCCCGACTCGTTCAAGCTTTTAGAAGTTGTCGACTCGGTGTCAAACAGTTTGGATCCATATGAGATGACGATTAAATTGGCGTCTCATATGGATCACAGCTGTTTGCAATGCTGCATTTGGAATCCACGTTGGACGTAGCATTTAAGGGATAGCCATTTCCACTCTTTCAATGATCGTATTTGCTTTTTAATGCTGATTGGCTAGTGCATGATGAAGTAATGGAAAATGCGAAGAGGGTGATAGTACAGTTAATGGATAATACGCAGAAATATGCCCATGTATGGAATTATAAGAATCGTTTCAGCAAATGCATTAACCCTTTCCCTGGCGAATATTCATACAGAAAATAATGACATGCATCAGTAAAACGTATAAGCTGAATGTTTATAATGTCATAAGTATACAGGAATTATTGGTATTGATAACACCTGTAGATTAAGATCTATTATATTTTCGTAAGTTAACCATAGCAGACATTAAAGAGTCGCCAAAACTGACTTTATCATGGTTTTAAAGGCATGAAAAATGCGTTCATATGAGAGAAATGACTGAAATACTTTAACACATTACCCCATAGTGACGCATTTTGCGCCTCTATAAGATTCACATTTTGAAACCATTGTGATAAATAGAGCATTTGCTCCATAGGAGCAAATGCTCTATTTATCACAATGGTTTCAAGAATACACAATTCTAAAGCTCTCCTTTTTCTATAGTTAATGCTCCTTTTTGGTAGATTTATTCAAAGAGGATTGGTTCTAAAAGTAGCCTATGAGATAATGAATTAATATTTTAGCCTGCTGAAACCCCAGCCTATGTTTACCTACTTTCGATTCAAGATTACTCTGCCTCCCATCTGGATCCAGACTGTTTGCAAATGCCATTTAGGTCGCGCTTTGCAAACACATCGTTAAATTATCATTATGCTAAACACTGAGCATACATTGTTTGTTACAGCGACTTAAGTGTTAATCCTCCGAGTGATATATATATATATGTCAGATTACTTACGGATTTGCGGTTTACAGCTGCAATTTGCGCAAGTATATATAATTAAAACAGGTGTTTTATGTAGAATTATGGTAGGTGTGCGAGTAATTCCGCCTGTTTTACAGGTCCAGTCTGTAACACAATTAGGAACCGTGGATAGGATGGTGTAATAAAAATGTAATTGGATGAGATACGATATAAGAAAACTACCGAACAGCAAATTTATTATTATAATCTACTGCTTCATTAGAAACGCGGTGTTTGAACAAAATTTCCCACCTCCGTTGGTCTGTAAAGCTGAATAAAACCATCTTGATAATGTTATACTAAATACATGTAGTTCCAAATGGTGGAGGCTCCCTCTAGAGTCATTTGATCTAGGTCTGCATTATTTGCTTAGCCCTTTCCCTCATATACGAGTTCACGTGTTTTCACACGCAAACAGAGTAGACCCAGATCAGACGGCTCCTATAGGAGCCGTCTGATCAGGGTCTGCTCTGTTTGCTGATAGAATTTGATATATCGGTTTCTTTACCTTCCAAACTGGTTACAATGGTCAAGGGCAAAGGTTGTTATCAGGAAATATTTCTTTTGGAGGACCCCTCCGCTATAGATAGTGGAAGATCTTTAAATTCTAATGTAGACGAGTTGATCTAATATGATATAGGATTTCAAGGGTAAAATCTGGTAATAAAAACGAAGTACAGTAAATCCCTTCTAAACCGGACGTTAAATTAAGTATAAATATCGGTCTTGAAGACAGATGGCAGCTTAATGCAGACTGAAAATCATGCAGAAAGCTTTCTGCATGACTTTCACCCTGCATTAAGCAGCCATCTGCCTAAAAGTATTAAGATTCTTCTCTACTAGAATTATAAATATATTTTATTCCATGACATATCCGTTGCTTTAGGGTCAGCATTCAGCCGTAATTGAGATTTCGAATGTGTTACCGTTTCAAGTTATTTCTAGATATAGTGGAACATGTATCATGTTGATCTTCAAATATGCACTATTTATGCAAACATCTTGTAAACGTTCCTGAATAAAACTACATTGTCTAGATACAAAAGCAGTTTTAAAACCCGTATCTCAAAGCCGGAACACTTAATTGCTCTCCTGTGACTTCTGCAGACATCTGACTTCGTCTACCGTAATGGTTTATTATTACAATCATGATTTATTTCCACTGCGTAATTTGTTTTCCGAAGCCTTGGTTGGCAGGCTGTTATAATGTTTAGTAGGCGTTTTGGGTATCTTATTTTATATTTACTTTGAGAAAGAAAAAAGAAACAAAGGAAGTATACCAAATACATAGAAACTTTGTGGAAATTAACCCCGCTGTGAAAAGATAAATAATATCTCCATCTATGCGGATTTTATGCAGATTTGACAACTTCCGATCAAATCAAGCGTTAGGGAAACTATTTGCCCAGTGTGAAACAGGTTGGATCCTGATGAGACACCGATTCACCCGCTTCTCATCTGGATTCAAGCTGTTTGCAATTTTTAACCATGTTGTTGAAGTCAGGATAAAGTTAACATTTCTTTCATGAATCACAAATGTAGTACTAAGATACGCGCTTTATATATGGCAATAGTATACATACCAATCACAAAATAATCTAGTATAAAGCATGGTAAAAATATTTGTCAGGTATCTGACTCCAAGTTCAGTAATTATTTTATATAGATAATGTGTTATATCTGTCTAAAATAAAAATGATTGAATGATTATACAGTATGGCGAAGGCTTAAAAATCGTTTAATTTATCAAGGATGTAGCGCACACATTTCGGCGTACATTGTACCTTGCCACTTACCACAGAGATACGACCTGTAACCTTTAACCTCCATCCATACAAATGTCAACACATTTGCAAACAGACTAGACCAAGATTAGACGGCTTCTGTGGGAGCCGTCTGATTTGGGTTGCACTAGTTCAGTATGGTAAGATATAGATATAGATTTGGTTTTACAGTCTACAATTTCTGTCATGGCCGAATTTCCTATGTTAAAATGCACCAAATTCATTAGTATTATGTCACTATTTCTTACATGACTTTCCACGAATAATACATTCAAAGGCGATTGATTTCCTTATATGCGTGTACGATACATATTTGAAGAAACTGCATTTTCCTGATTACACTGTATGGAAGTACAAATGTAAATGTATACTTATAGCTATACCTGCAGACTCGATTGCTTATGTTCTGCAAGAAAATGCGTCTCTTGAGAAATCATTCAACTTGAAACCTGATTGTATCATTAACGATTGTTTGTATGTTCTACAATCAACTGCAACTGCTGCAAGATATTTCGTTTATATGTAGTACTTGATTTTATGTTCCTGTTTAAATAGTTTGAACAAATGTGATATTTAACTTTAGTCTAAAACATTGGCAAATGATGCACAGAGACGTGCCGCGCTACTATCAAAATCAATGTAAGCCATCAACACCATGCTGAAATTGTTGTCTTGCTCTGTAAAATTAAATTACTGATAGTCTTGTTATATGTTTCCACTAGAGTTCTCCCGCATGCATACCTGATATGCTTTCGGTCCTTCTAGTTTCTAAAAGGCAAAGTACCACATACTATTGTATTGAACAAAACTTATTTGGCTATGTTGCTGAGTAAATTCAGAAGGAGAATGTTATTTGGTATTTAAACATTTCCTCCATATAAACTGGTTTTCACACATTTGCAAACAGAGTATAGGAGCCGCCTGATAACGATGGGTCCAGCAAACAGTGCAGACCTTGATTAACCCATTCCCTCATAACCTTTTTTAGATCCAACCTCTTTGAATAAATCTACCAAAAAGGAACATTAACTAGAGAAAAGGAAACGTTTTGAATTGTGTAGTTTTGAAACCATTGTGATAAATAGAGCATTTGCTCCTAAGGAGCAAATGCTTTATTTATCACAATGGTTTCAAAAAGTGACTATTATAGTGGAGTCAAAAGGCGTCAATATGAGGGAATGGGTTAACCCTTTCCTCATATAAACGTGTTTTCACGCAATTGCAAACAGAGTAGACACAGATCAGACGGCTCATAGAGGAGCCGTCTGATCAGGGTCTGCTCTGTTTGCTGAAATATTTTGATATATATGTTCCTTTACTTTCTAAAATGTCTACAATATTCCACCCTCCATATTTCGTTCTAACTATTTTGTTAATGAATATTCTGTAGGTATTGAAATTTGGCCTAAATACAGAACAGGTAAAGGGTTAAAGGGCCCATTCAGGGCCCGGCGTGCATTTGAAAAGTTTTATCAAGCTAGGACGCTAACTCAGCTGTTAATCAGGATCCAACATGTATAACATCCTGGGTATGATTTTTAAAGGAAATTAAAGAATATGTTCTTAATTGTAAGTTTAATGTGTTTTATTCATTGGAAATGGCACAGTGCGGTCGAAATATTAGAAAAAGAGCTTGATATATATTCGCTTTATGAAATGTCTTTATTCAATAAATGCGCCCTGTAAAGTTTGTTCTAAATTGAAAACTAATAATGCTACAGTTAACATCTCTAATCTACTACTATGTTTTAAATAGATTTCGAAATAACACGCATTGATTCACTAATACAACAGCACTTTGTTATTCCGAACCGTTGGTAAAGAACAGTTCAGAATTGATACACTCGTATTGGCTTAAGGTATTTCAGGGTATTTCAAGCAATGGTCGTTTGTTTACTTCCTTTCAATTTGACCTTCATATTAAAATTGATTAAATCTATAAACATGTGCTCTTTATTGAACAATTTGCTATGATTGAAATATAGTGGTGTTGGGAAAAGTGAAATTGGAACATTTATCATATAATAAGGACTTATTAATACACCAACAGGAATAAACAAGGAAGGATACTTTTGAATTTTGTTTTAAAAAATCTGGAAAGGTGAGTTATATGACACCTCTTTTTTGCATATTTTCAGGTAAAAATTAAAGTTTTTATTTAACTCTTAAAAAGCGTTGTTTAACATTTATAACTACACTAGGACCTTTACTTAATCATTAAAATACTTGCTGAAAAATCGTTAAAAATATAGATGTACTATTTTTTTTAATATGAAGGTAAAAAAACCCGGCCGTTGCTGGAAATACCTTAATGTAGGATGAGAGCCACACAGAAAGCTCCCAGTGGAGCCTGCTGCACGTCTGTCACTCTGCAGTAATGTGCATCCTATATAAATGACTGATAGTGAAAAGTATTTGACTGTTCGGATAAGTAATGTCTTATTGCACAACTTAGACTTTACGGCAATATAAGACCACCGGAAATTTATTTGAATGGAGGAAGAGATTTGAGTTTTTTAATACACTGACTGTAGCAAAATGTTTAAATCTAAATGTAACAAATACACATCTGTTTACTTACATATTTGTCTTTTTACAGCTACCTCACACTAAATCGAACTTTCAGTAAACTGAGTAGTGAACGTTAGAGACAATTGACTGTTTAATGTAGGGTGAAGGTAGTACAGAAAGCTCCCAGATAAAACTCGTGGATTGCATATTGCATGCCTGTTTTCATAACGCCGTCGCATATAAATTATAAACGAACAAGCAAATGACAATTCATGAATGTCCAAAGTACACGTAATGAACAGTTAATGCATGGTGCGCTCTGCCTGAATATCACTTCGCATTTAGCACTCATCCGCCTAAACAGTTTTCAATTCTTCTTTACTTAGAGTTCGTATTTGTGGAATTTTGCTACATATTTAATTGTTTTAAAATCAGCGCTAACATTCTGAATGTTGAACGAAGTTACAAATGTCATTTTAACAGTTTGTCTGGTAGAGACATCTGTTCACGTATTGCAAACAGATCAAACACAGATCAAACGACTCCCGTAGGAGCTGTATGACATGAGGCTGCTCTGTTAGCTTATGAAATAATATTGATCTGATTCTACAGTTTCTTCAATTGTCAAAGAATTCTATATCAAACCAGCTAATACATATTTATTATTTCTTACATAAATAGTCTTAAGGTAAAGGGTTTAAAGCCTTACAATCGAATAGGAAATTAGATTATTTCCGGCACAAATCAAATGTTATGCTCCAGATACGCAATAAAGCGCTACGGATAAAAGATGCAAACATCGATTACAGACTCTGTATTAAACAAAAGGCGTCCCTGGGATCTAAGTTTAGGTTCAACTCATAAACTTAGGTCGCGTATTATTTTACATGTATCTCAACCCTCATATCGCTAATCGTGACTCGTCTCGCTTTTTTAACCAATGGGGATCAATATGACAATCCACTTGACATACCATCAGGCCAAGCAACGATTTTATAAGTTATAAGGTAATCAAAATTGCATGATATTTTAATTTGATTTTGGATCCAATCTATTTGCAATGATCAGTCAAGTTGTGTTTAGCAGGTTTAGGTACAAATATAGAAGGTAGATGTAAAACTCTGTAGGGATAACACGAAGTGAGAAGATTTGTACAGTAATGTCTGACCACATATAGAAGGTAGATGTAAAACTCTGTAGGGATAACACGAAGTGAGAAGATTTGTACAGTAATGTCTGACCACATATAGAAGGTAGATGTAAAACTCTGTAGGGATAACACGAAGTGAGAAGATTTGTACAGTAATGTCTGACCACATATAGAAGGTAGATGTAAAACTCTGTAGGGATAACACGAAGTGAGAAGATTTGTACAGTAATGTATATAGAAGGTAGATGTAAAACTCTGTAGGGATAACACGAAGTGAGAAGATTTGCACAGTAATGTCTGACCAAAACGACCAATCAACAGAACTCTAATTCTGGATTTTAAAAAAAGATTATATCTTAATTCATGGCAAATCTTATACAGAAAGCACCTGTAGGGGGTTTCTGTATTACATATGCTCTCCATTAAGCAACCACCTGTTTTACATAATTCAATGTTAATACAGTAAAACCCGTCTAATGCGACCACTTATTGAATAAACATGGCTGTCTTTATAAGCAGGTGGCTACTTAATGCAGGACAAAAGTACTGCAGAAAGCTCCCAGAGCAGCTTTCTACATTACTTTTGTCCTGCATTAAGCTACCACCTGCATCTAGCACCCATAATTATACCTATTTTAGGTGCTCGCATTAGTGCTTTTTACTGTACATTATGTGGCCGTATTAGCGAGACTTAACTATATTTCAATAAACAATGGATGTTACATAATTTGTATAGTTCAATTTCTATCCAGCAGTTAAACTCGTGTCTGCTCAAGCTCTGGTCCCAGTTTCACGAACATTCTTAAGTTATTACTTAGCTAAGCCTGTTATTTAAAATTTACACAAGAGCATAACTTTTCATAAATAGGTGTTTTTGTGACACAAAGGGGTAAGAGGTATGCTCAATTATCATTTTAAAAATAAATATTGTAGGTGATCAAAATCAAAAACAGTATTTAAGAATTTGTAACAGACTTTAGAAGTTTACCAAATTCATTTTGACTTTAATTAAATATTTCATGCAAAAACCGTCATTTTCTATTTAAAGCTATAACAGAATGTCTCTAAGGATTGTGTTCAGATAAAATCATTCCACTTATCTTCTCTATATGCAAATGTAGTACCATTAATAAGTTAAGCCGGGTATTAAGTAATTACTTAAGAATGTTCGTGAAACGGGGTCATGCTCTGGTACAATCTTTATCTACTCTTGATTTATGTATTATTTTAAGAAACTTAATCGTTTTTCAAACAGCCAGGATCCTGATGTGTCACGATCTTACCCTGTTTCATCTGGAATTAAAATACAGTAAATCCAATCTGAATTCCTTCACCACAAAAACACTATTTCTCATAATCCTGGGTCTTCAAGGCATCTGGTAGCTTAAAACAGGAACAAAGTTATACAGAAAAATCATGCATGAGCTTCCGGCATTACATTCAACCTGAATCAAGCAACCACATGCTTTAAAAATGACATCGACGTTTATTCATAAAATGTGGCGACTTTAGAGTGAAAACACCCAGAATGTGATTAGTTGGATAAGAGTTAAGTTGCAACTGGATTTGTTACGCCGACATTTCTGAAAACAATATTCGTGTATGAAATAATGATATCATAACTTAGTTTTCAGTTTATTTTTCTAAAGGTATATGAACACATGATCCATTGGCCATGGTAGAAAATAAAAATGCACTATCAGATCAATACTATTTTATAAGCATACATATCAGATGACTCCTATAGGAGTTGTTTTGTCTTTGTCTTCTCTGTTTGCAAAGCCATTAAGGCACATTCGCCTATTGTAATAATTACTATTTCACTGAAATAAACTAAAATTACATCATTTGCGTCAATATATTAAACAATTAAATGTAGTTTTCCGAGCCATGTGTTTTTAATAATGAGTTGTGTCTTATATCATTGAGGATACTATGTTTGTTAAGGTGTCAATGTATGTGTTTGGATTACACCTCAAACAGAAAGTTAAATGAATATAAATTATTTGATATTTCCTTTGTATACTGTATAATTAATATAGTGAAAGTTGTGTTCCACAGAAATTCTAATGTACTAATAACTTTGTTTTAACCAATTCCCTCCTAGACTATTTTTAGACTCAACCTCTTTGAATAAATCTACCGAAAAGGAGCATTGGCTAGAGAAAAGGAACATTTTAGAATGAAATGCTGTATTTATCACAGTGGTTTCAAAATGACTTTTACAGAGGCGTAACATGGGGATAATAGGAGGGCATGTGTTAACCATTTGCCTGATGAATATGTATGATCAGACTAATTTTGACTAATTTTCTTACATTGTTATATATAATAAATTCACGATGATATGTATTGTATAATCAGATCTAAGATATGCTATAAGCAAACACAGTAGACTGGTCAAACAGCTGGCGTATGGTATTCTCTGTTCGTAAAGACGTGAACGGGCGCCTCTAACAGGTAAAGAGTTAATGCTACATTCTACAATTAGTAAAATAAAGCATATATATGAATAAATACATTTTGAAAGTGAATGATCCTTCAAAAGCAAAAGTAGCAATGCGAAAAAAAAAGAAAATTGCAGACTCAGTTTTATTGAGTCTGTTCATAAGTAGTAATTAAATGTGCAACACTACTCACACCCCTAAGCGGTATTCAATATTCAAAACTAATAACATCAAAACTAATGAACGCACAACATCACGGTATAGCATTTATACAGTATACCTAACATATCATAAACTAACTCCTCCACTGTTTTGGTCGAATTCGAATTACATGTTCGTTCGGGAAAAGTAAAGACAGTGAATAGGACAATCTATTAAAGTGTGCACCATATTCAATCACTTTAATACTTTATCCAAAATATACAGATGATGTTGAGCCGTTTGACCAGAGTCTGGTGTATTTCCTACTATGTCAATGTAATTTAATGATATAAAAATGGTGCTAAATTGACTTGACATACGCATGTAGGGGCGATTGGGTGTCTCAGTCAATACTACGAGAAAATCACATATGCGCGGTGAACCGATAACAAAAATTACATAGAGCAACAGATAAAGATCGTACTATAATCGTCATTTCTCCACATAGTCCTATGTTGTGACCACTCTTTAGAATCAACAAGATTCTAAAGAGTGATTGCAACACAGAGTTGGGTGGAGAAATAACAAATGTATTCTTGAAAGTGTTTTAATATATGCATCTTACCTGGACCTCTGATTATATGTACTGTTGAGTTTCAATATCCCGAACTTCATGGGACTGAATAAATTACGTCGATATAACAGAAGTTAGAGTCACTCTATTGTCAATCTGAGCAAGTTCTAAAGTTAACAGCTTAATGCAGGTCGAACGTAATACTGGACGCTCCTGTAGAAAATATCAGTATTACTTTCGACCTGCTTTAAAGTGGTAACGTGTGCTTCTAGATATCCATAGTGATGCATTTTAGAAATATTCTGTATTGTTAAGTTTGGAAGGACCTTTACGCCGGCGTTCAAGTTATCCAAGTTCAATATATCAAAGTTCAAATGTTTTTTTTAACTTTGAAAAAAGTACTAAGAAAATGGCATGAAACAGTATATATTTGATGAGAACTGTCTTAGCAGACCGTGTCACTATGACAACCAAAGATCACCGGAATTTGAAATTGTGTATAACTGGAGGTACAATGCAATGTCACAAATATGTAAACCATTACGGAAAGACTCTAAACACATGTATTAATAGTAAAACGAAACAACGTGTGTGATATGGAGGGATGTATGCCCACAGTTTGCCATAGTACATCACATAGTCAGCTTTCTGTCAAATAGGTCTCGGATCTACGAGAAGTTTGTTTGTTTATGTCGACTGAGTAAGTCCCAATCGCATGAATGCTTGTCAGATTGTCGGCAATGATTTCAGATTTCCATATAATTACGTATCGGAAACCACCGAATTTAAAGATGTGTGGTCTAAAAATTAAATATGAATAATAACCCAGTGACGAAAATGCGACTCCTGCCAGAGTACTATGTCAATTAATGGCAGTTTGATTTATTTCGTATGCAAAAGCAAAACAACTTATAGATTAACCTTGTATCTAATGAATATTCGTGTAAGAAATACAAGTGATGTTTTGGCAATGGCAGAAAGTGTAGATTCTTAACTACTAGTATGTAAACATGGGCATCCCTTGGCCAGACATCCCAAATGTAACCGTCTGATCTAGGGTCTATACTGTTTGCAAGGACATTAAATCTCTTTTCGGTAAAGCGTTAACACATTGCCTCCTAGTGACGCATGATTTGCGCCTTTATAAAATTCACATTGTGAAACCATTGTGATAGATAGAGCATTTGCTCCTGTAGGAGCAAATGCTCTATTTATCACAATGGTTTCAAATTACAAAAATCTAAAATATTCATTTTCTCTATTTAATGCTCCTTTTCGGTAGATTAACTAAATAGGTTGGATCTGAAAATAGCCTAGGAGAAAATGAGTTAACTTTCTTACTGTATTTCAGCTATCAATGTCTGCTACCAATGTCTTCTCTAGGAAATAAGAACCACATGTCTCTGTATTCGCGTTAATCCTATACCACTAATCTATATTACAGTTTATTGAAATAAATGTACTGGTAATATTTTCTGTCTCGGTTTGTTGTAAAAACCAGTTTTCAAATTGAAAAACGCTGTAACGTCTAAATATTTAATTGATTTCTGTCAAACAACTTTACGGAACCAGACACGAATAAACCAAATGCAGATATACAGCGGCTCGTTGAGTACATACAGCGATACAATAGTCCATGGGATTTTGGTTGCCAATGTACAAAATAGGTGTGTGAATAATTTAACATTTGTTTGTCAATGCTCAAGAAATTGGAAATTAGTAATGGATATGAACATGATAGTTTCTAATTGTTATTTGTATTTACGAGTTAAATATATATCATGGATTACAGTCTATGCTGCTGCATGAATGCAAATATAATGGTTGCAATAATATTAGGTTCAGACAATTCACCCATCTCTACCCAGTGTCCGTTAAAACGGACATAGTTAAACACTGTAAACCCATATCAGAGATCCGGGTATGTACTGTTTGCTGAAGCACTGTAAACCCATATCAGAGATCCGGGTCTGTACTGTTTGCTGAAGACATCGATGGCAATGGCTTATACCGGTAAATAATTTGTGTGCTGTACCTCCTAAACATGATAACTGGATTGTAACCAAAGTTAGATCTGGAGCAGTTTACTGCGTGTATCTCTATATACGCTGTATTTATATGCATTGCCTTGTTTCAATTATAGAATACACTGGGGAATGGCATTCTAATATAACCATTTGGTTTAAAATTAGATACCGTAAAACCCTCTAAACCGGAATTCTGGTAGAGCAAAATTTAGATACTTTTAGGCAGGGGGCTGCTTAATGCAGGGTGAACGTCATGCAGAAAGATCATAGAGGACCTTTCTGATCCTAGAGGAGCTTTTTGCATGACTTCCTCCCTGAATTCAGCTGCCACCTATCCCCAAGACCGGAATGTATAGAACTGGGAAGGGCAATTAAACTAGCAGTTGTGTAGGTTCTGGACCAAAACCAAACTCGTATACGCTTTTCTCTTAACAATATCACCTCGTTTGTTTTGTATCGAAGTATGTTGAACCGTATATGTCACGGATCGAGTATGTAACACGGGTGTGATATATTCGACCGTAAACTCCACACCTGACAAATGTGTTATATTCGTTTGCCCAGTATGACTGTAAAAAACATAAACGTATATGTCACATACGTTGTGATATAAAACCATTACCATCATTCACCATCACCATCATCATCATCATCATACTACTACTACTACTACTAATAATAATAATAGAATAATAACAATTATTATTATCATCATCATCATCATCACCGCCACCACCACCAACACCACCACGATTATAATTAGTATAATCAGCATCATGGTTTACGTCATCATCAACATTACGATCAGAACCGCGATAATTATCATGATGCCAACCATCATCATCATCATCATCATCATCATCATCATCATCATCATTATCTTTATCATCATCTTTGTCTTCATCACCATCATCCACCATCAGCATCAGTATTCACAATAATTATCACCATCGCCATACCATCATCATCGTCGTATCCAGCATCCTGATTACCATCATCACCAAAAACATCATTCTCAAATACGACCATCATCATCAATAACAACATCATCGTCACATTCAACTCATCACCATTTTACTTAGTATTCTTGTTGTTTCTGCATAACTGAAAGTGATCTTCATTTCATGTGGAAAGGGGTATCTAATTCAGAGAACTAACGAAAGTTTCATAAATGTAATAATCAAGAAACTGATACAGCCCTGAACAGTGATTTCAACGAATTAAAAAGCCTTGTCATTTCTATATAATAACGATGTCATACATGTAATTATTTTAGGCATATTTGTGCCTACATTTATTTGCCATTTTAATATCACTGCCGCAAATATGTAACGTCGAAAACATACCAGTAAATGGCACTTATACGCAAATAAGCAAGAAACTGATATTCGAATAATTAAATGGCATTGTCATACATGTACTTTCTATTTAATAATGATGTCATGATTGTTTTAACCATATTTTTAACGTAATATATAGTGATTTTTCCAGTAAAAGAATAAATATAATATCATTTGATGATGATGATGATGATGATGATGATGATGATGATGATGATGATGATGATGAAAATGAAGATGATGAAAATGAAGATGATGAGGAAACCGTTGTGGCATAAGTAAGATTTCAATAAAACGGGATTTTTAAAAATAAGTGTTTTTTTAAAAGACAGATTGATCTAACAATTAACAAATGTGATGAATTCGTTGTTTATGTCCACTATGTCAACATATTCGTTTAGGTGTGCATATAAATTTTTAAGCCACACGAATACATCACATTTTATGTACCATATTCGTTTGATGCACGTGTCATTTTCGACCGAATATATCACACGTGTAACATATTCGGTCGAATTTTTCACTCGTGTTACATATTCGATCCGTGACATATACGGTTCAATAGAGGATTCTCCAAACATAAACTTGTATAAAGGTTTCGCCAATGCACATCATTTAGCATCAGTCCCTTTAAAACAGTATTTTGTTCATAGGAACAATATTTCGTCTGAAGCGCCATAGTTATATATCAACGTAGTTATCTGTATAATGGGGTCATTTCACCGAGTACGATCTGGAAAAGTCGCACGCGACCACGCGCGACCTTAATCGCAGCTCGGTTTTCCCATGGTCGCGGGCAAAAACCGTGCGACCTACCCCATTATTTTCTGTACACGCTCTATGTTCGATGTTAGCTCGTTTGACCTTCGATGTGTACGCTCTATATACGTCCTATACGCTCTACACACGCTCTGTATACGCTCTACCTACGTCTATTCACTCGATCTGAAGCGATCTTGACACAACCAAGGTTCGTTCTGTTCGACTAATCTGCGACATTGCCTCGATCTCTCGGCGATCTATCTTCGCAAGCGCGCGACCTCGGCCGACCAAGACTCGTTCCCGACCGATCTAGTTACGTACCAGTTGCAATGTACCCTCGATCAATACGATTTAGATGCGATCTCGAACGTTCTAGTCTCGCTAAGACGACAAATTCTCGATCTTTTCTCGACAGAGTCTCGCCCGAGCTACGCGCACATTGGTTTTGGTTGCACGGATTTGCGCGCGACCCACTGCGATCGTTATATAATACCCGGCGATCGTTGGCCGACAATCAGTTTTTGACCAGTCTCCGAAGGGATAACATGGACCCAATCGCTCTGCATCATGCTAGTGTACATTTGTACATGTATTACATGTACAGCACCATGCCCTGAAATTGCAGCAAGACTCCCTGGTTATGCTAACCATGCTGAAAAGGAGCCTCGTGAACACCAGAGTGAACATTATGGTCAGTACACCTCTCTCATAACAGAACTGAGGCTGGGAGATGAAGCTACCTACCGGACCTATCTCCGTATGCCCCGGAGATGTTTGACGTACTTTTGGCCAGGGTGGGGCCTAGAATTGCAAAGATGGATACTAACTACAGAAGATCTATAGAACCGCAAGTTAAGCGAGGGTCGATCTTATTTGGTTGAAGCCTAAGCGCACAGAGGTCGCCAATGGAAATAATATGGAATGTACGGGTCTAGGGAAGGTCTGGGACAGGTCTCGCGGAGCGAGGCTTAATCGCAAAAGAGCGAAGATAGATCGCACGGATCGAGCGGGGATCGAGCAGGGGTCGAGCAGCACGACCATTCGCGCGACCAATTCTCGCTCGAGAAGACTGAGCCTAGCTCATCCCCGCTCTATTTTCGATCGTCCCACGACCAATGCGTTCTTTCCTCGATCTTGCTCGCTCTTTCGACGCTCTCCGTGCGACTTTTAGGTCGAGGCTCGGTTTTTTGACATGTCAAAAAACCGAGCTACGATCTGTTTTTCCGGGAGACCAATCCCCGACCATGTGCGACCACGGGAGACCAAGGCACGACCAACCCTCGGTCACCTGTCGACTACGTGCGACCTGCGGCGATCAAGCCACGCTCTGAAATCGCAGCTCAGTCTTCCGGGAAGATTTCTCGGTGAAATGACCCCTTAAGTTAGTTGTTGGTATCAAAGAAACATCGTGCCCTTTCCCCACGAATGTCTTTTTGCTGATAAAATCCAATCTCCGATCACAATAAATAAACCAGCGGCGATGCCAGAGACGACCAATGCCAATCTTTCGTCGCACTAGTTGCTACTTAGAGCGCTATAGCTGTCCTAAGGGTCTTCACCAGACACCTCCTGTCTACATCAATGTTGTCTCAGTATACCGCTTAACATCTGGGGTCCGTCTTATTCAAGATCGTCCGACTGAAATTATCGTAAGGTCTAACAAACGACGATAGCAACTGAATGTTGCGATCGTCGAATATTAAATCTGACGCGATAGTTTCTATCGTGCGAAACAATCCTCACAAATGTTCGATAAATCCGGCTATGCAGGTGGTACCGATTGCTGTTAATTAAGACATTCAATAAGTGTGGTCGTACGATCTTAAGCAAGACGGAGCTTTGTTACGATGTTCTTCACGCAGACTATATCAGTAAAAACTCGATACTACGAACACTCAAATACGTACCATTATTGATCTTTAACACAGGTGGCAGTTTAATGCAGGGTGAAAGTCATGCAGAAAACTCCTCTAGGAGCTTTCTGCACAAATTTCATCCTGCATTAAGCAGCCACCTTCCTACAAAGTCATAAATTATTCATTACTAAAGTTTCGTAGTGTCGATGTTTTGCTGTATCGCCTTCATTTAGTATATAAGTATATAACAAGGCAGTGGAAAGTCAATCCCTGACATTCGAATTAGCCACCAATCATAACAATTTGAACATTAGTTAACACATGGATAGAGGCCTAGTTTAAACCTTTACTCTATAACTACGCTTTTATATGCATTTGTAGACAGAGGATACCCAGATTAGACGGTTTCTATAGGAGCCATTTGAGCAGGGTCTACTCTGTTTGCTCATGGAATATTATAGATCTGATTGTAGAGGTTTTGCTTTGGCAAACGTTTCAAGTGTTAATATGCATTTTTAAAAAAATGATCAAATTAATATTGATGATGTCATCATTTCTGTCATGAATATTCATGGAATAAGGGGTTAAACGTTGTTTATGAAAATGTCTTCTTACGCGGAGACAAACATACTCTCTGCAATATAGTTAATGGGGGGGGGGACAAAAACATTACCTCTTTCATAAATACATTGCACTCTTGCTGCCAATGGCGAGTATGTGCTTACCTATGGAAACAGGTTGGATTATGATGAGACGCCGAGTGACTAGACGTCTTATCAGGATCCAACCTATTTGATATTGCTATTGTGCATTTTGAAGGAAAAACCGGTAGACAATTAAAAAGTGGAACTCGTATCAGGCGACAAGTTTTACCAACGTCAATACGTGGCAGCTAAATTAGTTAGCGTAAACAATATTTCTCTACCAAGTTTTAGTTATCTGTACAATTGGTCGACTGATTTAACCCTTTATTTAATATAGATGACTTTAATGCCTCTTATAAATAGATTAGACACAAGACGGGATTTGCTTGCTGATAATTAATAAGATCTGACTTTATAGTTCCTGTCTTGAACAAAACGCCCCGTGTCCATATACCGTTATGATAATTCAACTAATTTATATTCATGGTGTCACAGCTTCTTGTATGTATTTCAATGAGTTACAGTAAAACCTCTCCAATAAATTGGTATTTAGGGTAGCTGGTTGCTTAAAGCAAGGTGAAAGTAAAACAGAACGCTCCTATAGGAGCGTTCTGTTTTACTTTCACCTTGCATTAAGCAGCCACCTGCCTAAAACAAAATATTTTATGTAATTTAGTGACCGTTATAGAGAGGTTTTACTGTAATTTAAAGGGTAAATGTAAAACGTTTTAAGTTTATTCTTGTACAGTATAACCCATCTAAACCTTAAATTTAGTAGAGAAGAATTTAGATAGTTTAGACAGAGGAGTTTCAAATGCTTAGTCATATCATCAAACAGTTCACTCGGTAACTCGGCGTCTAGTCGGGATCTGAATGGTGTACTTAATTTGTTATCACAGATTGACCATTAGTAGTGAAATAATTATGCTTTGAAAATCGAGTGATTCTATTGCTCAAACGCACAGTCTCTAAAGTGTTGTTCGTACAAGTGGTGCACATGACACATGCCTAACGTGGCCTGTAAGAGACTATATATTAAGTTAACATTTTCAGATAGATATCAGAGAAATTCATCTGGAATCCGCAAGTTCACATCCGAGATTAAAAACAAATTTATATACATTTGTTTAGGGAAATGCTAGATGTGATTGTCGTTATCTTCTGTCTTTTATATGTAAATACCACCACTGGAGACCTCACCAATATCCCGATATACGCGTCGTGATTCGCATTTGCAAACAACTTGAATCTAGATGAGACGCCGAGTAACTCGGCGTCTCATCAGGATCCAAGCTGTTTGTCACTCGATTAATAGTTTCTCAAAAGCTTGACCGAATCGAAAGTAGTTAAAATTGCAATGGTGGCAAATTTGAGCTTGCACAATTTTGTAACTATGGGCTAATAGTTAAGCAGTCTATTATTTTCTGTAAGTACACGAATCTCATTTTAGCTTACACAAGAACGTTTCATTATACGAATAGGTCGAAAGAAGGAAATTACTCGTGGGACAGTGCTAACAGTTAAGACCAAGATTAACTGATGTTTGCTGATCGGGCATATTGGCAGGTTGACCACGATATGGCAGTCACTGGCAGTTTTGTTATTGTCCAATTATGTAGATAATGATATGACAGAGGTCCAGATAAGGTGCGTACATTATTTTTCCACTAATCCCTATGCTGTGATCACTCTTTAGAATAATCTCTTCGATGCGATTCTAAAGAATGTTCACATCATAGGGTTTGGTGGAGAAAGGACGATTTCAGTATTTGAATACGTACCGTTTTTCTGTCGCTCTGATCAGAATACAAATATTCTGAAAATGGGTGATCCTTCGAAAGCAGAAGTAGCAATACCAAAAGAGAAGATTGCAGACTCGGTTTTATTGAGTCTGTTCACGAGTAGTAATTAAAAGTGCAACACTACTCACATCCCCTAGCATCGGCTTCAGCACTATTCAATTTTCAAAACTTATACCACCAAAACTAATGATCCCGAAGGACCATAAAATATAACTGGACTGCAATGGTTAACCCTTACACTGCTGTACATTCGCAGAAAAGGCGGTGGTCAATCCTAACATATGGTTAGACGTGTTATACGCATTGCTGGTATGTAATACTTCACCTATGGTCAGACGTGTTATATGCATTACTGGTCAGTAATACTTAAGCTATGGTCAGATGTGTAATATGCATTGCTGGTCAGTAATACTTAAGCTATGGTCAGATGTGTTATATGCATTGCTGGTCAGTAATACTTAAGCTATGGTCAGACGTGTTATATGCATTGCTGGTCAGTAATACTTAAGCTATGGTCAGACGTATTATATGCATTGCTGGTCAGTAATACTTAAGCTATGGTCAGACGTGTTATACGCGTTGCTGGTCAGTAATCCAGATTCGTCAAATAGTAGCCATCCCGCAAAATGAAAAACGACACCGTGTTTGAAATTGTCTTCATTTGAAATGAGAACAAGAGTATAAGATTGGTTGGCCGTAGATATGTTCAATATTATTTTCTGAGGGTCGATGCTTTAGTTTGAACGTCTAAATATCAGGAAAGTGCAATGTCGTGTGATGGATAGTATGTATACATTTATTTCCTATTTAATATGTCAGACAGTATGGTTTATTTTTGCGAAAACTAGCTTACTATTCAACACGCCAACTACTACTGTTTCGAATATATTTCAACACGTGTGTTTTATTCTCTCTGTCTATGTGTAGGCATACTGGCTGTTACAAATCTTATAAGCTATATCAGACTCGTCTTAACGAACAGCGACTACCCCGGAATATCTAATAGGCCATCATGACAATAGCCTGAGGAATAGTATTAAAGAAGTGTGCATGAATTTCATTAACATTCAAGACATGCTGGTGTTTTCGTTTCATTGCCATTGGCAACTTTTCCATACCATTCCTTTGCACAATGTCTCCGTGTAGCCTGCTTAACAGACTCCTTGAGGAATGATTCTGTGGTTTTCACATTAAACTAATACGAACGGCATACATTCGCCCTTCTTTATGAAAACAGGCCATCAAACAAGGTTTAGTACGGCGTGGATCGGGCACAATATGGCAACTATGTAAAATATTCAAAATGAAATGGTCAGTCAGTGTTTAATTACACAGTCAATTTGGCACATTCAAGGTACAGTAAAACCCAGCTAATACGATCACCTAAAAGAGGTATAATTATGGGTGCTAGATGCAGGTGGTAGCTTAATGCAGGACAAAAGTAATGCAGAAAGCTCATAGAGGAGCTTTCTGCATTACTTTTGTCCTGCATTAAGCAACCACCTGCTTATAAAGACATCCATGTTTATTCATTAAGTGGTCGCATTAGCGGGGTTTTACTGTATTAAAATAACGTCGATAGAGCAATTCGGATATTTGTTGGAAATGCGAATCAGTGTTTTGCCGATTCAATATTACTGTTCATATTGGCATAAACATTACATGTGCATTATTGCCTAAATTTACAATGACAACAGTTTACATAATTCGCGGTCGCCCATTATGCATTGACATTCTATAATCTGGAACCAGCTCAGATCTTAACTATTTCCTTGCAATAAGGAGCGTACGGATACCAGTTAGCTAGAACAATACGGACGGGATTTTTAAAATATTAAAATCCTTTAAAATAATTTCATTATACTAACTTAGTCCAGTAACAGTTCTTAGACGATAGGGTAATTATAGTAATAAACATTTAATGCAACAAATTTCGAAGTTGGGTGAGTTCTTAACCCTTTACTCCATGCATTCGGCTTGCAAACAGAGGTAGACCCAGCCCAGACGGCTCCTATGTTCTTATGCCATTATAAAATGAATCTAGCCGATATCAATTGCATAGTTTCATGAATATTTATGGAGTAAAGGGTTAACCCTCTCCACCCTTCACAGCATTACTGGGTGATGCAAACAGCTTTGATCTCGATGAGACGTCGAGTTGTTTGTGTAAAGTTGTTGAATACTTGGTTAAAAGTTTCTCAAAATCTTTGTCAAATCGGAAGTAGTCCAAATATCACCAGATCCAAATTTGGTCAGATTTTATTTTGCTTTGACTATGTGGTAAGGGTTATTATTTACACAACGAAATTATCATTAACCCTTTCCCTCATAGAAACGTGTTTTCAAGCATTTGCAAACAGAGAAGACCCAGATCAGGCGGCTCCTAGAGGAGCCGTCTGATCAGGATCTGCTCTGTTTGCTTATGGAATTTGAAAGATCTGTTTCTTTACTTTCTAAAATGGATGCAATGTCCCAGCTTCCATATTTGATTATAACTGTTTTGTTCATGAATATTCAGTGGGTATTGAAATTTGGAATAAACATAGAACAGGGAAAGGGTTAAACTAATTTAAAATATATGTCAGACAGGTGTGAATAGAAATCAGGTGTAATATTGCAGACATGTAGAGTACATGTATTTTACTCGAATGTTTACTAGATCACGTATGACCGACCTCGGTCAGATACTAACTTCAAACGTTTAAAAACTGCATCTTCCAATTTCTAGTAGTAATAAAAGCATCAATATAAAATCCAATTACTTTAGACAAAAATACAATACATTTCCTTCCGTTTGTAGTTATGCTCTAGATGATACAAAATCGATTATGGTTCGTGTTTGAAACAATATCTGCCCCTAGACAATACGGTTAAGTTCACAACGGAACTACTGAGAAAACTTGTCTTAAGTTGTATTTCAGAGTGCAAGTATGTAGCATTGCCAAAACGAATATAAAACCATCAGATAGCATCTTAAGCAGCAGGTAGCAGTATCCAAAACTACAAGTTTAACCTTTTACTCCATGAATATTCATGCAAAAAATAATGACATCATGAATATTAATTATTAATTCTTATAACAGCACATGGACACGTAATGATTTGGCTATGGCAGAAATTGTAGAACCATATATATTATGTCATAAGCAAACAGAGCAGACCCTATTGGACGGTTCCTTCAGGAGCAGTCTAATCTTGGTAATGGTAACATCGAGTAACTGGTTAACATACCATAGGAACACCGGTAACAGTATCCAGGTGACTTTATGATGTACATGAAAAACACGTTTAAAGGTACCACTAACAAAGGGGGTCTTATTCTGGTTTTTAAATGCATGTGATAGCTTAATACCAGAGGGGTGTTATGCAGAAAGCTCCCACATGAGATTTCTGCATTACTTTTGTCCTTCATTAAGCAGAAACATGCTTTACATATATCCTCTTGTGCATTCATTAAGTGGTCGCTATAGAGGGAGTTTACTGTATATCCACGTGGAACTTCGTACTGAAACAACTGAAATAGGGACGATTTTTTTAAATTACCCATCCGATACACTATACAGTAAAATCCCTCTAAACATTCAAATTGGTATCAATGTCGGTCTTTGTGTCCTCCATTAAGCAGCCATCCGCCTATAGGCACTTAACTTCCTCTCTACTAGAATTCCGGTTGGCCGTTATTTGAATATATACATCCTCGAAATAGATAAAAGAATATGTGTAAACTTAACGTGGTTAAGGTTATGACTCTAACAACGTACAGCAACGAAATCGAAATGAGGGATGATTTTTATCGCAATCTCTATAAATGGGCGGAATGGCTTGATAACATTACTCTGACGAAGTGACCGTGCCTGCAGTTGTACAAAAACGTAATGTTCAGCATACTGTTTCAGAAGGATTCTGTCCACACACTGCAAGGCATACCAAGCTCCTTTATTTCTCCAGCAATCCGTCGTATACGACATGTGACCACTCTCTAGAATCGTCTCCAAGAGAAGATTCTAAAAAGTGGTCACATTATATTGTTTGGTGGAGAAATTACGATTTTAGTATTTTGGTACCAACCTTTACCTGTAGCCCTGATTAAACATTTTAAACACGTGTTCGTCGGTATTCGGATACGGATGAAGGGACCATTATGAGACATGTATGATAGTAGAGAAAGACATAATTATGAATACTTACACACGTCAATATGAATTCAAATGTCAAAAGTCTGAGACATATGAAGTCCATACTACTGTAGTTAGATGATTCTATTCATTTGTGCATTTAACCTTTACTCCATAACAATTTAATCCTTTCCCTCATATAAAAACGCATTTGCAAACAGAGTAGACCTAGATCAGACGGCTCATATAGGAGCCGTCTGATCAGGGGCTGCTCTGTTTGCTAATGGAATTTGATATATGTTTCTTTACTTTCTAAAATGTCTACAACGTTCCCCCTTCCATATTTCATTGTAACTATTTTGTCCATGAATATAAGTAGGTATTCAAATTTGAAATAAACATAGAACAGAGAAAGGGTTAATTAATACATCGGAAATGTACACATCATGAAAATTAATAGGATTGGCGTTATAATGGTATTGTTACGCCATGACAGAAACTGTCCGATCAGATTTTTATTATTCCATAAGCCAACAGAGCGGGCCCTGGTGAAAAGGGTCCTACAACGGCCGTCTGATCTGGATCTACATTGTTTGCAATGTTATCAAATGGTGCAAGTATAGTAAAGGGGTAAATGTGTATCTGTATGGAGTAAAGGGTTAATGTGTGTCTGTATGGAGTAAAGGGTAAATGTGTGTCTGTATGGAGTAAAGGGTAAATGTGTGTCTGTATGGAGTAAAGGGTAAATGTGTGTCTGTATGGAGTAAAGGGTAAATGTGTGTCTGTATGGAGTAAAGGGTAAATGTGTGTCTGTATGGAATAAAGGGTTAATGTGTGTCTGTATGGAGTAAAGGGTTAATGTGTGTCTGTATGGAGTAAAGGGTAAATGTGTGTCTGTATGGAGTAAAGGGTTAATGTGTGTCTGTATGGAGTAAAGGGTTAATGTGTGTCTGTATGGAGTAAAGGGTAAATGTGTGTCTGTATGGAATAAAGGGTTAATGTGTGTCTGTATGGAGTAAAGGGTTAATGTGTGTCTGTATGGAGTAAAGGGTAAATGTGTGTCTGTATGGAGTAAAGGGTAAATGTGTGTCTGTATGGAGTAAAGGGTTAATGTGTGTCTGTATGGAGTAAAGGGTAAATGTGTGTCTGTATGGAGTAAAGGGTTAAATGTCGTTCCCAAACGTGTCTCATCTTGTCTCTGCTAGCAAGCATTGCAAACGCATGAGCTGAATATTATAGATGTATTTGTGTTGTCGCAAGAATGTTTCCCTGTATATTTATTTGCTTATATAAGCAATTATACTGTTACATTCTTCTTACAATGTTTTGCATCATCAATCTATATTTGAAGAAGGAAATTGGATATTATTGTCTGTCTCGGTCTACTGGAAGGAAACACTTTTTCAAATTGAAAAAACACCATGAAGTCTAAATATTTAATTGATTTCTGTCAAACAATTTTACGAAACCAGACACGAAAAAGCTACTAGCAGACCATTGATTGCCACCTAAATATATAGGGAGACAGTCCTGTAAGTCTGTTTGTTCTCAGTTATCTCTTTTATCGAACTTAATGATTGTAGGCAGTATAAACAGTAGAAACCATCCATAGTGACCCCTAAATAAATAACGGTATTGGTCTTTAAAAGCAGACGTATGCTATAGGAGTCTTTGCAAAACATTTGCCTTCTTTTAGCCCTTTCCTCCATAAGTACGCCTCTCTACGCCTCCGTAATAGTCAGCTATTGAAACCATTAAGATAAATAGAGCATTTACTCCTATAGGAGCAAATGCTATTTTATCACAATGGTTTCAAACTACAAAATTCTAAAAAATTTCCTTTTCTCTAGTTAATGCTCATTTTCGGAACATTTTATCAAAGTGGTTGGATCTAGAAATAGCCTATGAGGGAATGGGTTAAGCTACCACCTGCCTCTATGACATCAAATAATGCGTATATTTGGTGTCTGGTTTATTGGGGGTTTATTGTATAAATGATTTTACTTTGCGTGTCATGGTCGGTTTTGGAAATGACTAACATTCTGAAAGTGGGAGATCCTTCGAAAGCAAAAGTAGCAATGCAAAAAGAACATACAGTAAAACCTCTCTATAACGACCACTAAATTGTGTTAATTAGTTGGTATTTTGGACAGGTAGTTGATTAAAGCAAGGTGAAAGTAAAACAGAACGCTCCTATAGGAGCGTTCTGTTTCACTTTCACATTGCTTTAAGCATCCACCTGCCTTTAACACAAGATGCATGATGTAATTTAGTGGTCGTTTTAGAGAGGTTTTACTGTATTGCAGACTTGGTTTTATTGAGTCTGTTCATGAGTAGTAATGAAAAAGGCAACACTATTCACGCACCCTAGTACTGGCTAATGACTGTCATGTGTAATTATTGTTTTTGCGATTGAGCAATCATCGCAAAGGTAGATCCACTGCCGCATTACAGACACACACAATGACTTATCTGGCACCGAGATTATAACACATATTGCTTTAGCTTGCTGAGAATCTGACCAATCAGATACTTGGAAATTATCTCACACTCGGACTCGGAAATTTTATAACCTTGGGCCCACGTGTTTCAATATTCAACACCCATCAATAAGTTCATGGTTTCATCATCAAACTTGACAAATAACGAAGGCCCTGTCTTCTCATTTGTTCTCATTACGCAATCTAGTCTATTACTGTGCCCAATACGTTTACCGCTGAAACATATACTGTGTTGATAAATATATTTGATCTACGTATTTGTAGTCCCATATAAAATGTTGAAAATGCAAAGTCCATTATTGCTTAACTCCTCGTATGTAGTCCATTAGGTATGAAAGGTTTAAATCTGCTATACAATTTGGAAATACTCTGGTCAGAGTGCACCTATATGAGCCCTCTGATCTGTGTCTACATCGTTCTCAAATGCCATTGCATGGGATTCCTTTACTCAAAGGGTTGAATGTCACAAGCATTCGAAGTTCGAACACGTTTATATACCACAGCTGTTCCCCCAGAACAACACAAACTAATCCCATGTCAATGCATGTTATCAGAGAAGCACCGTGCCATTTCACTAAATGTCTTTTCCTGACACAAACCAAATTTACAAGAGACTACCAGTGAGAAATTATATCACTCTAGATACTATTTAGCACATTCCCTCATAGTAATACCTTTTAACACTATTGCAAGCAAACAAAGTAGACCCTGATCAGACAGCTCCTGTATGGGATGTTTTATCAGCGTTAACTGTTTGCTTACGAAATTATATTATTCTGATGCTACAGTTTAATTCTAAGCCAAACATTCCCTTAAATAAGATTTGCTTTGTACCAATTAAGTTAATGAATGTTCATGAAGTGAGAAATTCAGGCTTAACCCTTTCCCTGATGAATATTCATGTAGGGAATAATTACGTCATGAATATTAACCCTTTCGGCGCCAAATTTCTAATTGTCGTCTGCAATCCAAGTTTGTTTAATCATTCAGTAAAATAAGGAAATTAGATAAATAAATGCAAATTTCAACGGAATAAAGCACATATATAGAAATAGAGATTGAGACAAATAGTGAAGTCCCTGATCAGACGCCGCCTTGAAAAGGCGGCGTCTGATCTGGGACTGCACTATTTGTCATGGTGCATTTACTCGACTGCGGCGGTGAAAGGGCACTATAATGGCATATGAACACATGGCATTTTGGCTCAGGCAGAAACTGTAGAATCAGATATATATTACATCATAAGCAAACAGAGCAGACCCTGATCAGACGACTCCTAAAGGATTCGGTCTGATCTGGGTCTACTCTGTTTACAGATGCGTCAAAATGCGCTTATAAAAGGGAGAAGGCTAAATGTTCATTAGGAAAATACTAAAAGGGGTCAAGTTAGCACGCTACTGGTATTTTTTGTTATAGTATTTGCAAAAAGCTTCGGTGCCTCATCACGGACTTAACTGTTTGAAACACTTGCTGTTTGCAGGAAAGTAATTGATATAAATATTTTATCAGAGCTACAGATAAAGGTGCGTACTCAAAATCTACAATCACCATTTCTTCATCACACCCTATGCTGTGACCACCCGTTAGAATCTTATTTTCGAGACTATTCTAGAGAGTGGTCACAACATAGGGTTTGGTGGAGAAACAAAGAAGTTGTTATTGAAAATGTTTCAATTTACGCATCTAATCTGGAACACTGGTTATGTCTACGAGAACTGTCTTAGCTAAAGGTTAGAACATGTTTTGTCCCCGGGGTAACTAGACAGCCCGTGTCCTTATCAATTCTGCCTTAGCAGATTACGTAACATCTTCTGTGCAATTTGTTTTCTCATTTTGCTCTAAGAGAAAATACAGATGTGATGTGAAATAGACAATTACATCTGCATCGGGAGAAAAAAGTAGTTCAACCCTTTATCTCATGGACATTTCGTATAAGAAATAATTTCAGAATACATGTATCAATTGGTTCACTTTTAATTGTTATTATGAACAGAATAGTTTTGGCTATGGTAGCAATTGTAGCATCAAATCTACATTATATCATCATCAAACATAGCAGATATTGATCAGACGGATCATATTGGCGCCATCTGTTCTGGGTCTACTATGTTTGCAAATGTATGAAATGCTTCCCAACGAGGTAAAGGGATGAATAGTGCCATACAGGATCCCAAAGTGCACTATATTATTGATGCACCACATCGGTGTATGTACAAGGACATTTACAATGCACTTAGAGCATGTAGGAACGGACATATTAGAGACTGCTCTGGTGGTTACTAAAGGACTATTGTAGATTTGATTCTGGAGTTCATGAACTGGTCAAAAAATCCTGTGTTCGTATATCATTATAAATTATCGTCTAACTGATAGTCATAGTTATTATTTTAGAATGGATATTCGTCAGGTAAAAGCTTAACCCATTTACTCATATTGACACATTTTGATGCCTCTGTAAAAGTCACTTTTAGAAACCATAGTGATAAATAGAGCATTTGCTCCATAGAAGCAAATGCTCTATTTATCACAATGGTTTCAAAACTACACAATTCTAAACGTGTCCTGTTTCCAAGTGAATGTTCCTTTGCAGTATATTTATTCAAAGAGTTGGTATCTAAAAATAGCCTATTGTGGGAATGGGTTAAACACGCAGAATTAGACACAATTGAGTGGTTTCAGATATTTGATGTATTGTAAAACACCCAAGATCCATGTGTCTGTGCGAGTTACACGTTATAATAACAATCAAGTAGCTTTAATATTATATGTGTGGTTGATAAGCTGCTAGTTCCATTAATACCAACTTTACTGATGAGACAAGAAGCGATTCCTTTCAAACATCCGATATGAGACACGAACCGAGAGAAAATCCTTTCCTCTCCATTATTCATGGAATAATCGATAGTTTAAGGCGACAAATTAATCTTACAGAAATTAGAAGAAAACTTATTTGGAATAAATTGGGTACCTGAAAAGAAGCCAGTTAATGACATCATTTCCTTAAAAAAGACAAATTACTTTCGGAAAGTATAGCTGGCTGTATATTATTTTAAGTCATTATTTGAGTTCTGAATGATGAAGATCCCTTGATACTCTGTGAGCCCCACCAATATAACACCTAATTTGTACAAATGAGAAATTGTTTGATTATTCTATCAGTATTAATCAATTCAAATGTTTTCTTACCAGAAAATATCGACGTTTCTCAAGTCACCAGAGAGCTCTCTGAGAATGAGCTTTATTTGCCATAGTCATTGATAAGAAAGATACAGTAAAACCCCTCTAAACCGGAATTCTAGTAGAGAAGAATGTTGATACTTGTGGACAGGTGGCTGCTTAATGCAGGGTGAAAGTCATGCAGAAAACTCCTAGAGGAGCTTTCTGCATGACTTTCATCCTGCATTAAGCTACCACCTGTCTCCAAGAATGATATTTATATCAAATTTAATGTCCGGTTTAGAAGGGGTTTACTGTACTCATATAGTTAAATTTAATATTTACCACGCTGTGAAAACAAAATGTCTACCCGAAATGGGATATTGTGCATTTTGACTGCTTTCGATTCTTTTCAGGTTTTGAGAAACTATTGATCTGTTGTCAAACAGCTTGGACCTGGATGAGATGCCAGGTTATTCGCCGTCTCTGTTGGATCCAAGCTGTTTTGCCTATGCGGGTCAGGTCACGGAGAGTGGGATAAGTACATATATATATTTTAAATTTGTTTCCAGGAAGTCTATATAGTATACGCTTAGATATAACTTTGTGAACTTTATGATGTTTCCTGATGTACGTACCCGTTGCCCTGTGTACAGTGTAAAACCAAAGCACAATAAAAACTCCATACTACGAATTTTTAATAATTAAGAATAATGTCTTTGTATGTAGGCGGCTGCTTAATGCAGGATGAAAATCATGCAGCTAGCTCCTCTAAGAAGCTTTTTTGCATGACTTTCACCCTACATTAAGCCGTCAGCTGTCTGACAGGCCGATAATGATACTTGTTTTAGTGTTCGCAATACCGGGGTTTTACTGTATTTTGTTGCATTTACTCTGTCAGTCCCAAAGTCACCCAAATGCACCACGACAAGTACTGCGGTCCCAGATCAGACGCCGCTTGTACAAAGCTGTTTCTGACCAGGAACTTAACTGTTTGTCTCAACCTCTAGTTATGTGTCTCCGGTGAATTCTTTTGAAAACTGCATTTATTTATTTCAATTTTTCCTTGTACCGAAATTAGCCCATAATGAACACAAACAAACAACCATGGTATATTACAATCTCACTTAAAGTACGGATTTAACCCTTTACTCTATATGTATATTTTTCTACGCCTTTGTAAACAGAGTAGACCCAGATCAGATAGGCGATGTCTGATCAGGGTTTGCTCTGTTTGCTTATGAAATCTACAGTTTCTGCCACGGCCAAAACGCCGTTTTCATCAGTCATAAAATGAACTGATTAATATCCATGATGCCGTTATTTCTTACATGAATATTCATTGAGTAATAGGTTAAGACGTCTTAATTGTACTGCTAACACACTTCCATCTTCAAAGGTGTTTCATTGATAGTTTTGGTATGGATGGAACATTAAACGTTGGTTAATTAACAGGTGTCTAATTAAAACCGTATTATTAACTAAAGTTTAAGATTTAACTACAAATCAATATTAATTGCACAGTAGTATTCTAAAATATACAGTATGACTTTAAACTATACACTTAAGTTAAGCCTTATATCTATGGTGTTGCACTTTAATACATAGTTTTGCATAAGATAATCTTAAACCGTGGTTTAAAGTAACGACTCTTAATTATACACGTATAGTTAAACCTATGATTTAAGGGATTGTTGTGCAAACGGTCTTCCATATTTTACCAAATCATAAATAAATAAATAAATGTGGAAACATATCAGACTTTGAGAAGACATGATTTGATGGTGCAGGATAAAGTTTAATTTATATGGATGGGATAAGGCTTGGTACATACGGCATCTAATCGAAGCAAAATGGTTAAGGTAATATATCAAGCATTCATTCAGTTCGCCATGACAGAAGCTACTGCCTCCAATTTGTATCAGCCAAGAGCCTGGGGTTACTTCAAATGGATTTTATGTTAGTTGCGAATTTAGAATTCAAGACATGTTAACTTTGCTCTGTATTGTCTATGACAGACTTTCGATAACAGTCAATTTACAACGCAGTCCCTTGTTGTTCGTCTGCCATACTAAATGTGAAATAATAGTTGACATTTGAGGGATTATTTATCAAGTAAATGTTTATACAACAGTCAAATCCCTACAAAGCGATCACTTTATGCATAAAAATGTGAGCCTTTAAAAGGAGCTGACTGCTTAATTGCAGGAGGAAAGTAATGCAGAGATCTCACAAAGGAGCTTTCTGCTCAACATTCGTCTTGCATTAAGCTACCATCTGCTTCTAAGAACTAGAATAAGACAAAGGTTTGGTGGTTTTAGAGAGATATTTATTGAATTTAGTCTTTCAATAAGCAACCCTCAGTTTGTAAAGACAACTATGACTATGTATTAATCCTTTCCATTATATAAACACATTTACACGCAAATCTAAAGTTAAGAACATACTTACATCTTGGACAGAAACTGGAACTCGAATGTAATGTCTATGACAAAGTAATAGCCATCAGTAAACTTTCTCTGTGTTCAGTTGACTGTAACCTTTACAATTTCATCCAACTACAGTTGAACTTCAATATTTCGAACTCGGACATCAGTTAACTCGAACTAAACGTCCAGTCCTTCCAAAAATTACAATACAAAATTGTTTTAAACTGTAGCACTACATATATCTAGAAATACATGTAACATCTTAATGCAGGTCGAAAGTAATGTTGAAAGCTCCTACAGGAGCTCTCAGCATTACCTTTGACCTGCATTAAGCTGTGAACTTAAGAAATTGATCAGATTAGATATCGGATGAGTCGACCCTCCGTTATCTCGAAGTAATTTGCATGGTCCCTTGAAGTTCGAGAAATTTTGGAATTACTGCTGCATTTGCAACATTTCGGTCTTTAACATTTGCGACCAGTTGCGCATCAAACTGTAACGGTCACTATTAACAGAACATAGGACTGATATTTGCGTTTATCATGCACATGTGCATGCTAAAATTCATATTCATGCACTATTTTGACTGATTCTGCACGTGTTATTTCAAATCACAAAGAAGAAAAAATACTTCTAATCGACAAAGTTTCAAAGTGATGTGTTTCATTCTGTATTGCTTTGCTTTTTAATCAAACTAATCTTTGCATTACTCTGAAATAATGAATTTTCTGTCTCTCTTGATTACGTTTGCAACTATCAATGATTCGTTAAAAATTTCATGACACCGTCGTATAGCTAAACCCTTTGTCTGCTTAGCATGACCTAACTGACATTTGGAAACAGTTTGGACCCAGATGAGATGTCGAGTTACTCACAGCCTCATCAGGATATAAGCTGCTTGACCCATTAACTCATAAGCTATTTTTAGACCCAACCTCTTTGAATAAACCTACTGAAAAGGAAAACTGACTAGAGAAAAGGAGCATTTTTGAATTGTGTAGTTTTGAAATCATTGTGATAAATAGAGCATTTGCTCCTATGGAGTAAATGCTCTATTTATCACAATGGTTTCAAAAAGTGACTTTTACAGAGGCGTCCACAGGCTTCAATATAAGGTGAATGGGTTAACACTCTGTTTGTCAAAGGTTTAAACGAAGGTACTTGAAAACTGTGACAGATCCGAGTTTAAGCAAGCCTCATGTTCATAGCAGGATGATGGTTAAACAATCAACTAATAATCAGGTTTCCCTATAACACTAGGGATTATTCATATTAATGAAATCATTATTTTTCTAACACATGGATGAGTGTACACAGCGCGACGAAATATAATCAATTTGAACATTTTTTCAAAATTATTTCAATAAAAATCGTCCGGATCTTATTTTGGAACCATCCAGTTGTCATGTTAAGGACGCACAACATGCAAAGTATTTGCTGGTATCAGAAATTGAAATCGATAGGTTCATCAAACATTGCATGCCCTGATCCGATGGCTCCTTCGAGAGCCCTCTTATCTAGGTCTACACTATTTGTCTATGTCCTTTTAATTACACTGGACACTAATGTGTTTATATCGATTTCCAAGGCGATACAGAAAGCACCTCTCAGTGAAATCCCAGAACGACATTTCTAGTGTGCCAGACATCATTGTCAATTTAATAATAAAGATATAAGTCTGCTATTGATAAACGTCGCTTTAAATTTGTCATTCGTTTTAAGTTCTAAAAACTGTCAAACAGTCCATAGTAAATGCTTGACATAATGAGACAAGTAAAACATTGCTGTACATGTATAGCAAAGAGAGTAAGTGCTGCGGCAAAACAAAGCTTACCATCATGTAAACCTTAAGTATTAAATGCTATTGTAAGTGAAGTGTATAGCGTTTATTACTGGAGCATTGAAGGCAAAGTAGTTTTAAACAGTATAAAAACTGGTAAAATACCTTCTTTTCGAGTATACTAGTATACGAAAGTCTAGTCTTCTGGTGCTGATATAAATTTATTATGCTAGAAGGTAATAAGAAGAGCAAAAGTCGGGTATAGCAAAAGAACAACAAAGTTAATGATTAGTTATCTTTATTTTAAAAAAGCTTTGGTGTTTATAGCATAATTAAAACTACTATATAAATGACAATGAGGGACAATAATTAGTTGTTTGTTATATGGATGAACTTAATTTTATGAAAAGAAATAAAGACCTATCCTTCTTTGAAGAGTAGCAAAGGAAAATAAACAACTAATGTTCCTCATTACAGCATGCGTAAAACCAAGAGTTGTTAACCTTTTCTCCGTTTATCTATACATAATTTTATTTTTGGTGAATCTTTTTTTTAATAAAGCAATTTGGAAAAATAAAAATAAAACTATTTTTCACTGACATTAGTAGTGTTAACTGAGATGTACAGTATTTTAAATTAATCAGCTTTAAATCTAGCAGACGAAAATAAAACAGTTTCCTTAGGATCTTTCAGATATAAGTTTACTCTGCAAATATGTTTAAATGTATCTGTGGGGAAAAGGTTAAAAATAAACATTCGAAGCAAAGAAAGTACAGGTAACATTTTTATAAAGCAGTGATAACAAAAGAACAGTGTAATATATAAGACATTGTACCATAAGTAAACAACTCAAAAACCTCCAACGAGACTATAATTTAATAATAAGTCAATAATTTAATATTTTCAAAATCCAAGTAATTTTTATTTCCAATGCAGATATTTTTGACACCAACATGTGATTATTTTACTAGGAATTACGGATATTTTAGCAGTGTGTATTCTGATACGAGGACTCATAGAGAATGCCCCAATGAAGCTATTTATTGGTCAAGATATCATAACCAAAATGGCAGATTAACAGGTTCATATGATATTGAATAAGTATTGTCCATCTGGTATTACTAATGCTCAGGCCACATCCCTCCAATAACAAAATATCAGAAAATGCTCTAACTGTATTATCGGTCGAGTGATCATGACCAAAATAACAGGTCCACAATGACATAACTTGACAAAGAGGTATAAAAAATTTGAGAAAGATTCATAGAAAGATGACGGAGAAATGCACCGGACAAAACTGGACAGACCGACCAACGGACGGACAGACTGACAAACTGACAGAGTGATTGCAGTATACACCCACAACTAGTTGGAGGGGGTGTTAATAAAAGGTTAAAACCGTGGGAAAAACATCCGTATTTTGCACATAATTTCAAAATAAACTGCATATAAATCGCTGTGGTTGAATGGTTTCCGTGCTGTTATTCTGGCGCCTCTGTCTAACTAGTCACACACAGTTCATAAAAACAAAAATGGAATTACTGTTAATTACTGTGTTAACCCTTTCCCTCATACAAACGTGTTTTCACGCATTTGCAAACAGAGTAGACCCAGATCAGACGGCTCCTAGAGGAGCCGTCCGATCGGGGTCTACTCTGTTTGCTGATATAATTTGAAAGATCTATGTCTTCACTTTCTAAAATGGCTATAATGTACCACCTTTCACATTTCATTATAGCTATTTTGTTAATGAATATTCAGTA
The DNA here is from genome assembly GCA_963576725.1 of Azorinus chamasolen. Lineage (NCBI taxonomy): Eukaryota > Metazoa > Mollusca > Bivalvia > Cardiida > Solecurtidae > Azorinus > Azorinus chamasolen. The sequence goes on along the minus strand of OY755243.1, from coordinate 87,077,529 downwards.
GGTATTGAAATTTGAAATAAAAATAGAACAGGGAAAGGGTTAATGAATAATAGTTTAATGAGGTTCAACTGAATATACAACTATTTCATAGTGACTTCAATGGACTTGGGAGTATATAGTACGATATACACGCACACAGCAGTTAGTTTCGTGCATCAGATTTTAACTGATGCAAAATAGTTTAGCTTTTTCAGACAATAGATCTATATGTTGCTATATTTGTATGCTATATATGTACATATGCATTTTAACACCTTGGTAAACAGAACAGTCCCAGATTCGACACTTCGATTTATTTACCTAATTTATATAATAGCAATGAATAAAGGACGCATTTGCCATTTCAGAAACTGTTGAATCAAATCTCTATTATTACACAACCAAACAGAACAGATCCCGACTAGACAGCTACTCGCACAGGAACTGTCTGATATGGGTCTATCATATTTTCAAATGCGTAGAAATAGTATCTATGAAATACATGAACACAGTTAAGTACTAGTTAACTACTATCGCCTTAGAAATGTTTTCGTCTATAAAAACGTGTTTCAGATTTCGAAGGAAACTTTCAATCCTTTCATATGAATTATATATTCAGAGTGGCTTACAATTACAGCATTGTTGAGAGTCGAGTTACTCGGCCGATCCGGACATTGCTGCAATGGTTATAACGGACAAAAACAAACGTCTGTATGAGGGAAAGGATTAAGCACTTATGTAAATTTCTAATCCTAAACATTCACTGCAGAATTTGCAGAATTTCCTTCAATAATAGTTCCAAGCACAGTCACGCCTGTTGCACTGAACTTGGCTGGAAGCGTTTTTTCCTACAAGTGAATTAGTAGGATTGAATTCAATTGCAAAACCGAACGCCCAACGCGTTTCTCACAACCTTTTACCTGATTATTATTCATGTAAGAAATAATGACATGAATATTTATTACATGGATATTTAAAATGAAATGGCATGTACCTATATATGTCTATGTCTTCTTTAACCCTTTACTTCATATAAACACGTTTTCACGTATCTGCAAACAGAGTAGACCCAGCTTAGACGGCTCCCAGTATAAAGTTTGGTGGAGAAATAAAGAAGCTACTCGTGAATATGTTGAAAATTACGCATCTTATCTGGACCTCTGTACTGAAGCAATATGACCAGGGTCCATGCTTATAAAACTTTTAGTTGAGTCTGAGTTCGTTCTCAAGTTTTTGATTGGTCAGATTTGAGCCTTTGGCTCAAATCTGACCAACCAAAAGCTTGAGAACTCAAATCTGACCAATCAAAAGTTTGAGAACGAACTCAGACTCAACTAAAAAGCTTTATAAGCATGGACCCTGGTTTTACTATATCTAGGTAATGGTAGACTTATTCAGTTTTATAAATATATTGACAGGGAGCGCTGGTTGTCCGAATATATAGGGTAATTATGGTAGTTTGTAATCTGTATTTATTAAAAAATCATGTTTTCTCTTTTCATTATCTGAAGACATTATCCTGGATATCATCATTCTGCACATGACAGCCTAAGAGGCTCGTGTCAATTTACATTCAGTAATAAATGTGCAAATTCTCACATCTGCAGTATATCACTCGATTGAGATGATTGGTGTAAATGAAATTTATGCAAATACTATTCCACTTATGCAATACCATACAAAAGTAAGCATGCCCGTATCTCAAACGTTTTACATATGTGGTTCGTAATGTTTTCTTTGACAAATATTCACAGACAGCGTAATCTTTTTATCATGCATTTGTTTTATCATGAATCATTACCACTGCCGGTCTTATTTTTAAACATTGCATGTGCACAAGTTCATGCAATGGTTTCTAACATGGCATGTGTTGTTAAAAAACAATGTAAATGTTTTAAAATCGATATGAACAGTTCTCATTATATTGTCGAACTAAGGAATACGGTAAATCGTCGTTATTTCGACCACTCAAGTAAATATCATAATCGGTCTTTAAAATAAATTGACGCTTAAAATCTGAAAGTCGTGCAGATAGCTCCATGGCGAGCTTTCTGCAAGATGAAACGTTAAGCATTCACTTGCCAAACGCATTCTTAATTCTTGTTTACTAATAATTCGTATAAGCGAGTGTTTACTGTATGTTAAGGTTAAGTTACCCAATAGATACAACCCTGTTGCAATAAATCACCATTTTAACCCAGTCCTTCATATTGGCGCCTTTTGTAAAAGTCACTTATTGAAACCATTAAGATAAGTAGAGCATTTGCTGCATAGGAGCAACAGCTTTATTCATCACAGAGGTTTCAAAACTACACAAAACATTCCCTTTTCGTAGTAAAAGCCCCTTTTCAGTAGATTCATTCGGAGAAGTTATGATTCTGCATTGGTCAAAGGTTCCATGTGCTATTATAGCAATTAATCTAATTAATAATCATCATATGATTATTTCTGGCATGAATATTCATGGAATAAAAGGTTAAACTATCCTATGAAGGAATGGGTTAAACAATTGGCCACTTCTAATATCAGCAATAAATATAAAATGAAATGACTTGGCCTTCCAGACTGATGAGAAATGTCTGTTTTCCAAGTAAGGAGACTCTAAAATAAACAGGAAAAACGGCATTCTCTTTCGTCATGATTTAGCCTATTAGACTATTTGGCTAAATTATCATACAGAAGGCATTTGTTCGTTAAAAATAAAGTGTGCCCTTGACAAATAGTACATCTGTTTCAATGAATTATACATTGTAAGTTGCTCAAAATCAATGTGAAGCTGATGCTTCTTCTTACCCTTAACATGACAGAGAAGTATTTTGGTGACTTTGCGAAAAGAGTAGACCTAGATCAGACAACTGCTGTTGGAATCATCTATCCAGTGTATGTCGCTCTGTTTGCTGATAACATTATATGGGCCAGAGTCTACAATTTCGCAATTACCAAACTGTTATGTGCTCATATACCAGTATGAATAAAACAGCTAATAAATATTCATGATGTCATTATTTCTTATGTGAAAACTTATGAGGTAAAGGGTTAAGCAAATGAATTCATTTTGTTAGGCCAAACATTAGACAGGGATTGGCCATTTCAGTTAGTTAACAGACCTTTGAAAATAATAAATATTTTGTTCAATTATTATGCAACAGTATATAATACATTACGTTTTTCTTCAGTTTGAATTCGGTATCCACTGACCACTGTTTTCGTTTGTTCTTTATCTATATATAAACTTATGCTGCAAGACACTTTTACCCTTAGAAGGCTTAATCCTTTCCCTGTTATATGTTTATTACAATTTTCATTACCTACTGAATATTCATGGGCAAAACAGTTATAGTAAAATATGGAAGCTGGAAAACTGTAGCCATTTTAGAAAGTATAGAAACAGATCTATCTATTTCCTTTGGCAAACAGAGCAGAACCTGATCAGCCGGGTCTATAGGAGCCGTTTGATTTTGGTCTACTCTGTCTGCGGATGCGTAAAAGCACATTTATATGAGGGAATGAGTTATTATTTAAAGTGAAATTACCCATCATTATTTAACTAAAGAGTCCATTCAGTATGAAATGATGAACTATGCTAGATGAGTTTAATTGACAAACAGTGCAGACCCTGATCAGAGGAATCCTCTATGAGAAGTCTGATCTGGATCTTCACTGTTTGCAAATGACAGTACACTCGTGTCCCGTATGCAAAGTGTTCAAAGCATCACGAGTGAGTTTGTATTTAGATGAGTAACTAAACATCTCATGAAAATGCAATTATAGATTATCAAATACAGTAAAAATTCTATAATATTTTAGAATTGAAGGATTTATGTCTTTGTAAGCAGGTGATTGCTAAATGCAGGGCGAAAGTCATGCAGAAGCTCCCCTAGGGAAGAATTCTGCATGACGTTCACCCAGCATTAAGCTGCCATGCGCCTGTGTTAAATAAATATAATGGTAGGTATTTGAGTGTTCGAATAATCGAGGTTTTACTGTATTTGAATTACAAATCAATAACTATCTACTCTGAAAACAAATACAGACGACTTGTTCTACTGTTCACCATGTATTAACCATTTACCTCATGAATATGCATGCAAGAAATTAACCACATTAAATTAAGATATTTAATGTACATATGTTGTCTTAGGCAGACATTGTAGAATCAGATATATACGAGTCCACATGCAATCAGAACAGGCCTTGTTCAGATGGCTGCTGTAGGAGCCGTAAATTATCTGGATCTACTCTGATTGCAAAGGGGTGCAAACGGTGTTTATATCATGTAAACAGTTAACCTTTTCCCGCATATTGACGACTTTTGACGACTCTGTAAAAGTCACTTTGTGAAACCATTGTGATAAATAGAGCATTTGCTCCTATAGGAGCAAATGCTGTATTTATCACAATGGTTTCAAACTACAAAATTCTAAAATTTTCCTTTTCTCTAGTTAATGCTCCTTTTCGATAGATTTATTCAAAGATGTTGTATCTAAAAATAGCCTATGAGGTAATGGGTTAACTAAAGGTTTCAATAGTTATGTAATCGTATTCTCTTATACGACACGAGTTATGACTCACATCATATATAATTCAAGTGAGATACATATCTTTGACAACGACCTTGCAATGCAATCGAGAAGTACAATTTATTGCAGGTTCGTCGTAGCAGCAATAAAAGTTCTGTCTGTAACCTAAGGCTTCAACTACAAGACTATATAAGGATTGTACTTCAGTGACAATTTAGCCATAATATAACACTTTACCTCAAAATATATGTCTTTTAACACCATTGGAAGCATAGCAGACACATGTAACATCTGAGGCCCGCTCTGTTTGCTGATGAGATAAATGTAGATCTAATTCCACTGCTTCTGTTATGGCCAAAACGTCCTTTGTCCATATGATAAAATAAAGAAATTATCTATAGGATATTCATGTCATTATTTCATGTTCACCTAGGAAATGGTTAATTAAAACTGTAGATAGAATTCTTAATAGTCCTACTACTCATATAAGCTGTAAATAGTATATATACTATTGTAAAACATATAACACATAAGAGTGTGTCTTCAACCTTAGTCTTTATCTCATGAATATGCATTAGGAATAATGAATACATGCATAACTGTGAATTAGCTGGCATGTTATAATGGAATCATTTTAAAACAAGGGAATATGTTTACCATGGAAGAAACTGTAGAATCAGATTTCATAAAGCAAACAGAAGATCCTGATTAGAAGACTGTTATAAGTGCCGCCTGAGCTAGGTTTACTCTGTTTACAAAGGCTGTATCTATTGGGTAAGTTATTAAAATGCGTTAACACATCGGGTTATATAGATATATAACACTTTCCTTTTATAATGCGATCCTGAAACTTCTTATAATTAATCAGTTTTATTGTTACAGTAACATCCCTCTAAACCGGATTTCTAGTTGAGAAGAATTTAGATACTTTTAGGCAGGCGGCTGCTTAATGCTGGGTGAAAGTTATGCAGAAAGGTCCAAGAGGAGAAATCCAGTACAATACCTATCCATACACTATAGCATACGCAAAATAAAATAATATGATGACAGTTTAACTGTACTGTTAACCTAGATGTATATGGAAGTTTTGCATGATCAACACGGTAACATGTGCTTGGACCTTTCATGCCGAAGAATCTCCCGTTAACGGATTTGCAAACAGAGCACATTAGCCGTTTGACCAATATCTGCTTGTTAATGAAATTATATAGATCTAGTTCCATAGCATCCCACGTCCTCCAAATCTTCTGGATTCGTATGCCGTTATAAAACAAGTATCTAATTAAATTCCATGATTTTGTTCATGAATATTTACGAATTACAGTAAAACCTCTCTATAACGACCACTAAATTACATCAACTATTTTGTGTTAAGGGCAGATGGCTGCTTAAAGCAAGGTGAAAGTGAAACAGAACGCTCCTATAGGAGCGTTCTGTTTAACTTTCACCTTGCTTTAAGCTTTGAACTAATTAACACAATTTAGTGGTCGTTATAGAGAGGTTGTACTGTATAGCGTTAATACAGCTGTTAATTGTGAGTTTCCGTGTTCAATATATATTCCAAATTTCAACGCCTACTGAATATTCATGGACAAAATTGTTATAATGAAATATGGAAGGTGGAATATTGTTATTATCTTTCAAATGTAGTATGACGGACAAACAACAAGGGTATGCATTGTAAAATTACTGTTAGCGAAAGTCTGTCATAGACAGTTCAGGATAAAGTTGGCATGTCTTGAATTTTAAATTTGAAACAAATATAAAATCTATTTGAAGTAACCCCAGGCTCTTGACTGATACACATTGGAGGCAGTAGCTTCTGTCATGGAAAACAGAATGAATGCCTGATCGAAGCTTTTTGTATGATTTTCATCCTGCATTAAACAGCCACCTGCCTAAAAGTATCTAAATTCTTCTCTACTAGAATTCCGGTTTAGATTGGTTTTATTGCACACGTTTTCACACATTGAAATGATGTAATTGAATATATTTGGACAAACGCAAGTTCCTTGTCATACTAACACGTAATTAATGAGGCTGCGTTTAGTTATTACCTGAGAGAGACGGGGCCTTTTGGTGCATTTGTAAACAAATTCGACCAAGATTGGACTGTTCCTGAATGGGAATGTGATCTGACTGTTTCTGCTTGGGGTCTGCTCTGTTTGCTCATGAACTAATCAGTATTTGATTCTAAGTTTCTGCCATGTTAACCTTTAGCCTGCTATGGGCGGATGTGTGAATACCTAAGCAAACATTTTTGATCCAGATGAGACGCCGAGTAACTCGGCGTCTCATCTGGATCCAAACTGTTTGGCACCCTGATTGCATTTTGGCATATAGGAACGTTCTATTTTACTTTCATCTTGCTTTAAGCAGCCACCTGCCCTAAATACCAGCTAATTAACTCAATTTAGTTGGCCGTTATAGAGAGGCTTTACTGTATATACTCGGTTCCTTCACTGTAAGAGTTAATGTAGCAGACCAAGATCTGACGGTTCCTGCACTGTAAGGGTAAGGAAGCAGACCAAGATCTGACGGTTCCTGCACTGTAAGGGTAAGGACGCAGACCAAGATCTGACGGTTCATGCACTGTAAGGGTAAGGAAGCAGACCAAGATCTGACGGTTCCTGCACTGTAAGGGTAAGGAAGCAGACCAAGATCTGACGGTTCCTTCACTGTAACGGTTAAGGTAGCAGACCAAGATCTTACGGTTCCTGCACTGTAAGGGTAAGGACGCAGACCAAGATCTGACGGTTCATGCACTGTAAGGGTTAAGGTAGCAGACCAAGATCTGACGGTTCCTGCACTGTAAGGGTAAGGACGCAGACCAAGATCTGACGGTTCATGCACTGTAAGGGTAAGGACGCAGACCAAGATCTGACGGTTCCTGCACTGTAAGGGTTAAGGGAGCAGACCAAGATATGACGGTTATTGTAGAAGCCGTACGATGTTTCTGCTCAGATTGTTTATAAAATGATATAGAGCTGATTCTATAGTGTCTGTTATTTTTTATAACGCCATTATAAAACGGTCAGCTACTTATTATTCATTTATTATGAATGGTCATGAGGGAAAGGTAAAGTTTAGATGATGTCGCACTGCAGCTGCTTGTGGATGTCACACAATGTACAAACAGATTAGGCTCACCCCTGGGGTGAAAGTGTTCCGAGGCCATGCGTCATGTGTAATTGACACGATTCCATTTGCAGATGGCCAGAGTAACATATATTACTGTGAAATACAGTAAAACCTCTCTAAATCGGACGTTAAATTTTGTATAGATATCGATCTTGCAGACAGGTGGCAGCTTAATACAGGGTGAAAGTCATACAGAAAGCCACTCTAGGAACTTTCTGCTTGGCGTTCACCATGAATTAAGCAGCCACCTGCCTAAAAGCATATAAATTATTCTCTACTAGAATTCCGGTTAAGAAAGGTTTTACTGTACTTTAAATTTGAATCGAAACGTGTGTCTTTAATAGTCTAGGTTTAATGGCAGATGATACCCTAAATACGCTTCAAACGATAAAGAGTCGGGATATAAAGACATATTATTGCTATTGCTAATTTATTAGAAAGTTCTAGAGGCACGTCTCTAAACATTCCTCTATTGCTCATTGCAACATTGAATTGATTTGTAAAGGCACTGGGTTATTAATCTTTTATCGAATATTACGTAATTAACCCTTATTGGCCACACTATTGGCGACCACCTGCTCGCAATCGAGAACAGTTTGAATTCTGACGAGACAGCGAATAATTCGGCCTCTCATCAGGATCCGAGTTGTTTGATATTCGGCCAACAGTTCTTTTAAAATCTTGATCAATTTGGAAGCTGTAGGAATTGCACCAGATCGAAATGGGAGAGTCCATTAGTTTTCACAGCGTGGTGATAGAAGAGGTTCTGTATGCTTGATATAATTGCAAATTTGGGGGTGTTTGTGTTGTTGTTTTGACTGAAATAGACAATTTTATATGAGTATTCGTTTCTTTGCAACTTAATATAAATACATGAATTATATAATATATAAAAAAAAAGGTATTGTTGACTGATAAATCAGTTTAGTCAACGCATTTGATAAAGTGATGATAGATGATTACGACTATGAGATTTTATTTATCACATTAAAGGGAAATCAGAGAAAATGCATGCACAAATCGCTTGAACATTTCACATAATATAGTATTACAGTGTGAAGGAATTTTTAGCCATGGCAGAAACATTAGAAAGATCAATGGCATTCCATGAGCAAACAGGACGGAGCCTGTTTGGACGATTCCTGTTTGTATATGAAATAATGCACATCTGATTATACAGTGTTTGCCATTTACAAACTATCTCTGATTACTATAACAAAATCTATCAAATGGATATTCATGATGTCATAATTTCTCACATGAATATTCACGGGGTAAAGACTTAAAGGTTATCACAATATTAACGAAATATTTATTTTACTGTATTATTTGCATTACAGTAAAACCTCACTATAACGGCCACTTAATTGTGTTAATTATTTGGTATTTGGGGCAGGTGGCTGGTTAAAGCAAGGTGGAAGTAAAACAGGAGCGTTCTGTTTTACTTTCACCTTGCTTTAAGCAGCCACCTGCATTTAACACAATATACTTGGTGTAATTTAGTGGTCGTTATAGAGAGGTTTTACTGTAAATATATTAAGCACGATGGCACACAGTGCGTTTATATTTATACCACTTTAAATGAAACTAGTTGTTATAAAAACAGGTTTAGTATCAAATGAGTCTAAGAATGTGTCCAGACAATATTTTGCTGAGTTTTGCCATCTTTAAACTGCCAACCGCACATGCAAAAACAAACAACATTATTTAGTTGTATATGTTTCCATCGCAACAGTTTATACCTAGTTTGATATCCCCAGATGAATTATTGCTATGCATACAAATGTAATCAGATAGTAAAGGCATTTGTTTGCCACAATATCTGGCAGATAGTTTCTGGTTATTGATAAATATCTTTACCCATTCCTCTAGAGTCGTTCCAATCGTATATAAACTGGAGAAGCAGAATTGTTTTTATAGCTCAGGGGCATACTATAAAATGATCGTGCTGACCCTTATATTAACCGCTACATTAAATACCCTAAGTTATTTTGCAACTTGCACAGACCCAGGTCAAACGGCCGATGAATGAGCCATTTCATTCGAGTCTACACTATTTCATACCACAGTAGAACCTGTCTTAAGCGGCCATACATTTATTGAACACATGTGTCTTAAAAGCAGATGGTAGCTTAATGCAGACATCTCCGATAGCTCTCTGCTTACCTAAGTTACCATTATTAGACCTTTTTTCGATGACCGCTTAACTGTATATGTCATCAAAATGACACCAGCTTGACTTGTTCAGATTTACAAACCAGGTTAGATGGGAGACTAGGTGTCCGTGTACTACAGGGTAATTAGCGTAGTATGTATGGCGGAAAAATGACATTTAGATATTGAAAACTGTCCATTTCCCAGCAAGTCTTCTGAACAGCATTAGTATTTGACGAGTCACAAGGAATACGTTTGATTTGAAAACTAGGCGGATGGATTGTTTCATCAATGTTTGTAATTTGCCAGGACCGGTATTAAAACCCATTTGCTCCCACGATCCCATATATGGGACGTAGGCAAACAGTGTAGACTCTGATCAGCCGCCGCATAATGCGGCGTCTGATCAGAGTCTACACTGTTTGCTGATAGGAAATTCAATATAAAACAAAACAAAAATGAAATTTTAGACCAGACATCCCTAAGATAAAAGATAGACTAATCCAATATATAAGCATGGAAGAATCCACTGGGAGCAAATGGGTTAATACAGCGCCATAGGAGTAGTTTAACCTTAGAAAGACTTAAATACGTGTTTCTGTCAAAACTATGGAGTGATTTTTTCATTCAATGGCTTTTGGAATACTGTGCTAACAAATGATTTATATTAAGCTTTAAGTCTCAAGAATAACTTTACTTGTACTGAGTTTATGAGATTAAGGAATTTTCAAGAAACTGAGATTTTTATTAATTTTCTCCTTAGGAGCTTTATGAATACGGGCCGTGTATTATCATCTCCTTTAACGCCGTTATATGTTTGATTAAGCCTTTCCCTCGAAATGATGACTGTTGGCACAATTTGCAAATAGAGAAGAACAGAAGACCCAGATCATACGGCTCCTACATACGGCTCCTGTAGGAGCCGTCTTATCAGAGTCTGGTCCGTTTGCTTTGGAGACTTATATAATTCAGTCAATATACAAAATAATCATATCATTGTTTATAATTATTTCTGACAGGAATATCCATGAAGGGAAAGGATTATAGGATTATTGTATTGTAAAACTGTTAGAGTATGTCATTCAAATTGATTATGCATTGTTACATGTTGTATCTGCGGTAATTTAAACATAGAATTGATTATGCTTTGTTACATTTTGTATCTGCAGTATTTGAAACATATAATTGATTATGCTAAGCTCTGAATGTTCTAACTCTTTACATACTGTAATATTCAATTCAATCCATGTACATGTTTAACCCTTTACTCCATAAATACGCCTTTCTACGCATTTGCAAACAGACCAGACCCAGATCAGACGGCTCCTATAGAAGCCGTCTAATCAGAGTCTGCACTGTTTACTTATTATATTAATATAAATTACTACTCGAAATTTGATAAGGATCAAGGATATAATCTTACATGTTTCATTGATAGAAGAAATATATCATAAAAGTTTTACTGTAGTCAGTACATACATTTGTGCTTGTAAATGGTGTACTCGTATATACACCGTATATACAGTGGTTACTTGCTGACATAGTGAAACTATATTAAAATGATTAACACACTCCTAAACCATACCTAGTATAAATAGCATACAGAATACATATTGACCATTGTAAAAACTGCTTGTGTCAATGTGCGAATTGATATTTATGGCGACATTATTTCTTACGTGAGTACCCATGGAGTAATTGATTAACACAGTAAATAAATTGAACTGAATGGAATATTGTAACAGTTCTATTATTGTCGACTATTCGCCTGCTAAGCGCGTACAGACTAGTATTTGACTATTTGCAAACAGTTTAGATCCAGATGGGTAGCCGAATTACTGGACGTCTAACCAGGGTTTAATCATTTCCCTGTTCAATATTAATGTAAGGAATAATGACATCATGAATATTTATTGGCTCTATTTGATAATGTAAACTTTTCAAGGGAACCTTTTGCTTTGATAAAAGCTGTAGAATCAGATCGATAGCCTGTCCAAAGCAAACAGAGCAGGCCCTGACCAGACGGCTCCTATAGGAACCGTCTGATTTGGGTCTACTCTTTTTGAAAATGAATGAAAAGGTGTTTATATTAGGGAAATCGTTAAGCACTTTGTTACTCGGACAATAAAAGTACAAAAATGAGTCATGCAGGAAACACCACATACAGAACAAACAGTCGCCCGAACAGCAACACAAGGAAACAGCAAATGTACATAACTATAAAAACAACAAGAGACGCACAAAGACAAAACAAACATGCAATAGGGGGAAGATGGAAGTACCGCCTTGGAACGGTCAGTGACAAAAGTCACTTGGGGGTTAAACCGGTTTATGGGCGCCCAACCTCACACTTATTCTATCCCCACCCTAAAAGACAAACAGTGTAAATAAACGTATCCCCTCTCCGACTAAACTACAATAACCGCGACGGCAAATACAGTGGTAAAGTGCATGTATAACGAAAACATTTAAGTGAACAAACTGTATCCACCTATCGCTAGTGTACTCAATGATTGAGCTGCAAACAGAGTAACTGTAGAAAAGTAATAAAGGGTACGACAAAAAACCAAATAGTACAGATATCCGACGTTCTCCTTCCATTTCTGGATTTAAGAGGTCGCCTTCATAGAGTACTAAACCTTTCTTGTCGGCGTACATGCAAAGAGGCCAGCGTGATTGCCAACTGTAAAAGGGTTCACAACCAAACATGCAGTATGTTGTAGTACTACAGGATCATATCCCTTTTTAATGAATTTTTTAACATATCTGATGAACAAAGTGAGAAAATGGGTATGTCCAATAATTTTACGATGTTTGTAAATCACATCACCATAAAATTCAGGATGTGAAATACCGTGTCGCAGAAGCGCCTTGAGATTACATTGGTACTTGCCAATAAGCGAGAGATTTCGATAGTAAAATTTAGAGAAAGTTTTTCTTAGTTTATGGTATCTATATCCTTGCTTAAGCAGTTTCTCAGTTAAAATGAGATTTCGACTATTAAAATCGTCAATAGATGAACAAGCCCTAGCAAAACGAATAAGTTGAGATATATAAACCCCGTAAGATGGAGCCCGGGGAACATCCCCGTCAAGATGAGGAAAATTAACAATATTAAAATCAAAATCATCTCTTTTGTCATATATTTTAGAAGAAATCATTCCATTATCAATTTTAAGGTCTAGATCAAGAAACGCTGCACAATTGTCGGACGGGTTAGCTATATTCAATTTGAGTTCTTTAGGATAACTTGTAGGAATAAGAGCATCAAAGAAAGGTTATCTAAGTTAAAAATATCATCCAAATATCAACAAGTTTCATTAAAGGCTTTTATAACATCTTTTTGTAATTGAGGATTCAAACGCAACATGATATCTCTCTCATAGCAGTACAAAAACAAATCTGCGACAAGTGGAGCACAATTCGTACCCATAGGAATACCAATTACCTGACGGTATATAGCATTCCCATAAAAAAAAGTAAAAAGTACCTAGTTATAGTCTACTTTCAGTCCGAATGACCGCTCAGCCGACTGTACATTTACTCCCCTGGTCATTGAGTCATTGGCCTACAATATTGAGCACTGCTAACATATGTCGCAATCATGCAGCCGCAGTACCGGCGAGTGACCCTCACAGGTACCCATTTTAACCCCTGGGTGGAGAGGATGTGCGGGTGGGAGACACGGAAAAGCGTCTCTGAAATTTCCGGGAGAGACCGGGATTTGATCCCCGGACGTCCGGACTGACAGTCAAGCGCGTTACCACTAGACCACCTCCACGCCCATAACGTACAAATATGTTATCCAAAAGAAAGGTTAGTGATTCGCAAACTTCTGAGCAAGTCCAATTGGTGTAATATTTCATTTGCTCGTCAGTAAAGAAAGCTTTTTCAGTATTACATGCCAAGAATGATGTTTTTTCCCGGGCAAATACATTCTGGATTAAGTTAGTAAGCTTATCTTTAATTAAAATATGAGGAAGAGTTGCGTACAGAGTAGAAAAATCGTACGTGCTTACAGTGGATGCAAGATACCTTTTGTTCTTAAGTTTGTTTAAGTCTTCAGAAGAGTTCTTAATAGACCAGAAGAGATTTATTCCAGAATTTTCATAAGTCTTATCACAGTAGAATTTTACATGTTCCTTCGTTAAACAAGAAGTCAAAAGTATAGACAATTTAGTAGTTGTACATGAACTAGAATTTGCAATGAAACGCGCTTTATATGGTTTTTATGTAGTTTTGGTAACCAATACATTGTAGGAAGTTTATGTTGTGTAATTTTAATATTGGTTCCAAGTATGACTTGGTATTAATAATTTCCTGCTTCAAGACCTCGATATAATGTAATCGTCAAATAATAATCACATTATTCGATGCCTTATCAGCAGGAACAAAAACGTATTTAGAATGGAAATCCTGTAAACTCTTTTTAAGATGTCTAAAAGAAATTCTAGGTTTAGGTGGAAGAAGGTGTTTATTAGAGCTATAAAAGGAAATGCGTTTATCAATTATATCAAAAATTAGCTTTTTCCAACTAGAAAGAACATTAGACTCAACATGTTCTCTTCGACACCATTTAATACTTAAATTTTGTAAAGCCTCCGCAATCTGAACTCGACAAGAGTTAAAATCTATCAAGGATGGTATTCTATATTTGGGACCTTTATTCAAAAGAGATCGTAGACGTTTATCTTTAATTATCTCAAAATTACCAGTAATCACATGACCAGCCGGAGAATAGCAAAATTTTGAGGTGGCGCAATCTGAATTATCAGGAATATTATCATTAATATTAAGGTCGGCCACAATTTTATTATAGTTTAAAATTGTATTTCTGATGGGTTTGTTATATTTGTAGCAGATGATAGGTGGTTCTGTATTTTTAAAGTATTTAGGAATAGTGTCAATTACATTTTTGTCTCTAAAAATACTTTGGAGGTCAATAAAATCAATACCTTTATTAATAAAAGGAATTTTCAAGAAGAATCTTTGGTGTTCAGATAATTTGTCAATGTGCGGTCTGAGAACATGTAGAGTAAAGCTTTGTATCAAACTAGCCGTTCCTATGAGAGGATCTGATCTAAAAATAATTTTATCGGCTTGCTCGTCAATATCTTTTAATGAACATATAGATAAGGAGGAAAGTCTAGAAAGCATGGCATGTTTACCAGAAGTTCGATGTAAAGTATGTAGATCAAGAAGAGTCATTTTCAAACGAGATTTTCGTTTAATATTACCATTTTTGCGAATGCCATGTGATCGAGATTTGCGTTTTCTTATAGAAAAAATTGAAAAAATATCTATATCTGGTTCTTTAGAAATATTTCCAGTCTGGTAAATATTATCATTCAGTCCTAAAGGAAAAGGTGTTTGCAATTTTTTTATCCAATTTAATTCAGATATAAATCTAGCTTTCGATTTAAAGCTACTAGTAGCCTCCTTATCATATGTTATATGCTCAACAATTTGTACTAAAACATCTTTAAAAGAATGGCTAGATTTCCGAAAGTGTTGGTATAAAAAATTGTTTAGTTTACGATTTCGACACTGATATGCATGCTCACGAAATCGAGTCTTCAAAGCACGTCCTGTTTGTCCTACGTACTGTATACCGCAACTAGGCGCGTTTCAAGTTAAAACACAAATAACATTAGTAGTAGTACAATCAACGTCTGAGTTTATCTTGACATTAAATGTTCTACCATTAACTGTAGATTTTATAGTGGAATTACAATAAATGTTACTACAACATATGCACCTCTTAGCAAAGCACTTTTGGATAATCGGATACACTCTGTGTCGCTTGTATAAGGACCGTTTACGAATAGAAGAAACATTTTGGATAACAGATTTTAAAGGTGAAAGTAAAACTCTTGGTCCATTGAAAAAACATTTATTAATAGAAAGAGATGGTATGTGAAAAGATGATGCTGACTGAAGATTAAGTTGTTTTAAACGAACAAAAGGTTGAAGGGAAGAGAAATTAGAAATATTTCTGGGTACTTGTACAGACGACACAGATTGCATATTTATAGCGTTCAGTTCTATTAGAGATATTTTAACTTTAATTTTAACAAACCCATCAGAAATACAATTTTCAACTATAATAAAATTGTGGCCGACCTCAATATTAATGATAATATTCCTGATAATTGAGATTGCGCCACCTCAAAATTTTGCTATTCTCCGGCTGGTCATGTGATTACTGGTAATTTTGAGATAATTAAAGATAAACGTCTACGATCTCTTTTGAATAAAGGTCCCAAATTTAGAATACCATCCTTGATAGATTTTAACTCTTGTCGAGTTCAGATTGCGGAGGCTTTACACAATTTTAGTATTAAATGGTGTCGAAGAGAACATGTTGAGTCTACTGCCCTTTCTTGTTGGAAAAAACTAATTTTTGATATAATTGATAAACGCATTTCCTTTTACAGCTCTAATAAACACCTTCTTCCACCTAAACCTAGAACTTCATTTAGACATCTTAAAAAGGGTTTACAGGATTTCCATTCAAAATACGTTTTTGTTCCTGCTGATAAGGCATCAAATAATGTGATTATTATTTGACGATTACATTATATCGATGTCTTGAAGCAGGAAATTACTAATACCAAGTCATACATTTCAGTTACCACTGACGAAAAGACCATCATTTCAGATCATGTCAAAAAGTGTGAACAATTTGGAACCGATATAAAAATTACACAACATAAACTTCCTACTATGTATTGGTTACCAAAACTACATAAAAAACCATATAAAGCGCGTTTCATTGCAAATTCTAGTTCATGTACAACAACTAAATTGTCTATACTTTTGACTTCTTGTTTAACGAAGGTAAAGGAACATGTAAAATTTTACTGTGATAAGACTTATGAAAATTCTGGAATAAATCTCTTCTGGTCTATTAAGAACTCTTCAGAAGTCTTAAACAAACTTAAGAACAAAAGGTATCTTGCATCCACTGTAAGCACTTACGATTTTTCTACTCTGTACACAACTCTTCCTCATATTTTAATTAAGGATAAGCTTACTAGCTTGATCCAGAAAGTATTTGCCCGAGAAAAAACATCGTTCTTGGCATGTAATGCTGAAAAAGCTTTCTTTACTGACGAGCAAATGAAATATTACACCATTGGACTTGCTCAGAAGTTTGCGAAGCACTAACCTTTCTTTTGGATAACATATTTGTACGTTATGGGAATGCTATATACCGTCAGGTAATTGGTATTCCCATGGGTACGAATTGTGCACCACTTGTCGCAGATTTGTTTTTGTACTGCTATGAGAGAGATTTCATGTTGAGTTTGAATCCTCAATCACAAGAAGATGTTATAAAAGCCTTCAATGATACTTGTCGATATTTGGATGATATTTTTAACTTAGATAACCCTTTCTTTAATGCTCTTATTCCTACAATTTACCCTAAAGAACTCAAATTGAATAAAACTAACCCGTCCGACAATTATGCAGCGTTTCTTGACCTAGACCTTAAAATTAATAATGGAATGATTTCTTCTAAAATATATGACAAAAGAGATGATTTTGATTTTAATATTGTAAATTTTCCTCATCTTGACGGGGATGTTCCCCGTGCTCCATCTTACGGGGTTTATATATCTCAACTTATTCGTTTTGCTAGAGCGTGTTCATCTATTGACGATTTTAACAGTCGAAATCTCATTTTAACTGAAAAACTGCTTAAACAAGGATATAGATACCATAAACTAAGAAAAACTTTCTCTAAATTTTACTATCGAAATCTCTCGCTTATTGGCAAGTACAAATGTAATCTCAAGGTACTTTTGCGACACGGTATTTCACATCCTGAATTTTATGGTGATGTGATTTACAAACTTCGTAGAATTATTGGACATACCCATTTTCTCACTTTGTTCATCAAATATATAAAACAATTCATTAAAAAGGGATATGATCCTGTATTATTACAACATACTGCAATCACGCTGGCCTCTTTGCATGTACGCCGACAAGAAAGGTTTAGTACTCTATGAAGGCGACCTCTTAAATCCAGAAATGGAAGGAGAACGTCGGATATCTGTACTATTTCATTTTTGTCGTACCCTTTATTACTTTTCTACAGTTACTCTGTTTGCAGCTCAATCATTGAGTACACTAGCGATAGGTGGATACAGTATGTTCAATTAAATGTTTTTTTGTTATACATGCACTTTACCACTGTATTTGCTGTCGCGGTTATTGTAGATTAGTCGGAGAGGGGATACGTTTATTTACACTGTTTGTCTTTTAGGATGGGGATGGAATAAGGGTGAGGTTGGGCGCCCATAAACCGGTTTAAACCCCCGGTGACTTTTGTCACTGACCGTTCCAAGGCGGTACTTCCATCTTCCTCCTATTGTATGTTTGTTTTGTCTTTGTGCGTCTCTTGTTGTTTTTTCTACCCATGTACATTTGCTGTTTCCTTGTGTTGCTGTTCGGGCGAGTGTTTGTTCTGTATGTGGTATTTCCTGCATGACTCATTTTTGTACTTTTATTCATATTGGAAGGTGATAGGGGGGCACCTGTATTGTGTTCATCAACACGTCAATTACATTAGTGTAGCTACTAAGTGCATCAAATTGTTGGTGAACACAACACCTACCACGAGGTGCATGACATACTTATGATGATGTAAGAGGCGAATGAGAGTTGTGTATGTTACTTGCATATCCTGCAAGAGAATGATAACAACATCGAAAAAGCTTGACCAGCTTGGAAGTGTATACAAATTCATGATTTTATCAAATGTCTTGTTTCATTCTGATAAGAATAACTTCCCAGTCCAAGTCATCTCTTGTAAGTTTTAAAGATTATGGCAATTTACGCAAATAATGGGGGAGGCATATTGTGTAATTCGTGTAATTAATTATCTTGCAAAAAGCATTTTCAGAAAGAATAGCAAATCAACCCAAGCGGTCAATCCACATTTATGTAATCATTTAGGCAGACAAGTATCACAAGTTCAATTTTTCAAGAGACTCTGACGTAATATGAATGTATCATTCATATTTACTTAACACTTTACCTCATGGATAGGGACGGAGTTTTTGTGTCTTCGCAAACAGAGTAGACCTAGGGCAGAATGCTCCTATAAAAACTTGTTTATGAAATAATATAGATATATTTCTTCCAATTCTGCCATGGCAAAACACCCCTTGCTCATGATGTCATTGTATAACCCCAGCTAATTGATAAACATTCAGTCATTATTACTGATATGAATATTCATTGAGGAAAAAGGCCAATATAACCAACCATAGTCATAATTCTTTAGTACTTACACCTCAGTACAATGAGTCTTAGTGTGAATAATGAAAGGCCTTGGTCGATACTATACGTCTAGCAAAATATCTACCAGTGTCACATGAATTATTAGTTTGAGCAATAAAGGCTGTACAGTAAACCTCTCTAAATCGGACGTTAAATTCAGTTTATATATCGGTCTTGGCGACAGGTGGCAGCTTAATGCAGGGTGAAAGTCATGCAGAAAGCTCCTCTAGGAGGTTTTTGCATAACTTTCACCCTGCATTAAGCAGTCACCTGACTAAAGGTATCTAAATTCGTCTCTACTAGATATCCGGTTTAGAGGGGGTTTACTGTATATTGTAAACGCTTCAGTGACCATAGAAAATAGGCAACGCAAAATATATTTGCGTCAAATGCGCTTTTTCGACAGTCCATCGTTCCAGTAAGACACTTCTTAGATTGGAAGTGTTCACGCAAATGCTAGCAGATTACATGCAATACATCACCCACTGTCTAAAGTCGTACTACCCTCTGGCTGTAGATGACTCTCGTGAAGAAACGTTGTCGATGTAAAGACTTAACTATTAACTGTTCAATGCCTACAGTGGAAGTCTTAACCCATTACCTCATAGGCTATTTTTAGACCAAACGTCTTTGAATAAATCTACTGAAAAGAGAAGCATTTACCATAGAACAGAACAATGTTAGAATTGTGTAAATTGAAACCATTGTGATAAATAGAGCATTTGCTCCTATGGAGCAAATGCTTTATTTATCACAATGGTTTCATAAAGTGACTTTTACAGAGACGTAGAAAGGCGTATTTGTGGAGGAAAAGGTTAAACTGTCCTTTCCTTCATATAAACGTGTTTTCACACATTTGCAAACAGAGTAGACCGCGATAAAATTTTTGATATGGTGCAATTTAACTACTTCCGATACGAACTAACTGTTAGGATTCTATTGATCCAGTGTCAAAGAGCTTGGATCCTGATGAGACGCCGAGTTTATCTGCGTCTCCTTTGCACCCAAGCTGTTTATATATGCTAATCTGTTTGCGGATAGCAAGGGCATCAGAAAATACAAATTGTATTCATACACTGTGTAAAATGAAACATTTAAATGACCATTTATGTAAGTAATAATTACGTCATCAATCTCAATCAGATTAATTTGCCATAAAAGCCTAAAGCACATGGGCACAGGAAATTTTGACCGTGGTAGAAACTGTAGAATCATATCTATGTAATATCCTATGGGAGCCGTCTGATCTGGGTCTACTCTGTTTGCAATGGCGTAGAATGGCGTATTTATGGAGTACATGGTTAAATCAGAAGGCAGTGAGTGACAGACAGTATCCATACAATAGGATTACAGGCTAAGAACATCATCAGCTCAACTGAACACAACTCTTGTCTACCCTTATCCCGCTGTGTGAACAAATACTGTCTGCTCAATTTCGGATCTGGTACAATTATGACTGCTTCCGATTGGATCACATTTTCGGGAAAGTATTAACTGAGTATTAAACAGTTTGGATCCTATCAGACGTCAAGTTACTCGGTGTCTAATCCGGTTCCGAGCTGTTTGTAAATGCGAGTCCGGGCGTGACTAGCAAGGTAAGAGTTATCATTATGATTGACGTTTTCAAGTACTATATGAAACAGATAAGCAGGATAAATAAGCAGCATGAAGTAATTTGTTCAGTAATTTGAACCTCTCAATGTGACAAGAAATGTATAAGTAGAATGTGTTCATTTGTATTGGGTTTTGCCTCGCTTTAAACGTGGTTAATAATAATAATAATAATAATAAAAAATTTAATTATCGAGAGAACTCATTTGATAAAATCAATCTTCCATGAGGCCCTCAACAGTAACATATATACAAGAACATACAGACAGCCTATATTCAGTCATATCGCGACGTCAGCTAATAACAGTTGGAGGAAGACCTCCTAGGTTCTTCTATATACGGAACAAATCGTGTTGTTCCATGCACAGAAAAACATTCGGGTAGATCCGCCGACCAACCGCAAGCCAGTTTGAAGACGTCCTTACGTGAAAAAAAAAGCCGAACACCTAGACCGAGATTCGAACCAGAGTGGTGAGGGGCTAAGTGATCGTCAGTAGAAGGCCATAACCACTCGATCACGGGGCCCCGTATAGGAAGGGTGATAGGTACATGGACAATCTAGTAGAACGAAGTACAGTAAAAACCTCTCTATAACGGCCACTAAATTGTGTTAATTAGTTGGTATTTAGTGCAGATGGCAGCTTAAAGCAAGGTAAAAGTAAAACAGAACGTATAGGAGTGTTCTGTTTTACTTTCCCCTTGCTTTAAGCAGTCACCTGCCCAAATATACCAACTAAGCACAATTTTGTGGCCGTTATAGAGAGGTTTTACTGTAGTTCTTTCAATATAACTGATTGTAGTATTTAACTACTTGGGTAAGTTCACCCTTTGTCTGATGGATATTCCTGAAAAAGGGAATGACATCACAAAAAATATACAGCTGACATTTTTTTCTAATTTGAAACAAGAACATAATGTCGTTTTATATTGGCAGAAACGGTAGAATCACATCTATATAATACTATAATTTCAAAGGCAAACGAAGCAGTCCAATATGGGTCTGCTCGTTTGCAAAGACATGTGAAGGCTTTAGTATCACGTGTACAGGGTCAATATTAC
Source organism: Azorinus chamasolen (assembly GCA_963576725.1). Taxonomy (NCBI): domain Eukaryota; kingdom Metazoa; phylum Mollusca; class Bivalvia; order Cardiida; family Solecurtidae; genus Azorinus; species Azorinus chamasolen. The sequence goes on along the minus strand of OY755243.1, from coordinate 87,055,771 downwards.
TGTTGCATAAAGAAGATCACGGAAACATTGACTTCCAACAGTTTGTAAATGATAAAGACTGACTTGGTCAGTATATGTGGATTTAGTGCTATCAGTGTCTACATCGTTATCATTCATCGGAGAAAGATTCTCCTTCAGCCTAACAGATTTGTTTTATATGTCCGTGACTCCGTGTAAATATTTCCAACATATAGTAAAACCTCTTTATAACTACCACTAAATTGAGTTAATTAGTTGGTATCTAGGGCAGGTGGCTGCTTAAAGCAGCCACCTGCCTTTAACACAAAATATTTGATGGAGTTTAGTGGTCGCTATAGAGAGTTTGAACTGTATAGTGTCATGCTGAGGGGACAAATTATCATGAGACATGTTTTGCTAAAAGATCCCTTCTGACAGGACATGAAGTCAGAAATTTAAGTAAAAAATCCTGGAAAGCATTTGAGACAGGTGATGGTTTAATGCAGGAGGAAAGGTATGCAGAAAACTCCTTATAGACTGACAATGGTACTTATTTGAGTGTTAAGATTAGCGAGGTTTAACGGTATATGAGAGGAACATGAGGATTCTTTAGTTGTCATGTACTGCCTTGTTGCGTGTGATATTTGCCGAATACTCTTCATCCCTCCTCACCCATTAACTACTGGTAAAACTTGCTCTTCCATCGCCTACTCGTAAATCCTGTTAAATGTCCCGTGTTACAACATATTAGTACCATGTCGAGAAAACTTGGCATAATACAACACATATTTAGAGTATAAACTGACACTAGGCCAGCCAGTTATAATTTTGTTGCACTCGCCGTATGATGTATTGCGTTAGCATGTGAACTACTACTACCACCATAGCGTGACCAGCAACATTGCTTCCGAAGTAGACGTTTTTGCCACTGTGCAACCTGTGCCAGTTGGCAATGCCGATTCGATAATGGGAAAGAAGGTTTAAAGTAACCTCTACTTGAAAGTGTTTTACTCCATGAATATTCATGTACAAAATAATGGCATTATAAATATTAATTAGCTGAAATTTTATAATGACCTGAACACAGAAATGCTTAGTCATGGCAGACACAGTGGAGTAACATCTATAAAATTTCATTAGCAGACGGATACCCTGATGGGACGTAGGAGCCGTTTGATTTGGGTCTATTCGTTTCAAAAATCGTAGAAAAGTGTATTTATAAAGTAAAAGATTCATGTTAATACACACTTCAGCAAACGAAAAATGTTTGGAAACATTTATTTTCAAAATGGTAAAAGCAACACGAAGACTTCACAAACGATTTTTGTTTTGTATGATCAATACATCTTGCAATCTACCGTCATACATAAAAGTCACATCCATTCATAACACCCATTCTATATTCATAACCAATATGTCGGATCGTTAAAGCATGGTCATCTAGAATAATATCTTATCAGTATAAGTGGAAAATGCTAAAGAAATTAATATATTTCAAACAAGAAAACATGAATTTGACTCGAAACGACCGGTAAATATAACTTAAGTATCTATTAAGTTACGTTCGCTATAAAATATTGGGGTATCTATTTTTAGTAAAATGCTCTCGGTATAAATACTGAATTCAGATTATTTTATGGACAGTATTATTGGTCAATACAAATATATATTAGATATCAGTAGTATGTTTTCAAATAGTGATAAGCATGGTAATAGTATATGTACTTTAATATCGATGTTCAGTCTATTACTGCATTATAGCTATTATATATTTAAACAGAGACATATTTCTTATTTATGTTATTTCCAACATTTATGTTCTTTATATAGTTACAAATATGGAGTACATTGAACTCAAATCTGCTTGAGCATTCAGTGAAAAAATAGAACAGTTGTGCCTTTGCATTTGGATAAAAGAAATCGTCAATTAATAGAGGGTAAAGGACTTGTAGTTGGACCTATGTGAAGAACTTGTAATGAAAATAATTATGTTTGTATGTGGCTAGAAGTATTTCATGGAGTAGATACATGCGTTAACAGCTTACCTGGTAGAGAGAGGCGCCTTCTGATCATAGACTGATATGTTTGCTGTCGGAATTAGATGGATCTGCTTCTACAGTGTCTGCCATATCCAGCTTCTATATGTTCATATACAATGTACCATTATTAAACTTCAGCCAGTATATATTCAGGGTAGCATTATACAATATTATACAGTCTTACATAAATATTCATGAGGTAACGGGTAAGGATCATATGGATATGTTTAGTTTATATGCTGAAATCAAACAGACATTCTGATCGAAACAGGAACACATGTGTTTTTTTTGTCAGGAAATAATACATAGAGTAAAACCTCTCTATAACAGCCACGTAATTACATCAAGTATTTTGTGTTAGAGGTATGTGGCAGCTTAAAGCAAGGTGAAAGTAAAACAGAACGCTCGTATATTTAAGCTGCCACCTGCGCTAAATACAAATTAGTGGCCGTTATAGAAAGGTTTGACTGTAGTTACTTTCTAACGTATCCAGGACATGCAGAATCTATCGGATGTTACATATAAAGATACTGCAATCGTAAACAATAGAGAAATAAAAACTGTCATTTACAAAAACCATTGCACTTGAAATATAAGCTATTTCGTATGTGTTTGTAATTTGTGCAACACTACTACAATAAATCCATCGTAAATGACAGAACAGAAATAGAAACCATCGATTCAACGTCAGCAACACTTCTGACGGGATAGCTACTTTCATTTTGGTGTCTGACTGATGATTTAAATGGCAGCATTAGATGTTCTGTCGACTATTTGGTGCACGTGGGACATGGGGGAACAGAAAGGCACAACTTACAATCAGAACAAAGTAAACAACTTTACAATAATTTGAGCCACATCAAAATAGTACATAGTTTCATATAAATTAGATACACACAATAATAAAATACATGTAGGTGGATTTTATTTAAAACAAATAAGATATATATTTATGAAAGAAATTGTATGTGCTTGCCTAGAACACGAGCCGTAATAACATCAATACAGTATTTACTGTTTTAAGCCCTCATTTATAGCATACACACAGGAATCTTACAATACAAGTGACGGCGTAATGCAAACAAAACGCAATTGAAATGTATGCATTTTATTTGGCTTGCATTAAACACCCACATGCGTGAAAGCCTCAGAAGTATACTTCTTATAAGTCAATTTCCATTGGACACATATGCTATTTCCAGGCTTATGTATGTATAACACAGATATGATTCACGATATAAAATACCATGTACAGTAAACCCTTCTAAACCGAACGTTAACTTTAGTATAAATATCGGGCTCGGAGATAGGTGTTAGCTTAATGCAGGTAGAAAGTCATGCATAAAGCTCCTCTATGACTTTTCTGCACGACTTTCACACTGCATTAAGCAGTCACCTGTCTAAAATTATCTATATTCTTCTCTATTAGAATTCTGGTTTAGAGGGGGTTTACTGTATATTGATTATGACAGTTTCTTCCTTTGCATTCACACCATATGGACGCAAGAGAATAAATAATGAATCGGAAGAGTATTATTTCTGACAGCATTGTCTTTCAACCTTCTATCAATTCCTTCCACCCTATGGATTTAACAATTTATTTGACAGAGATGTCTTTCGACTCCTTTTCAAACATAGTAGACCACGATCGCATGGTTCCCATAGCAACTGTTTGATAAGGGGTTTGCTCTATTCTATACTTCATTCTACAGGTTCTACTACGCCCAAACTTCCATTGCTCAATGCTCATTATCATAACGCCAATATAAAATCAGCTTATTTACCTTTTTCGCGCCATAACTGTAATGCATATTCGTGAAAGAAATAATGACTTAAAGAATATCAAGCACATTAGTTGTAATACTGACATATGAAGACCTGACAGTTTCGCCATTGAAAAAACTGGAAATAGATCTGTATTGATGCTTATAAAACGTTTTAGTTGAGTCCGAGTTAGTTCTCAAGTTTTTGATTGGTCAGATTTGAGCCTTAGGCTCAAATCTGACCAATCAAAGCTTGAGAACTCAAATCTGACCAATCAAAAGCTTGACCCTGTATTATTCCATTTAAGCCAACAGAGCAAACCCTAATCTGACGACTCCTGCATGAGCCTCTGATCAGGGTCTGTTCTGATCGCAAAGGCATTAAAATGTGTAGCTGTGGAGTAAAGGCTTAGCCCATCTTTGATGTGTCTGTAGTACTTTTATTGACAACGATTATATTAATAAGTGTATTTTTGTTTATTATTTCGAAATACGCATACTATGTAGTATTTCTTATACTAATCATATACATATATTACTCACCGTCCAGGTTAAATTACTTGAAAGTCTTGTGTTAAGAGTGTAAGCCTTCTGATGATGCTGCTATCTGCATATTTAAACATTTCCTCATATTGACGCCTTTTGACGCCTCTGTAAAAGTCCCTTTTGAAACCATTTTGAAAAAAAGAGCATTTGCTCCATTTTATAACAATGGTTTAAAATCTGCATAATTCTAAACATTTCCCTTTTTTCTAGTAAATATTCTTTTTTAATAGATTTATTCACATAGGCTGGGTCTAAAACAGCATGGGTTAACTATTAGCCAACCCAAAGTCTGATCTGCTACCGTGTTGCACGTAGTTTCGATTTGTTGAAACGTTTGAACAACTATTGAATGTCAAACAAATGTTTGGATCCTGATGAGACACCGAGTCTCTCAACCTCTCATCTGGACCACTGCTATTGGCAAATGCTACAGTAAAACCTCTCTTAACCGGACATTAAATTTAGTATAAATATCGGTCTTGGAGACAGGTGACAGCTTAATGCAGGGTGGAAGTCATGCAGAAAGCTCCTAGAGGAGCTTTCTGTGTGACTTTCACCCTGCATTAAACAGGCACCTGCCTAGAATATCTAAATTCTTCTCTACTAGAATTCCGGTTAAGAGAGGTTTTACTGTAGTTGCATCGCAATTAGCAGAGGTAGGTTTGAATCATTGAAAACATCTTACACCTAATGTAATGCCACATATATTCTGTAATTATACGGTTAAGCATGTCGAAATATACAACTTTCAGTTGAAATAATAGCAAGTACACCAAACATAGTTTCATATTTTCAATCATTATCACGGCCATTTCTGTTCGTATTAACCCTTTGCTCCATAAATACACCTTTCTATGCCTTTGCAAACAGAGTAGACCCAGATGAGATGATTGTTTTATTATGGAATTATATAGATCTGATTCTATAGTTTCTACCATGGCAATTGTTTTCCTGTGTCCACGTGTCATTATAAAATATTCTAACTAATATTCAAGATGTCATTATTTTTCTCATAAATATTCATGGAGTAAAAGGTTAAACAAGAGCAAATAGAAGTCTTCTTCTGCACATTGAGCAGTTAGTTTTAGTGTAAATAATGAACCACCAGCTGGTCCCAACCCTTATCCAGCTATCCACTACCTGACCCGCATTTGCAAACAGCGTGGATCCAGATGAGACACACTGGGCCCAGATTAGAGTAACTCAACATCTCATCAGGATCCAAGCTGTTTGACACTCAGTCAGTACTTTCTCAAACAATGTTGATTGTATTTTTAGTAGTCAAAATTGCAACAGATCCAAATTTGAGCATACATTATTTTGTAATCAGGCTTAGGGTTAATTGTCTGCAACAAGAAATACAAATGTCACGTGAATGATTGTCTGGGCGGTGAATGCTGTGTTTTGCAGTCTCAAAGGGAATCTGGTCCTACCCCTGATAAGTATTGATACTTAATGTAAGACACAATGACATCACAAATGTTGATTAGATGAAATTTTTAACCCTTTACTCCATGAATATTTATTTAAGAAAGAATGAGACCATGAATATTAATTAGACTAGTTTTATAATGGTACATCACCACATGAATATTTGGCCATGACATATACTGTAGAATCAGTTCTATATTATCTCATAAGCAAACAGGACAGGCCCTAATCAGACTCCCCTATAGGAACCGTCTGTTTGCAAAGGCGTAGAAAAACGTATTTAAGGAGTAAAGAGTTAAGAACAATTGAACACAGGAATGTTTACCTTTGGTTGAAACTGTAGAATCATATCTTTCTCACACCTTCGCCCATAGCCTCGTGCCTAGGTAATTTACTGACCCTCTCATGAGATATTCATATCCAGCATGAATTTACAAGTGATGGATTCTTATAATCTTACTCCGTTAACAAATAGAACACACCCTAATATGGGTTTACTTTGTTGCAAATGTATTTAAATGTGTATACTATTATGTGATGTAATTGGTTAAAGCGCAAACTATATACATACATACAGTAGAGCCTGTCTTAACCCATTACCTCATAGGCTATTTTAGATACACCCTCTTTGAATAAATCTACCGAAAAGTAGCATTAACTAGAGAAAAGGAACTTTTTCGATTTTTTTGTAGTTTGAAACCATTGTGATAAATAGAGCATTTGCTCCTATAGGAGCAAATGCTCTTTTTATCACAATGGTTGTACAAAATGACTTTTACAGAGTCGTCAAAAGTCGTCAATATGAGGGAATGGGTTAAGCGGTCATCAAAAAGAGGTCTAATATTGGGTCCGTAAGGCAGGTGGTAGTTTAATGCCTGTCAACATTAATACAAAAAGCTTTTACATTACTTTGGCCTGCATTAAGTAACCACCTACTTTTTATGAATCTTATGTTCAATAAACGAATGGCCACTTAAGACAAGTTCTACTATATGTGTGTTCGTATGATATTTCATTGGCCAAACAGACACTTTTTGAGATTGTCATGTTATTGTAGGGGGATTCTGAGATGGTGAATAATTGATATAGTACAGTAAGACCCCGCTAAGGCGACCACTTAAAGAGGTATATTTCTGGATGTTTGATGCATATGGTAGCTTAATGCAGGGCAAAAGTAATGCAGAAAGCTTTCTTCATTACTTTTGCCCTGCATTAAGCAACCACCTGCTTATAAATACACCCATGTTTATTCATTAAGTGGTCGCATTTGAGGGATTCTACTGTACCATTCTCTGAATTCATTAGTTGTCCAAATAAGATCGAAACTATCGCTTTCTAAACTTACTGGTCTACTTAAACTGGTGCAAATTATGATTAACGCTGCTAGAAACAAATTATAATTAACTGCAATGTGAACACTCTGGATAACCGCGTATAGGGTGGAATTTGAGGTGTCGTGTAACTCCAGTTATCTCCAAGGTTTAAACTACAGTAGAACCCCTCTAAAGCGACTACTTAACCCTTTCCTTGTTCTATATTTATTACCAATTTCAATATCTACTGAGTATGCATGGACAAAATAACGAACTATGCAATGTGGAATATTGTAGACATGTTAGAAAGTATAGATCTAGTATAGATCTATCAAATTCCATTAAAAACAGAGCAAATCCTGATCATACGGCTCCTATTGGAGCTGCCTGATCTGGGTCTACTCTGTTTCTAATTGCGTGAAAACACGTTTATATGAAGGAAAGGGTTAATGAATATACATTGGCGTCGTCTTAAGCAGGTGGTTGCTTTATGCAGGAGGAAAGTAATGCATAAAGCTTCTGTTGGGGCTCCGTGGTTAACTCCCTTGACTAAAATACCAGTGTCACCGGGTTCGGTCCCCCGACGGACCAACTCCTTCGGATGAGACTTTATCAACCAAGGTCCGATGTATTAGTGCTTCACATTGGGCATCTAAAAGATCAGAGAAACTCTGTCGATAATAAGAGTACGGCATTGTGCCCGGGTTTCTCTGTATCCACTCACCTCTCTTTGGGGCGCCCATTTAGCCCATTGTTGGCAGAAACGGATGTTTATCAATACACTCAACCTAACCACCGTCCTGCATTAACCAATCCCCTCATGTTGATGCTGTTTGACGCCCGCTGTATACGTCAGGTTTTGAAACCACTGTGATAAATAGAGGATTTGCTCCATAGAAGCATTTTTTCTATTTATCACAATGGTTTCAAAACTACACAATTCTGAATTATGTTCATTTCTCTAATAAATGCTCCTTATTGGTAGATTTATTCAAAGAGCTTGGGTCTAAACATAGCCTATAATAGAATGGGGTAAAACGTAGGTAAAACGCGTATATAGAAACATCTAACTAAAATGTTTATATTTGTTCACCAAACCCTATATCGCTGCAACTCGTTTGAATTGCCTCTCCGAGGCGATCCTCATGAGTCGCAGCAAAATAGAGAATGGCTGAGAAATATGAGTTTGATATATCATTAGCATTATGTCTACAGCCATTGACTCTGCAGTTTCTACATAAATACACATGGCAGTCATTGTCAATTAATTGATCCCGACAATCTATCAAAATGAAGATCCTTCACCATTCCCAAGTGACTCAAATAATGTATTGTTCATCTATGCTTCATGACAGTCAGGTCGCTTAATTTCGTAAAAGGTCTGTCGCTGAGAGAACGGTTGAGCTTAGAGACATCAATGTGGTTATGTTTACTGCACACTTTCTTGCCTATAACAAACTTTGAATAAAACAAATAGCTTCTGTTTGCTGCAATTTCCCCCGGTAAGATTTGTATCATTACTAAATAAGGATGTGAAAGGAAAATAGCCATATAAATGGAATGATTTATTCTAATTTATGATATTGATGAGCATGGCTTTCAGTCAACTTGTCTGTATCAAGTTTTGTTAATACAGATTATTCTAATTTGTGATATTGATGAGCATGGCTTTCAGTCAACTTGTCTGTATCAAGATTGTTATACAGTTTATGCTATTCCTTGCGGATAGTGATTTCATATCTATTGTATATCTTTTGCATATCTTTCACTGACCGGATGGAAAATCATGTAGTTCCTTCCGGCTAGCGATTTCATATATACTGTACATCTTTCATTGTCTGGATAGATAATCATGCGGATCGTTCCGGTTAGTGATTTCATCCATGTGAAGCGCTTTTGAACGCACATATCCAGTGTGAAAAGAGCGCTATATAAATGTGGTATAATAATAATAATAATAATAATAATAATAATAATTTAATAGCATTAAAATGTGTTCTTTTAAGGGGAAGTGGTTGATTAATGCAGAACGACGTAACAAAGAAAGCGTTTATTTATTTAAAGGATATACTACTTGTCTTAAAGAATTCTTGTTGATGGCTGTGTCATTATTACATTTTAGATCCCTTTTAGAATTGAAACAATTTTGATAATTTATGTCAGTATATAGTATCTGAATAGTTGATTGTTACACGTATATCATCATTGTCTCTAGTAGAAACTTAGCGAACATTACGAATTCAGAACAAGTCAAAACAACAGACTACTCACACAGCCATTGCCCGGCTGATCTGATAATTGTGATTACTTTAGCAATTTGGCGTCTCATCAGAATCCAAATGGTTTGACCTCCAACTGCGTGTGTGTAAAAGGTAACACGCACTAAAGAATTGTACATAGCAGCCATGGGTCTTTACTGTTTGCAATTGAAAATACATACGTGTTCCACATTCAAATGGTTCAATACGAAGCAAGCTGTTTTGGGAAGCAGTGTAGCTAGGAAAATGATTACTGACTATTGTAAAGGTTGATCTATTTCCTGCCATGTTAAGGGCTATGGGGTATGTTTGTAGTTATGTCTGATTGAATTGTACTGTCAAAGGTCAACTGTAATCTTGACTTCATGTCTAAAGAACTCCATTCCTGCTGATGGAGCCATGCACTATGTCAATCACAAATGAAATTGTTTTGGAACTTCAGAAATTGGCATAGGAATAACAGTAAACACCTTCAAATCAGACTTTAGTAAAGACGGATTTAGATCCTTTTAGGCAGGTGGCTGTTTAATGCGGTGTTTATGTCACGAGAGTAAGAAGCTCTTTTAGGAGCTTTCTGCATGACATTTACAACGCATATAGCTGATATCTGTATTGAAAACCATCATTACATGCTAATACTTTTTGAACGTCGGGTCTGGAAGGATTTTATTGTATATGCGCTTTTTTGGCAAAATACTGAAAAGAATATCGTTCGCTCATTTTCAATTTTTCAATACCTTAATTGTTATATATTTTAATGTATTATCACTAGTCATTCTCTTTATTTCTTGAATTCATCGTTTGCTGTAAGAGGGAGACGCCTTAAAACACATCTGCAAACAAAATAAACCTAGATCAGGCGGCTCCTACAACGTCAGCTTTGTCTGCCTTCTACTCTTCTACTCTGTTGCAAAGGCGTATCCATGGTGTAATGCGTAAATTTAAACATAATAATAACTCCTTTATTTCTCCACCACACCCTATACTGTAACCACTCTTTTGAATCTTCCCTTCGAGACGATTCTAAAGAGTGGTCACAGTATAGGGTTGATGTGGAAATAACGATTTTAGTATTTGGGTACGCACCTTTATCTGTAGCTCTGCTGTAGTAGTGTGTTCACTGTATCTCATCCAATGTAAACATGTTTCAGGTACGTCATCATAGACGTGTTATTTGATCTCGATCTACAGTGTTTGTAATACAACAAGAAACCCGTTGATGCTTCGCATCAACGGGCATGAATAGGGTTGGATAAGAGCAAAGGAGAATAAAACATGGCACTTGCAAACCTATTATATTGTGCCAAAAATCCAGAAATAATTTGTTTATATATGGAAAATCAGTACATAGAAAAAACATGGAGGAGACAAATATTGCATGTGTTCGGTATAAAACGGTTTGCCGATGTAATAGTGTTTATTCGTACGGGGGTTATTGTAACTGTTAAAAATTAAAGTATTGAAGAAAAATGTATATTTTGTATCACAAAGACAATTTTTGTTAGAGGTTCAAATAGACAATTTTCATAAGAATGATTGAACTTAACAAATACTATTCTGTATGATATTATATAAAATGTGCGTTTATTCTATGAATTAGCACATTAAATGTGGAAAGTGAACTTTGTGAAATAGGGCAATTCATAAAGATAACACAAAAAATTTAACCTTTAGAATTATTTCTAAGCATTGTGTCCGGTAATATCGGCTAGTAGCAAGTAAGTTAATAATGTGCAGATCTAATACTAACCTTACTCTGATCACTTGGATGGTTTAAAAGAATCCATTCAGATTAATCATTGATTGGGGTTTTGACAAATTTGGTTTTGGTTCCAATTTGAAGGAAAGTCTATAGATTTGGAATTTAATTATCAGTAAACAACAGTAGCATGAAAAAGATGTTAAATTGCACTGATAATGAATGAAATTAAAAGTGAAATTAAAGTGTCTATTTGAATCGAGATAGTGGCTATAGTATTAAAACTTTATTTATTCCCGTCATTTTTATGAGTTATTATTCAAGTTTTTATACAATTTCTATTCATTATAACATATGTTTTGAAATGAAATACCTTACACTTTTTATAATGTAAACTGTACGCTGATGTAATGAAATTTCAGTATCTCATGTTAATAAATAGGTTAATTTTCCTGGAAGAGCAGAAAGGACCCTACCTGTTTAACGGAGGTCACTCCGTAAAAAAGAACTATTTTAATTTGATTGAAATTGCTATTGTAACCATGTTACTTGCACAATATTGAACTAAATGTATCTATCTATCTAACAAACACTTCGCCATCCTCTGCAAAAATAGCAATAAAAGAAAGTGCTGTTGAACAGCTATTATTTTACTTAACAATTTCCTCCATGTAAACGCGTTTTCACGCATTGCATATGGAGTAGACCCAGATCAACCAGCTCCTAGAATAGTCGTTCATCTGATCAAGGTATTCTCTATTTTCTTATGAACTTAACATAGACTCGACTCTAGTTTCTAACAGAACCAAAATAATCCTGTCATTATAAAAAAATCAGCTAATAACTATTCATGTTGTCATTATTTCTTACATGAATATGCAACATGGAAAGGGTTAATGTAATAAAACGATAAGCACAAGCCAATCTGTTTAGAATAAACAAGCCCCGGACAAAGGTTTCAAAATGTGACGTTTACTTAGGCGTCAAAAGGCATCAAAATGAGGGAATTGGTTAAACAACAGAGAAAGCGAACAGTACTTATTCTTATTGGTGAATCATATTGATGATTTTACCTTACCGTTATACCCTTAATCTGTTATAAAAACTGTGGTCTGCTCAAACTTTTACCTGCTATAATTTTTACATTCTTTCGTTAAAACTTTTGAGAAAAACATTGCCGAGTGTCAAACAGATTGGATCCTGGTGAGACGCCGAATCACTCAGCGTCTCATCTGAATCCGAGCTATGTCAAATGCCTACTAGGTTGCGGTAACCAGGCAAAGGGGTAACGAATGTACATTAAACTACTTAGCGAGGTAAGAAGCATTCGTTGCCTTTTTGTATGCCCGAATCGGCATGCAATTCACCAAAGATAAAATATTCATATCTGGCCATTATAGGCAATTTATATTCATGACCAATATGTCGGAATCATTTTATCACGGTCATCATCTAAAATGGCCTGTTAGCTGCAAGGAAAAATGGGAATATCATAGGATGAAATACATTCAAAACAAGAGTTGTTGTGTTGCCCTGAATTACATTAATATAATATAACATGAATATAATATACTCATCCATTGATGTGTAGTGTTAGTATTCCATTACATATTATTGTTTTTGTGTGTGTTTGGGGCATGGGTGGCACGTTCTTTTTTATCGAAATAATCGAGTGAAATGTTAAATACATGTATTGATTGATATTTCTTTCGAACAAAATACAGAAGTTTGAATACGACCATAATCAAACCAGTACATAGCTCCGTGACTAAATGTGACAAGCTTGCTTCTAATGCCCTCTTTATTATATTTTGAAATAATATTTAAAAGATAAAGCTGTGTATTTTACTGGATGCATAATTTCTGTTTTGCTCTACATTTCTTTGTCTACTTCTTTATTCTTTTCACTGGTGAATATTCATGTAAGAAATAATGTTAAAATTTGAGCACAGAAACGTTTGACTTTAGCAGTAATTGTGGAATCTATAGAGATCTATATATATTAGATCTATATAATTACATTAACAAAGAGAGCAGACTCTGATCAGACTCAAATCTACTTGCAATTGAGAGTTAATTCACAATAGGCGTGAATTCCGTCGACATAGGCGTCAATAGAATGCGAATATAAACACAATTAATATTAATATATTGATAATAATTGACACTTTATATGCTCTAAACATATTATTTGATAAACAGCATTCAATGTACATGTACTTCACAATATCATACGCTCAACATATACGATACACTTGTGTGTCCTAAATTTCAGTATTACAAATGTAACTACCGACTCAAAAAATACTGCACTCAAGTCTGCTCGAGCGACCAATTAACTACCCGCATTGGACATTTCATTTCTGTTTTCATTTGATGCATTCATTGGCTGATAGGAAACAACAGGCGTTTGATGGGAAATGGAGAAGACATGGGCGCAATTATGCTTCATGCAATATAAAATGTTGTTTTTATGCCGCATAATTCGGCTTTTACACATGTCTAATACGGAACAGAAAATCCACGAAGAACGCCTACGTGCGTCATTAGAGTTAAACGTTGGTTGAAATCGTAAAGACAATCACTCTTAACCAGTTGTGTAACAATTTATAAACAACCATGGCGTCTGACAGACGGATAAGCAACTGATGCTGAGACCATTGTGGCTGGTACGCCCAGTACTGGTTCCTGCAAGAAACAACTTGAGAAAAAATCTAAATTAAAATATAAAGTGTTCCCTTTATTAAATTCGACTACAGTGAAGAGAATTATCACAGGTCCTGATATACCGGTACTGTCTGAAGCTATACCTGAAAGTGGGACGAAAAGTATTCCTTTTACTGACCTCTTGCTGCAAACCTTTAAAGATGCAAAATTTGTGAAGGGCATTAGACGTGTTATTAAATCTATGATGATCTTTGTTGTCGAGAAAGTAACGAAGGCGTCAGTGAGTGAACTCAAATCCAGTATTTACACCATCTTGCCAAGGCCAATGAAACTCTTCAGGACACGATTAATCAACAACTCATACTCATTAAACACCAAAAGTCCATAATAGAAAAAAACAGAGATGCTTTATTGATATCAAGTGCGAACAAATAGAAATGCAGGCTCATGTCGATAATTTTGGCAAGAAAGTGGATAAGCTGTCTCTTGGCTTTAACAATAGGGTTTCATACTACATCACTTAATGTTATGACATGTAGCGGAGTTTTCTGGGGTGTATTTTACTTTATATTTTGACTTGGGCTAAGGTGAGATAAGCACGAAGTTGGGTACCCACAAACCTTGTGTAAGCCCCCAGTAGCCCTTGTTTTGGCTACTGGTCGTTCAAAAGCGTTACTCCTGATTTCTTCTTATGATAAACTTTGCTTATTTATTTAAATGTTTAATATATTGCTATGCGTTTCTTCCACTTGAACAGTATGGTCGACGAAATTCTATGCGGGTTGCCAACTTTCAGTATGCTCCTGTCTCGACAGAACCAGCACTAACTGTTAAGATGTTAAATTCTATCAATGAAAGTGTGTTACAGGGCAAAGAACCCATTAAAATGTGTGGCATTGACAGATGTCATCCAGTAGGTCGCCCCAATGATAGGGGCCATCGTCATATATTGGTGAAATTTAAATGTTACTCTACAAAACAAAGGTTATTTCGAACAAGAAAAATATGTAAAGTAATTCGGATCGCATGTTTATCACAGAAGATCTGACAAAGGCCAATTTCGAGCGTGTGAAGAACCTCGGCACCTAATTGAGAGCTACTGGACTCAAAATGGACATGTGTATGCCAAGATCACCGGATCAGTGACATTCCCTGCCATTTAGGCAAAACTAAAGGTCATCAGTGAATTATTAAAACGCCTGATCAGGCTCAAAGAAAACACGTTATTGGCTGTTGGACACAACGTGGTTTTGGGTTTGCAAAAGTCACCTGTCTCAGGCTAGCAACTATGCAAACAGTTTGGATCCATATACATGTAAGGCGCTGCCTAATCCGGCGTCTCCTCAGAATCCAAACTGGTTGACATTCTGGTCATAGTTGTGCAAATTCACCTGAAGTCCGTGAATAATGCTTTGGATTTCAAAAATATATCTATTTATAGTTTGCGATCATAATAGAATTTCATAAAACCGGTTACAATCCAAATCAGTTTTGGAGCCAATCGTGAAAGTCTAAATCGTTGCATATTGTGCTGATTACTTTCTGTCTTCGTTTTAAACATATCTTGCTTTGAATGCTGACACCTCAGGTTTAAACCATTCCTTCATATAAACATGTTAGCAAGCCTTTGCAAACACAGTAGACTCAGATATGACGGCTACTGTGGGGACCTTTTGATCAGGGTCTGTCCTATTTGCTTATGATATGCTACCAGAGCTGATTCTATACGTTTTGTTAAAGTAAAATATTCCCTGAAAATGTAACATGGTAATTCAGCTATTAAATATACAATTATACCTTAAATGAATATTGAACGGGTAAAGGGTTAAAATGTTTAGTCACATGTCAGTCAGATGAGATCCAGATCAGATGCCAATTTTAGTCGCGTGTTCAGGATCCAATCTTTTTGCCTAAGCCAATGGGGCATCGCTTATCAGGATATGGGTTCATTCTGGATAATCGTGGAAAAATACATGTAAGTGGTCACCCCGAGCGCTGTCCATGTACGTACTAAGGTCTAATCTCAAACATATTGAATAGCGTGTTTATTGTATCTATAGAAGAACCCCTCTAAATCGGATTCTTAATAAAGATCAATTTAGATCTTTCTAGGCAGGTGGCTGCTTATTGCAGGTTGAAAGTCATGCAGAAAGCTCCTAGAGCTGTCCCTGTCTGAAATACAGGTTTAATACTAATTTTAATGTCCGGTTTAGAGGGGTTTCGCTGTACTGTTATGGGGACATTTTGAGTTCTTTGAAGAAATTAGCACGCCCAATGATAGGTGGCTTATTCGTTTAAGATAAAGACTGGAGTTTGCAGGTAATTATGCACATCGTCCTTGTTGATTTCAATACAAGAGAGATGTGGAGAAGGTAATCCAACAACACACAAGGTTTCTACGACCAAGTTTCTTTTTCCAAATAATCGAGATTTTGTCGAGATACGAGTTGCGATGTAGCTTTAATATTGTTTTACATCCATTCGACCATTGTTAAATAATTTGTTAAGCAATCAGTACCGAATCAGATCAGGATGCTTTCTGGTCCGGATCCATTGATATTTAGCCAACCTGCATTTGTTTGTTTTGTGTTGATTAACGTCCATTTCTGCTCACTATCAGCTAATTGGACGCCCCGGAGAGAAGGGGGTGGAGTTTCTCTGGTTCTTTTAGATGCCCGGTGTAAAGCAATCATATATCGGACCTTGGCTTATAGTCTTGTCTTGTCCGAAGGACTGGTCCAAGGGCCCAAATGCCTATGACATGTACTCAGGATCCACAAAAATGAATAAATATAAATTGTAACTGCGATATTGTTAGCCATTTTCATGCAGTGTATTTCGTTGGGATTATGTTTGCTTATGAAATAATACAGATCTGATTCTACAGTTTAGTTTTTGCCATGGTCAAACCATTGTGTTTTCATGTGCTTTTATAAAAGTTCATCTTATTAATATTCACGATGTCATTATTTCTTACATGAATATCCTTGGCGTGTAGGGTTAAGCAATTCTATTTTAGCGACCATTTAGGTCGTTCTCATATGATTGCTCAATAACGAGTTGACTGTTCCCGATGTACATCAAAGTAGGCGATTACTGTCGAAGTATGTATGCATTCTAAACGAAAAATGTTTTAAACTGGAACAATACGATGGTACATACTGTTTCAGTATTGTCATTCCAAGTCCTTTGATGTTATGACACAATCAATCACGAAAGAGCTCTAGATAATATGGACAGTGTATTGATCATAGCAGTCATTGTACAAACCTTGAAACATTTTGAGGGAATCCAAATAACCCATTAGTGTTGAGGCTTTTTCTTAGTTTTCCAGCTGGCATGAAGACGTTAGAATAGATGACATAATATTTTGTGATAAGAGTAAAATCCCATACAGATATTTGCGAATACGTGAAGTCGTACTTGTAAAAATATCGAAAAGTCCTATATTGTCTGAAAATATCTTGACGTACATCAAAACGAAAGGTATTGGAAAACACTGATTTGGTTGGGAAAATGTTACTGACTGTATTCCTCTTAACCCTTCGCTTGTTATTCACGTCAATATACCTCCCTGTAAATAGTGAAGACCCAGATGAGACAGCTCCTGCAGGAGCTGTCTCATCAGGGTCTGCACTATTTACAAGTTGCGTGTGCAACCAGTGTACTCCACAGCAGTGATTGCACAGACATATACTTGTACACAGTGAAGATATATGTAATTATACAACAGGGCATGGGTAAAGAAGGAGAAATGTATTTTAAAATTCTGCAAGAGAAGGGTTAAAAGCGCATCGACACTTGCGCATAAAGCTGAAACCTTATGGATAGACCACATCAACTACACCAATGACCGGCATTTATCTAAATGATAAACCAGTAGTTTAATAGAACTATTACAAATGTACATTTCATATAACCAATTAAAATAAGATACATAGCAGAAGATGTATGGAAAATTATCATGGAAAAGTACATATAAACTAAAGATAACACACGAAAGCGGACAGTCATCACTTATTTCCATTGCAAGAAACGGTAAGAAACATGTAAAGGACCACGCTTGACCAGTAAATATAGTTTTCAAGAAATATAGATTACAGTGTAGTACTTGACATAATACTGTAGCTAAGGACCAAGCGAAATCCATGATTATTTGTCTTGCAAGGAAACCCCGGGTATATACGGCGATCTTTACATATTTTAATTCACAGCAAGCATTCTTAGAGTATTGCTATTAAAGCGATATTATGTCTTCATTTATCCTTATGTCTTTTATTGTGGGGAAACAAAGATAATTCAACCAGAGTCAAAGTCAAGCAATCATTCATTTATTGAACACATGATTCTTCGTAAAGCAGGCGGTTGCTTAATGCAGGGCAAAAGAGAGCTCATATATAGATGCTTTCTGTATAACATTTGACCTGCAATAACCTTCCATCTGCCTTATAGATCCATAATTAGACATCTTTTTGATGACCAATTAAGACAAGTTCTTCTGCACAATATAACAGTTTGGTATATGAATGCCTAATGAAGAAATGTCTAAAGACTTATTTTTCAACAACAGAGACATAATTCTCTTAACCCTTTCCCTTATGTAAGCGCATTTTGACGCATCAGCAAACAGAGTAGACCCAGATCAGACGGCTCCTATAGGAGCCGTCTGATCAGGGTCTGCTCTGTTTGCTTATGGTGTAATATAGATATGATTATACAGCTTCTTCCTGAACCAAAATGTCATTTATTCATAAGCCATTATAAAAATGACCTTATTAATATTTATGACGTCATTATTTCCTGTATGAATATTCATCAGGGAAAGGGTTAAGTTAGATAAATCGTGATAAAAACCAAGGACACTTCATATCCTGAATCTAGATGAGATGCTGAAACCCCCGGTACAATTTTAGGATGCAAGCTATTTGACATGCGATCAACAGTTTCTCTAAATCGTAATCTCCTTGATGACTTTAGCCCATTATCTCATAGGATATTTTTAGATACAACCTCTTTGAATAAATCTACCGAAAAGGAGCATAAACTAGAGAAAAGGAAAATTTCAGAATTTTGTAATTTGAAACCATTGTGTTAAATAGAACATTTGCTCCTATAGGAGCAAATGCTCTATTTATCACAATGGTTTCAACATGTGACTTTACAGTGTCGTCAAAAGTCGTCAATATGAGGGAAAGGGTTAAGATTGTCAAAACGTACGTAAAAAGGTCATTGTTATTAGAAAACACCTTCATCCTCTGTTAGTAATTGTTATCACCACTAAATACATTCGTTTGAGAACAGTTTATTGCAATCGTTCTAACGAAATTGTTGGTACATTTTATTATTTGTCCGATAAACCATTATCCAAACACAATGAATATATTTGTTCTGCATGCAAGCGATTTCCGATAAATTGTGTGACCGAGATTCGGTAAGTAGTAGCTGGATTACATCTACACTCTGTTATTATTAGGTTTCCGACTAGTGTATCAATCACATACAAACAATGTTACGTTAACCCCTTCCGTGCCACAATTACGGGTCTATGATATCACATGCAAACAGTTTGGATCCTGATGAACTCGCCGTCTCATCAGGATCCAAACTGTTTGTTACTGTTACTATGTTTTTGAAACAAAAATGAAGAAAATAAAAAAAAAAGGGAATATTTGTAGCAGACGACAAAGTTAGCAGACGACAGAGTTTGCGAAAGGGTTAATATAAAGTCGTTTGGCTGGGAGAAGAATATTGCTAAATAGGACTGTATTGGTGTTTAAAGTTATTGATAATGCGTCATAATGGTGATTAATCAGACCTGTATCATAATGTTGTGTCGTGTAGACATAATGTTATTAGATAAGTTTCGTAATTATTTGTTCAGTGTGTTAATGACGATATACATTTGTACAATTAACTCTTTTTAATCATTTGAATGCCGAAAACGAGTGTCCTGCTATTCGCAAAACAATTGTAGATCCAGATCAGAGGACTCCTAGAGGAGACATCTGATCAGGGCCTGTCCCATTTATCATCCAGTAATTCCTAGCAAAAGTATTACATATTTGATGCACTCGAATGCCTATCATTGTGGCCATATCACTTTGAATACGCAGCAGTGCACTGGTATTTGCCTATACGAATCTACAATGTGTGCCATTCAAAACGCTCTAGTAACATTTGACCTTTCATACTGAATGGAGTCTGTTGTTAAACACTAATGCTTTATTCTACTGATGTCCAGATAAGATGCGTAAATGAAAATATTTTCAAGAATAACTTCTTTATTTCTTCCCCAAACCCTATGTTATGACCACTCTTTAGAATCGTCTCTTCGAGATGATTTTAACGAGTGGTCACATCATAGAGTTTGATGGATTTTGCCGATTTTAGTATTTGAGTATGCACTTTAACTGTATCTCTGCTTCATCGTTGAGCATTCAGCTTTAACATTTTCCCTCATACAAACGCCTTTTTACGCATTTGCAAACAGTGTAGATCCAGATCAGACGGCTCCTTCTGATCAGGGTCTGTTCTGTTGGCTTATTAGATTATAATAAATCTGACTCTTTAATTTCTACCAATACAAGAGCTCGTGTGTACATATGCCATTGTAAAACATCAGCTGATAAATATTCATGATGTCATTATTTCTGATATGAATATTAAACAGGGAAAGGGTTAAAGCGGTTTACAAAGTCAGTAAGTAGAAAATGAGGGAAGCAAAAGTGACAGCTTTCTAATTTGATCAATGACACAGAACGCTATGCTCAGCAGAGTGATAGTAATTTCTCTTTATTCCCAGACATTGTGATTTAGTGTAAATGACTTTTTGGAATTGATAAAGAATTCTAATTTTGGCAGATTTCCCCCCGAATGTGCTACCTAGTGTATTTAATTCAAATTAACGACATCAGGGCATTTCGAATTAACATCACCGACATGTGCTAATTCCTTCAATTATAATGTCTGTTAGAACAAATGCCAGGTTTACGGTGTTAAACCGTAGCAGTTATTAGATTCCGAATGACATATATTTTAAATTAAGAGTTAATTTGTACACGGTGAAGCATACTTGAACTTTATATTTGAGAGAGAACTCTCTGACATGGTTAAGATCAAATGTAAACGATTTTTGTCGCATGCGTGAAAAGAATGTTGGCATACGAGTAGGTGTGGCTAAACGAATAAAGTCTTCGTCATAGATTCAGAATAATAAATATGTACAGTAAAACCTCTCTATAACGATCACTAAATTGTGTTAATTAGTTGGTATTTAGAGCAGGTAGCTGCTTAAAGCAAGGTGAAAGTAAAACAAAACGCTCCCATAGGAGCGTTATGTTTTACTTTCACCTTGCTTTGAGCAGCAACCTGCCTTTAACACAAAATACTTTATTTAATTTAGTGGCCCTTATAGAGAGGTTTTACATTTTGATTTACATTTGTTTATGGTTCGATAATACTTCTGGGATCGTGACATTGGCTACTTCATTACAGGGAGTCTTAATATAAATATAAAAAAAAAGAAAATAATGGTGGCAGTATGTTCAGTTCCATGTTTCGTTTAATATTTGTCTTTATTATATTTAATTTGATAAGATTTGTCAGTTTCAGGTTTCAACGTGGCGTTTTATTAACCCTGTCCTTCATATAAACACATCTTCACGCATTTGCAAACAGAAAAAACCCCTGATCAGACGGCTCCTATATGAGCTGTCTGATCAGGGTCTGCTCTGTGTGCCTACGGAATTCGATAGGTCTATTTCCTTAATTTCTAAAACGGCTAAATATTTCATAGTTCATTGTAACTATTTTGTCCATGAATATCCAGTAGATATTGAAATTTGGGAAAAAAACAATAGGGAAAGGATTAAAGATCTTTAAAAAAATAAATTCAGTGTCAAATAGTTTGGATCCTGAGGTCAAACTGTTTTCAAAGGATATCACAGATCCGTCTTTGGCGACGGCAGAGATATACGTATGCTCTATTTGAAAAAATATAACTACATGTAACTGTAAATCACACATAGCACGTTGCATTCAGATATGTTTGCGGATAGTGGAAGACGGGTAAACTGGTATGAGTTTACAATGTGTACTACATTTAAGTACTTAAGTACTTATCAGTGTTCAGCTCAAATAAAATTGTATCATAGTGTTTAATTACAGAGGAAATACTTAGTATAGACAAACGATGGAGGCAAACAAAAACAGAGAAAACTGTATATCGATACACCCCTTTAAAGCGATCACCAAACGATGTCTACTTCTGGGTCTACAAGACAGGTGGTAGCTAAACCCATTTGCTCCCGGTGGATTTATTCCATGTTTATATATTGGATTAGTCTAAAAATATTATCTAAGGGGTGCCTAGCCTAAATTTTCAATTTCGTTTTATATTGAAATTCCTATCAGCATTATGCGTCGTCTGATCAGAATCTACACTGTTTGCCTACGTCCAATATATGGGATCATGGGAGCAAATGGGATTGTTATGTTTGTATTGCTTTCGTTCATTCGTCCAGCATTAAAGCAACAACCTGCTTCTAAAGACATCTATACATTTCACTAGGTGGTAGCTTTAGATGGTAGTACTGTAGTTGTCAACTGGGCGTCGGGCGTCAGTCAATATCAACTGAACAAACAAAATGAGTATCGCTTAATGGATTCAGGGACACAGATAGAGTGGAGTGTCAATCTGGATAATAAGATAGTTAATGGGTTGCTTTCTTGATATGTTCAAGAATGTTTTTAAAACCATGGAACACGTTATTATACACAATGTTGATCGTGAACAAGTACACCGTATAACTTGTCTTAAGAGACCATTGAACTATGAATATGTCTAAAATCGGGGTCTTTACTAAAGGTGTTTAATAAATGTCGAAAGTAATGCAGAAAGCTCCTCATGGAGTTTTATGCATTACTTGTGTTCTGCATTAAGCAACTATCTGCTTTTTAAGAACTGAACAGAACAGAAAAGCAACACAAAACAACAACAAACAAATACATATACCCAAGCAGGCATTAGAGTAGACGCTCTCTTGCTTCAGTGTCACAAAATAGATTTCGGTATATTTCATAGGTGAATATGCTTTAAACTTGGATTTACAACTATATGTCCTCAATGTTCAACATTTTCCAGATTGTATTTATATGAATGGATTGTAGCAAAATTCATTTCAGTTGGTTGTTTTAATCTTTAGCCTGCTATGGGCGGATGAGTAAATACTCATGCAAACACTTTGGATCCAGATGAGACGCCGAGTAACTCGGCATCTCATCAGGATCCAAATTGTTTGATAATCTGATTGCATTTTGGTATACAAATTGATTTTAGCTTGAATTTTTAAAATGTAATAGGTGAAACATTCAGTACCAATAATTTGCTCAGCAGGCTAAAGGTTAAAACTGAACCATGCACTCTACTGGCGACTTTGTGATAATGTTTGCAATCAGTTTGGATCCAAGTGAAACGCCGAGTTACTCATTGTTTGATCGTGATCCAAACTTGTTGACATCCAGTCTGTAAGATCTTAAACGGATCCAATATACATGTACTTGAAAATTGTAACAGATCAGAGTTTTAGCAGACTTTGTCCTTTCCGGCATGAGAAGGGTTCATAAATCCTATTAAAGCATCGTGGTCAGTTGACATCATTATATATACACCGTATTTCTGCAAATTATCTTAGTCTTTGGTTGCTGAATTTTTCACTGAATGCTTCGTTCAGTCATTTGAGAAACTATTGACCGAGTGTCAAATAGCTTGGATCTGGAGCTTAGCTGTTTGTAAACACCAGTCAATATGGATTTAGCATGAACTGTTGCCATAGTTATGATTGGCAATTTGGTTTTGATAACAATATGCATACTTTTATAAAAACAAACCTTTAATTACCTAACATGAGTAAAAGAAATAAGTACTGTTTCATTTTAAACAACCCATCGTTGTATGTATCAAGTTTAGTTTATGCTATATGTTACAGTAAAACCCCTCTAAACCTGGCGATCATTTTAGTATAAATATCGGTCTTGGAGACAGGTGGCAGTTTAATGCAGGGCAACAGTCACTCATAAGCAGCCATCTGCCTAAAAGTAGCTCAATTCTAGTCAAATTTGAGTTTTTTTTCAATGGCTCAGGTTCAGTATGTCAAGGTGCTCGATAAAATGTTGTACTTGGATTAAAAAAGTTAAGTTCCTCTGTTAAATTAGCACGCATGTTGATATAGAAAAGAAAATGTAATAAATTATAATACATTTGTACTTCGTTATCTCGAACTCTGATAACTCGAACTTCGGTATAACTCGAAGTAAAAGTTCGGTCCTTCCAAAATTGGCAATACAGAATTGTTCTAAAATGTATAACTGCGCATAACTAGTCGGTGTATATAAGCCATTGTAAACATTCAGCTAATAAATATCCATGGTGTCATTATTTCTTTCATGAATATTTAACAGGGAAAGTATAATGAAAAGTGGTTGGATGTGTAAACAACTTAAAAGTAATCACTTAAAATTGTGAAAATGTTAAAGTATCGATGCAACCGTGTTAATATCGTCCGCGTTTTAGACAAATTCCTTGTGCGTTTTATATGTGTTTATGATAGCACAATAAAAGTTTGTTCTAGAACAAGAAACTACGAGTTGGGAAGTAAACCGCTATTATTGATTCACATATGTGTTGGGAATAATCTTCATAAAAATATCCAAACAGTATTACATGCATTTTAATGGTTATACGATATCTTCAAAACGCGTTATATTTACTGAAAAATTACTTTAAAATTGTGGAATTAAGTTACGATTTGACGATCGCTGCTCGAGACATTGACTGTATTGGATACTGTAAATCAGATAGTACGAGTGTGCCAGGAGGCGTCTTTAGAGGAGACAATTGTTTAAGAATGCTCAAGATTACCCCTAATTCGATGTTTGGAGCATCCTTGAGCTATATATGGAACTGTCTGTGGTCTGATAAATCCAATGAACTTTATATCACAGTACTAAATATACGTCTGTGTTTGGCTTTGTCGCACATCGACCTAATTCCAGAATCAACGGAAAGTTGGAACTACGGTAAAGTATCACTAACGCGATCGCATGATTTATTAACACAAGATTCTGTAAAAGCAGGTGGTTGCTTACTGCAGGTCAACAGTAATACAGACAGCTTTCTGTATAACGTTTGCCCTGTATTCAGCTTCCATCTGTTTGTAATTCTTTTGAGTGGCTGTATTAGAGTAACTTTACTGTATATATAACTATATGTATTGGAATATACCTTTCAAACG
This sequence comes from Azorinus chamasolen, assembly GCA_963576725.1. NCBI lineage: Eukaryota > Metazoa > Mollusca > Bivalvia > Cardiida > Solecurtidae > Azorinus > Azorinus chamasolen. The sequence continues at coordinate 87,030,806 of OY755243.1, read as the reverse complement.
TGAAGAATTTAAGTATTCATGTTCAGGAATTCGGTGTTCTACCAGAACCCAAGCTCTCTTAACCCTTTCGCAATGTCGCATGTGTGATTATCTATGTGAACAGATTGGACCCAGAGGAGACGCTGAGTAACTCGGCATCTTATCAGGGTGCAAGCTGTTTGTTAAGCCAGATTTCCATGAAGACGACAATGCGTCACAGCGAAAGCGTTAAACCGGGTTTCCGTGAAGCTTACTTGTTTAGCCTTAATTCGATCGGCGCCGAAAAGTACACCGAGTGCACGCTGATAAACTGTTTCCCTGAAGCCGAAATCTGATGCGAGTTTTTAATAAAAACGCACGTGATTGCGCATTTGACATGCAAGAAAATGACTGTCTCCAAGTTAAAACTGCCTGTTTTCCTTGAGTATATGGAAGAGCTTGAGGTCGAAGAAATGATGCTTGCCGTTGAAGCTAAACGGAGGTTGATGCTTTACAAACGTAAACCACGACTTTGGATACACGCCATATAAATAGGGATGTAGAAGTGTGGTGCCTTCTGTCATCTTGTAAAACATCTGAACCTAGACAATGGCAAGTACGTACCATGAATACTTCAGGATGTCAGCACAGCAGTTGAAGGAAATGTTTGGATTCGTCGGTACAGTCAACACTAAACACGGCAGTCATGAGAGAAACCGTGTATACATGTTGTTTTTACACGTAAATCAAGGAAATGACTTTTTTGTCCCGCAATACGTCATTTTCTTCTGCTTAGTTCATCGTCTACTTCTGGTTTTCATGGTGCGTTTTGTTCAATTTCTTTACAAAACTATAATCAGTGTCAAACAACTTAATATGTTACTCGGCGTCTCATCAGTATCCATTCACATCGACGTGTTCCACAAACAGTGCAGACCCTAATCAGAAGGATCATTCTAGAGGCCTCTGGTCTGAGTCGCATTGTTTGCTGATATATTTTAACCCTTTACTCATAGGCTATTTTGAGACCCAACCTCTTTGAATAAATCTACCGAAAAGGAGAATTTACTAGAAAAACGGAAACTTTTAGACATGTGTTGTGTTGAAACCATTGTTATAAATAACGCATTTTACGGAGACGTCATAAAGCGTCAATATGAGGGAATGTGTTAACGGAATAATGTACACCATTGGGTAATGTAAGAACATTAAAATATTTGTATAATTGTAGACAACACTCAAGTGGTTGTTATGATACTATTTGTGTCTTCATGTTGGGGATACGTGGCACATTAAACTGTTGTGCTGAATGTTTTGTTTTGCTTTTTAATGCCATGCAAGCTATTCAGGAGAATTTAAGACAGTTCTTGAAATATTTATGATGTATGTAAATGATTTCCCCGAATCAATATGAAATAATTTGATTTCTGGTGTTTTATTATTCATTTCACGGACTCAAAAACTATTATCAGTAAACGAGGAGAAAAACATATCTTTATATAGAAAATAAATCATTCTTATTAAGTTAGAATGCATTTGAATTTGAAGCTATATGATGGATTGCTTCATTGCTTTATTTGCTCTATATGTTAAAGAAATTAAATATCGTTTTAAAATTAAATACCTTTCGTAAAATTTCATTCTAAACCAATATAATGTATTTACCATTGACTAGCAAGATCATAGTTTCGTTAATAGGAGAACTATAGTGTACGTTTGATACGAGAAAAAATATGTCTTTCATATATTTGAGGTGTGGGTAACTTAACTATATTTTAGCATCACTTTTCCTTTTGATAAATTGAAAAAGATAACTTTTGTCAAAAGATGGTTTAAAACATCAGCAAACAAATCGCGATGTTCGAAAAGTGTTTCATTTCGGAGGAACTGACGGGGTTTGTCATGGGAATCATTGGTTGACCAGATCGTCCACTAAATGCAAATGAGCAACTGTAAAGTCGTCGTCGCATGACGTCTGCTCTCAAAGAATGTAAACAACTAACGGCGGAGTCTGCATTCTAAGCTGACATATGAAAACAGAAAGTCACCTTGGAGACTGGTCCCAGTCGAGACACATCGTCCGATTAAACCAAGAAACATAGAGAATATTGAACCAGTTGCTTGTATATTTTTAGTTGTAGTATCTCTTTTGTTGTTGGCAGTGTTTATCGATAGATTTAAAATAAATAGAGCACGATTAATTTCTATGTAACATTTACATTCCACGGCCACCCGATTTACTGTCACGTACGGGCTACATTTAGAGTTTGATGTTAGTTCAGAGATATTTTCTTGTGTTTTTTTTAGCCAACAATATTATTTTCTACACAAAATCTCAAAGGTGGTCGCAGAAATTAATTCACTTAAAATGTAATGGGACTTTAAGCAGCTCTTGTTTTTATCTATAATTATTATGGAGGGTCTATATTTTTCAGGCCTGTATGTATATTGTAAAGAAATTCTATGTTGGCCAGTAAGATGAAGATCGAGCAACAGGTGTACTCTACGGCGTTGTATCATGTCTATCAGATGTGTTGTTTTAAGGGTTCGATAACTGGTTTATTTTCGAGCTGAATATAATGTATAAATGAATACACCAGCATTTTGTAAATACTTTCAGTTTGACTTAACGATAAACGATTTTGCATAGACACCTTTCAAATACCTCTATTACTGTTATCGCAGTTGATGTCATACTCTTGGTATAGTAATCATAAATTTGATTGCTGAATCAGCTTCTAACCGGACATCGTATTAAATGGGAATGTTACATTTGAAGAGTGTCAAGAACAAAATGTAAACTTAGAACCAACGTGTCAGACATTGATCAACGGTCGTAGAAGAGAATACAGTAAAACCCTCTCTAACCTTGACATCCAATTTAGTATAAATATTGGCCTTGGAGACAGGTGGCAGCTTAATGCAGGGTGATGCTCATGCAGAAAGCCCCTCTGGGAGTCTTCTGTATGACTTTCATCCTGCATTAAGCAGCCACCTGCCTAAAAGTATCAAAATTCTTCTGTACTAGAATTCCGGTTTAGAGGGGATTTTCTGTACGTATTTTATTGTTCAGTAAAATAATGTATTTCTTCCTCGCTGTTAGTATCAATCAAATACGAAAGAGTCTCGATACAGCGACCACACAATTCATTAACGCAGAATTCTTTAAAAGCAGTTGGTTGCTTAATGCAGTGTAAAATTAATACAGAAACGTCCTATAGGAGCTTACTGTATACCTTTTGTCCTGAATTATGCTATCGCCTGTTACTCCAAAGATACGCACGTTAATGCATTTGTAAACAAAACAGACCCAGGTTAGATGTCTCCTGAAGGGGACGCTTCACCAGTCTGCCATGTTTGATTATTAAATAAATTAATATAAACATGATTATACAGTTCCTACCATGACTAAACGTTGCTTTGTTCATATGCGAGTATCACATTAATCTAATTAGTATCCATATTGATATGATTCCTACTTTGAATATTCATTAGGTAAAGGTTAACCCTTTCCTTCATATTTCTAAACGTGGCTTCACGCATTTGCAAACAGAGTAGACCCAGATCAGATGGCTCCGATAAGAGCGGTCTGATCAGGGTATGTTCTGTTTGCTAGTGGAATTTGAAAGATGTATTTCTTTTCTTTCTAAAATGGCTACAATATTCCACTGTCCATATTTCATTATAACTATTTTGTCCATGAATATTCAGCAGGTATTATTTGGAAAAGACATAGGACAGGGAAAGGGTTAAAGTCCAAACTGTACCATTACATGTGTGTTTGGTTTGATTACATTTTTCAAATCAGTGTAAAATTGACTTTTGGCAATGTTAAGCACCATTTCCTTTACAAGGAAATATTTGTCTAGCATGCAGAGTGAAAAAAATAAATGTGTCTTCAAAATTGTTGAACCATTTCCTTCGTACAAACGTTTTTTTCAAGTACAGTAAAACCCCGCTAATACGACCACCAAAAAGGGGCATAATTCTGGGTGGCAGAGGCAGGTGGTAGCTTAATGCAGGACGAAAGTTATGCAGAAAGCTCCTATAGGAGCTTTCTGCATAACTTTCGTCCTGCATTAAGCAACCACCTGCTTTAAACGACATCAGTGGCTGTTTATTAAGTGGTCGCATTAGCGGGGTTCCACTGTATTTGCAAACCGAATACTGTATAACCAGACCAGACGGCTCCTGTCTGCTGTCTGCTGTATTGGCTTATGAAACTACCGTTTCTTTCAATACCAAAACTTCATATGTACATATGCCATTAATAAATATTTATGATGTCATTATTTCTTACATGGATGTTTAACACTTTGCAAACAGGGTAGACCCAGTTCAGCCGGTCCATGTATGAACTGCCTAATCAGTCTTCTCTGTTTGCTTATGATATAATATAGATAGGATACTAAAATTTCTACCATTGCCAAACATGTCTGTGTCGTCCATGTGTTACTACATGTATAACTATATTAATCTTATTACTATTCATGGTGTCATTATTTCTTACAAGAATATACATGGAATAAAGGTTTTGATTTCGATGACCAATCAATTATAATAAACACAAATGCACGAGCGTTTCACAAAGCAGAAGCTTCTTAACAAAAGTATGGTGCACCTCTTTCTAATGACTACATGTGGAAATTACCACACAAAGGGAAACTGTGCTTTGGTTGCTAACTGCAGAAATATAGCAATGGAGACAACTTCCTCAGAAATTGTAGCCCTTACCTCCTGAATATTCATGTAAGATTCCGCCTATTTTCAAACTGGGGAAATTCATTGCATTTGCACTTTATCTTAATCTTTCTCTCATTTTCATTTATTTTCTCTTCCTTTACGATGATCTCTGAAAACATGATATGTCTTCATCTATGGTCTGAAAAGAATCGACTCTCTTTGCAAAAGCGACCTCGAAAGTAAAGGATTAAGACGTATGTATCAGGTTTGAATAGTTGCCCTAGTTTTACTGTGTGTTCAACTTCAAGATTGATGTCGCATGCTCTGTATCTTATACTCGTTAACTGATGTGTGCAACACACTTAATAAGACAAGGCGTGACAACAGAACGGGTCAGGATGGCACCTAATAAGTTGATAAATGCCATGGCAACGGTTTACGGGACTCTGTTGTAGTTTATTTATGTGTACATACTGTTTAACGTGTCTTCTGGCCCATTTAGAATAGTACTCTGTCATGACAGCGGGAAACAGACTAAAATCCAGAATTCTTCAGTCACTGTGTCTAATTCCCATCCGAACGATTGAAGCATGCGCTGCACAGTAGAACCTGTCTTAAGGGGCCTTATATTAATTGGACATGGGAGTTTTAAAAGGCAGATGATTCCTTAATACAAGACAAACGTAATGCAGAAAACTCCTTTTTTGAGCTGTCTGCATTACTTTTTCCTGCATTAAGCTACGACCTGCCTTTCAAACCCATAATTATACCTCTTATTGTTGGCCGCTTAAGAAAGGTTCTACTGTATCTAACTCGATACTGTATGTTACATTATACTTGATAAGGCAGCCTCTTGACATTTTTTGCAGAGCAGACCAAGATCAATCAGCTCCAGTTAGAGGTTCTTATTATTTCTTACATTAACCCATTGCCTCGAAGGCTATTTTTAGATACAGCCTCTTTGAATAAATCTACCGAAAAGGAGCATTAACTAGAGAAAATGAAACTTTTAGAATGTTGTAGTTTAAAACCATTGTGATAAATAGAGCATTTGATCCTATAGGAGCGAATGCTCTATTTATCACAATGGTTTCACGAAGTGGCTTTTACAGAGTCGTCAAAAGTCGAAAAAATTAGGGAATGGGAATTATCATATAAGAAAGTGTTAAGATGTACTCTTCATACAATGCCTCAATATGTTAACGAATTTGGCAGGCAACAATGTTCTGAACATGCTTAAGGCTAAGAACGGCTAACGGAATTAGACTTTCAATGCTTTGACTATCAGATAAGCTAAGGTATCCGAAGTCAAAAGCATGTGTGTAATATGTTTGCCAATTACTGTAGCCTGTGGCCTTTAACACGCTTACCAAGACAAATTAGAAAGTTTTTAAGTAACAGACTGTATTTTTAGACGATCGTATCTCTTGTACCAGTGGTAGGGATTACATGGTATAACATACCGCGTGTTTTGTTACAATGGAACAGTTGAGTTACATTGCTCTATGAGAGTTGTCCCTTTGCACGCTAGCGTTGAATTCGGAATAACGTATTTGATAAAGTATTTAACTCTTTACTTGAAAGACACGCATTTTCAAAAAATGCAAACAGAGTAGATCCAGATCAGATCAGAGAATGTTCTATTTGCTGATCAAGCAATATAGATATGATCTCTGCCAAACATTCCTATGTGCCTATGCCCTTATAAACATTAATCTTTTTGAAATGCTTACAGTAATTATTTCTTACATGAATATTCATTAGGTACATTTTCGTGAAGCTTTCAAATACCTTATGTATTCTGACACCCAATCTCTCCTCTTGACAGGTTTTTAAAGCTCAACCGATAAACTTAAACTTAGACTGACACAGTAACAAATAGTATAGACCCAGCTCGGACTGCCCCTTTCTTCATAGGCAGTTTGATATGGGTTTGCACCATGTACCTTCATTTGGCTATCTTAACCCTTTCGGCGCCAAATTCCCAATTGTCGTCTGCAATCCAAGTTTGTTAAATCATTCAGTAAAATAAGGAAATGATATAAATAAATGCAAATTTCAAAGGAATAAAGCACATATATAGAAATAGAGATTGAGGCAAATAGTGAAGTCCCTGATCAGACGCCGCCTTGAAAAGGCTGATCTGGGACTGCACTATTTGTCGTGGTGCATTTATGCGACTGCGGCGGTGAAAGGGTTAATAACTTGGGTTATTACAGATAAGCGCTTTTCAAGCATTTGCAAACGTTGTAGACCAATATCAGACGGCTCCTACATATGAGTTTGCTGATTACATGATATAGATATTATGCTGCAGTTTTGCTACAGCACACTATTCCCTTAAAATATGTTTAAAAAAGAAGCTAGTAAATATTGATGATGTCATTATGTCTTACAACATTTTAAACAGGGGAATGGTTAAGTGGTGTCACATATACACCACAACAAATGTCAAATAAGTTGTACATTTTAATCCTTCGAATGTGGGAACTGACTGCACTGACATTTGCAAATAGTTTAGACCAACATCAAAGGGCTGCTAGAGTAGCATTGTTTGTCATTGAGACCCTTTCCCATAATATACTTTTCCATACTGATCAACTGTGCCTTTTCATACTGCTCACATTTTTGATGCTGTTAATATTTACCCTGTGCATGAAACATTGCTTAAGGATGGTATCAATGAACATGCCCCTTTAAAGAAAATATCCCACCGTACATTAACTCAAACTACCGCAAACGTATTTATTAAACACGACAAGCCCACAATACCTACATGAAAAATAAGACAAACCAAAATTGGGAAACCTACAGGAAATTTAGAAATACAAACGAAGCTGTCAAGCGGAAATCTATTTAGACTTATTTTGAAGAGAGATATGGTGGAGGACCAAACTCAAAGGATGTTTGGCCTACTATTAAGCATTTTCTTACAAATAAAAAACTAAATAAAAATTCAGACATCATTCTTATACAAGATCACAGCCTAGTGTCGGATAAAGCAGAAGTCTGCAGTATTTTAAATAAGTTTTATGTAAATATTACTGAAAATATTGGAATTGAGAAGGGTACACCTGCTGACTCAAACCATCCGAGTATCTTGAAAATTTCAGAAAATGTGCATAACGATGATGAGTTTCGTTTTACCCATGTATCAGAGGAAACTATATTTAATCATTTTAATTCACTATACGTCAAAAAAGCTACTGGTTTTGACTGTATCCCTCCAAAGATTTTGAAAATAGCTGGAAGGACACTGGCTGCACCAGTTTCAAACAGTATTAATACAGTGATAGACAGCTCGAGTTTCCCAGCAGATCTAAAAAAAAGCTCATGTGACTCCCATTTTCCAAAAAGATGATCCTTTTGACAGAAAAACTGTAGGCTATACAGGCCTGTTAGTATATTGTCAACCATGTCCAAAATATTTGAAAAAGTATTAAATGAGCAACTGCAAAACCATTTTTAATAATATTTTCGATACATATCTCTCTGCTTTTAGACCTGGCTATAGCTGTCAGACAGCCCTTCTGCACGTGGTTGAGGACTGGAAGATAACTTTAGACAAAGGAGACCATGTAGCGGCAATCCTGATGGATTTATCAAAGGCTTTCGATTGTCTTCCCCATGAACTTGTAGTCCTCAAGCTTCGCGCATATGGGCTGTCTGACGATGCGGTCAGTCTTGTACATAATTACATATCAAATAGGAAGCAAATGGTCAGACTAGGAGATATATAAACAGCTCATGGCTTGAAATTTCAAAGGGAGTCTCCCAAGGATCTATGTTAGGACCGATGATTTTTAATATTTTCATCAATGAGATATTTTACTTTGTTAAAAATTCAACGCTTTATAACTATGCTGATGATAATACAATCTCTTATTGTCACAAAGATAGTGCTGTTCTAAAATCAACATTAGAAACTGAATGTAATATTTTAATTGACTGGTTTGATTTTAATCATATGCAGGCAAACCCTGACAAATTTCAGGCCATTTCTGTTGGTAAGAAGACAAAGGACTTGTCTTTAAAATTTAATGTTGGCAATGCAAGTAATGATGATGTAAAGCTTCTTGGAGTCGATATTGACTTTATGCTAAATTTTGATAAACAAATTACGAACATTTGCCAAAAAGCTGGAATGCAGCTAAATGTTTTGTTAAGGCTTAAGACCTGAAAACAAAATGCTTATATACAAATCTTTCATTCGAACTTTAATTACTGCCCTTTGGTTTGGCATTTCTGTACGCCAGGCAATACGGAGAAACTTGAGAAACTCCAACACAGGGCGTTGCGTATCACCTTCAATGAGTTTACATCATCATACGAACAACGTCTAGGAAGAGCAAACATGCCAAATCTACACCTGAGCAGAATAAGAGGCATAGCTCAAGAATCTTTTAAATGCCTACACAAACTGTAACCTTCTTATTTACATGATCTTGTTAATTTTAAAAATAATTCTTATTCTTTCAGGTATGTAAATACAGCAGAAATACCCTCTGTCAGAACATCAAGTAATGGTAGGAAGTCGTTCAGGTATGAAGCAGCCCATGTGTGGAATAGTCTTCCAAACAACTTGAGATATATTGATAACTTTAAGGAGTTTCGAAGACTGATACGCACCTGGACTGGTCCATCCTGTACGTGTTTAATGTGCAGTGTTATGCTTGTGTCTCATTTCTTAGAGCATGTGCCTTTTCAGTGTGTTTCACTTTTTTTATAATATAGTTGTCAACTTTTTTAGATCCTCATAGCTCCTTAAAACCTTTTTTACTACATAACCTTAAATATGCACACGTCTTAACCTTAAGTTTTCTGTACTCACTTACTTTTTAGTTTTTTGTTTGTGTCAAACAATAGCTTATAAGTAAAGTTTTATGTTTTGGTTGCAGCTGACTTATAAAATATATGTTTTTCTCTTACAGAACTTTCCTTTTACAGGTATACTTCTCTTTGTTTTTACTTTTGATATGTAAATGCTTTTGTTTAAATGTCGGCAAATAGCTATATAATAATGTTATTTTATTATTACAACCTACGTTAAATAAAGCTTCTTGTATCTTGTATCTTGTATACTGAATGGACATTATCGTTTGGTATTTTGGACTATTCCACTTTCAATAATATTCACTATTCAAGTGGTTAAGAGTCTTGGGATTACTCAATGAACATTTAGTGAATTATTCTATTCTGTGTATACTACTATGAAGTAGTAGTCATTGATGGGGGAAAAGAACATCCCGACATCTGGGTCCATGCTTTTTATTGGGTCTGAGTTTGTTCTCAAGCTTTTGACTGGTCAGATTTGGGCCAAAGGCTCAAATCTGACCAATCAAAAACTTGAGAACGATCTCAGACTCAACTAAAAAGTGTTATAAGCATGGATACTGTAGACAGTGTATAATAAAGAAAACAGGTGTTTGCGTAGGTGGCATGAGAATTACCGACTTTTCTTATCGGGATAACTATCTAGGTTCACGCTATGTGCAAAGGTCCCTCTGCTCGGGTGCTGTGAAATCATAATGATTTATGCAAAGCAGTATTTTCTTTATTTCATCTAATTTCTTTCGAATGTGTGTCCACATTGTCCAAGGCAGTTTGTCCGTATTGACAATGTCAGATTAAGCTGACACGAAACTTAACAAGAGCTGACATATACATGTACGTATTTGTGCAACACGAGAAAACTTAACAAGAGCTGACATATACATGTACGTATTTGTGCAACACGAGAAGACTTTGCAAGAGCTGACATATACATATACGTATTTGTGTAACACGAGAAGACTTTGCAAGAGCTGACATATACATGTACGTACATGCATTTGTGCAATACGAGAAGACTTAGCAAGAGCTGACATATACATGTACGCATTTGTGTAACACGAGAAGACTTTGCAAGAGCTGACATATACATGTTCGCATTTGTGTAACACGAGAAGACTTTGCAAGAGCTGACATATACATGTTCGTATTTGTGTAACACGAGAAGACTTTGCAAGAGCTGACATATACATGTTCGCATTTGTGTAATACGAGAAGACTTTGCAAGAGCTGGCATATACATGTTCGTATTTGTGTAACACGAGAAGACTTTGCAAGAGCTGACATATACATGTTCGTATTTGTGTAACACGAGAAGACTTTGCAAGAGCTGACATATACATGTTCGTATTTGTGTAACACGAGAAGACTTTGCAAGAGCTGACATATACATGTTCGCATTTGTGTAATACGAGAAGACTTTGCAAGAGCTGACATATACATGTTCGTATTTGTGTAACACGAGAAGACTTTGCAAGAGCTGACATATACATGTTCGTATTTGTGTAACACGAGAAGAATTAGCAAGAGATGGTATATACATATACGTACAAGCAAGAGCTTACACTGTTCCTTCTAGCAGTATATCTTAACTACATCATCGTCTCAAACGTAATTATCTAATATCCGCTTATTGCTAAACGCATTAGCGAGAGGATACCAACCAGAAATGAAAAGAGAATGACGAAAAAGGTTTGGTGAAACGAACAGGAAGATTTGCCCCGGAGCAATGGTGCTCAATATACATTTCTTAATCGAATAGCTATAATATCGTGGAGAAGTAATCACAAAACATGAATTAATTTTGCATTATTAAAATTTGTGTCGGTTCGCTTGTAGAAACAACCCCAAAGTCAATCGATTAACTTACTAAGTAAAGTCCTGTAATATATGACTATCTTTGAACTTTATACACGTATGCTAACAGAGTAGATCCATACCAGATTACTCCTATAGGTGTTTCTGATAAGGGTCTGTTCTGCTTGCTTACAGAATAACATATATATGGTGCTAGAGTTTCTGAAATTGCCAAAAAGGTTCTTGTTCATCCACAATTGAATTGGCAAAATGATTTACTTACAGTAGAGCCTCTCAATAATGGCCACTAAATTACATCAAGTATTTTGTGTTAAAGGCAGGTGGCTGTTTAAAGCAAGGTGAAAGTAAAACAGAACGCTCCTATAGGAGCGGTTTTTTTTACTTCCACCTTGCTTTAAGCAGCCACCTGCCCTAAATACCAACTAATTAACGCAATTTAGTGGCTGTTATAGAGAGGTTTTACTGTATTATTTTATAAGCAAACAGAGCATGTCCTGCTCAGACGACTCCTACAACATCAGTATGATCTTGGGCTGTTCTGTTTGCAAAGGTGTTAAAAGCTTAAATATAGGTCTTGGAGACAAGTGACAGCTTAATACAGGATGAAAGTCATGCAGAAAGCTCCTATACAATCACCTACCTAAAAGTATCTAAATTCTTCTCTAGAATTCATTCCGGTTTAGAGAGTTTTACTGTACGTTCTTTTGAATTTTTCGTATAACAGGAAAGAAAGTTTTCACACACCATCGTTATCATAGTACTCTATGGGCATCATTAGTTTGTATTAACCGATATCAGTACCTATTTGCAAGTTCTGTTTGAAATGTTCATTTTATTTGTGCATGTGTTTGTTACGAAAATGCTTCCTTATAAAATGGGTGTAAGTATTACGAGTAAAGCATGCAGGGTCATGGATCAACTGTAGAATCTGTCTATAACGACCAATTAAAAGCGGTCTAACAATTTAGCGGGTTAGTCCTGTCCTTCATATAAACGAGTTTTCACGCATTTGCAAACATAGTAGACCCAGATCAGACAGCTCCTATAGGAGCCATCTGATCAGGGTCTGCTCTGTTTGCTGATGGAATTTGATAGATCTGTGTCTTTACTTTCTAAAGTGGCTACAATGTTCCACTGTCTGTATTTTATTGTAACTATTTTATCCATGAATATTCAGTATACGTATTGAATTTGGAATAAACATAGAACAAGGCTAACCCATTTCATGTTCCATGTTTATTCCAAATTTCAATACCTACAGAATATTCATGGTCAAAATAGTTATAATGAAATATGGAAGGTGGAACATTGTAGCCAACCGATCTATCAAATTCCATTAGCAAAGAGAGCAGTCACTGGGTATACTCTGTTTGCAATGCGTGTAAAGACGTTTATATGAAGGAACGGGATAAAGGAAGACATGAGTGTTTGGTGTAGTATAAATACTCAGTAGAATTATATAAATAAATTGTATTCACGAAACGCATAAGCACAGTAAAGCATTAGATGTATCACTTTAACTTTGATTATTAAATGTAAACCTTTACTATTGTCTTAAGATCAATATTTGACGCTTTAACCTTTTCCCAGTTCTATATTTATTCCAAATTTCAATACATACTGAATATTCATGGACAAAATTGTAAAATTGAAATACGATAGGTTGAACATTTTAGCCATTTTAGAAAGTAAGGAAACAAATATTTCAAATTCCATTAGCAAACAGAGCATACCCTGATCAGGTGACTCCTATAGGAGCCGTCTGATCTGGGTTTACTCTGTTTGCAAATACGTGAATACACGTTTATATGAGGGAAAGGGTTAATGCTTGCCTGGGCCAAATATTCAAGGGCGGACACATTTTGCGGGGAGCTACTTCATGGTCTATATAGTCGATTGCGAGTTTCTCCAGGCTTGGAATTATGGCTGAGACAAAACTTAAAGAGCCATACATTGATACTATATATTATTATAAAACACTACATATTATAACAGAATTTAGTGTGGCAATAGTAATGTTTTACCATGCTAAAGTGTTTCATGAATGTAATTTATTGAGTGAATTAGCCAAATCAAACTTCAGTGTCTGCCTTTGAGCGAAAGTCGCTATTACTGGAGAAATTAGCTCATTCTCCAGCGTCTTAAGGGTGTCTTAAAGAGTGTCCTAAAGACAAACTTCCTCGCAGCTGTCAGAAAATAGTATTTTTATGTTTGATACCGCTAAAAATATGGCTACTTTTTAACCCTTATTCCACTGTGTATAAAAACGGCATGGCCTTAAACCATTCCTTCATACACGTTTTAGATCCAACTTTGAAAAAAAATCTACTGAAAATGAGCATTTACTTGTAAAAAGGAAAAATTTAGAATTGCGTAGTTTAGAAATCATTGTGATAAATAGAGCATTTGCTTCATAAGAGCAAATGCTCTATTTATCACAATGGTTTCAAAAAGCGATCAAAAGGCGCCAGTGTGAGGGAATGGGTTAATTATGGACCTGGTGCAATGACTAAGTCTGATTCGATCAAGCTTTTTTATAAGCTACTGACGGTAGAACGAAAGTCAAACAACTTGGACCCTGACGGCTGGTGAGACGCCGAGTTACTCGGCATCTTATATGGATCCAAGCTGTTTGCAAATGCGGATAAGGTCGTGAATAGCGGGTTGATGGTTAATAGTGCAATTTGAGGGATTTTAATCATTTACTCCATGAATATTCAATGAAAAATAATGACGCCAATGAATATTAATTAGATTATTATTTTATATTTTTAATGACATGTGTTCACACGATTTTTTAGTATTGGTAGAAACTGTGGAGTCATACATTGTATATGTTACAATTCCATGTGCAAACAGAGCAGCCCCAGATCAGACCGCTCCTATAGAAGCCGCCAAGATTACGCCGCCTGATCTTGGTTTACTCTGTTTGCAAAGACGTAGAAAGGCGTATTTGTGGAGTAAAGGGTTAAGAGAAACGTCAATATTAATACTAATAAAACGTTTTCAATAGACTCGCCCGGTGACAAAATTAAATGAATGCCACTCGTATGCATGCGTGTCGGTTCCAATAGGAGGTTTGTGCCAGTTTCCCCACTGGTCATCTGTTTCCTGGCCAGAGTTTTAAATTTACAACACATCTTCAGTTGTCATATACAAACGTCTGCAACATTAGTCATCTGACTCTGCTTATGTTGTAGAAAGGTCTTTCCCTTTTTGTTTAAAAAGCCATTTTATCCTTTCTCAGGCTGTTTGTTTTCAACGGTGATTCACTAAAGAACTTGAATATTATAGGGTTAAAGCAAAATAATATATTCAGGTATGCTTGCGTTTCACGTACATCGAGACTTTCTAAATGCCAATTAATATCTTATCCGCAACAAGTCTGCTTTGTTTGCTTGTAAAGTAATAAAACAAGGTTCGTCTAGCTCGATGATATCCAAAATTGCCATTGTTTATTGTCTGTGTATGCTACTATAAACACTTCGGCAATTAATATGCTTTATTCTTTCCTCCATATAAACGCCTTTTCACGTATTTTCAAACGGACTAGACCCAGATCAGACGGCTCCTGTAGGAGCCGTCTGATCAGAGTCTACTCTGTTTGCTTACGGTATAATATAGATTTTAATTTGCAGCTTCTTCCTGAGCAAGAATGTCCTGTTTCACGTATCATCATAAATTGTAATCTAATTTACATTAATGATGTCATCATTTCTGTCTTGAATATTCAACAGGGAAAGGGTTAAGTCAAATATTTCTTTCAGGATATTGAGTTAATGATTCGCTTATTCATAAATTTCGACTCACACCTATTATCAGTGTTACCTTAGATATACAGTAAAACCTCTCTATAACGACCACTAAATTGTGTTAATTAGTTGGTATTTAGAGCATGTGGCTGCTTAAAGCAAGGTGAAAGGGCGTTCTGTTTTACTTTCACCTTGCTGTAAGCAGCCTTTGATGTAATTTATTGGTCGTTATAGAGAGGTTTTACTGTACATGTACTTCCATTATCACATGTGACATGTTATATGGTAAATATTTACAGGACAGATCAATTTCAGTTTTAACCCTTTACTACTTGAATATTCATGGCCGACTCTATCAGTTATGAACATCAAACCTTTCCATGTTCTGTATTTAGTCCGCTTTTCGATACCGAATATTCATGGCTGAAATATTATAATGAAATATGGAAGATGTTACATTGCAGGCATTTTAGAAACTAAAGAAACAGATATATAAAATTCCATTAGCACACAGAGCAGACCCTGATCAAACGGCTCCTATAGGAGCCGCCTGATCTGGATCTACTCAGATTGCAAATGCGTGAAAACGCGTTTATATGAAGAAAAGGGTTAAACCTAACTCTATTATTCTGTTATATAAATAAAATGAATACACAGCTATGCCTAATAAGACCTAGTATAGAATCATATCTAAGATATTATGTCAGTACACAGGACAGAGTCTGATCAGCGGCATCTACGGGACCGTCTGATCTGTGTCTACGGGACCATCTGATCCGTGGCTACGGAACCGTCTGATCCGTGTCTACGGGACCGTCTGATCCGTGTCTACGGGACCGTCTGATCTGTGTCTACGGGACCGTCTGATCTGTGTCTACGGGACCGTCTGGTCTGTGTCTACGGGACCGTCTGATCTGTGTCTACGGGACCCTCCGATCTGTGTCTACGGGACCCTCTGATCTGTGTCTACGGGACCGTATGATCTGTGTCTACGGGACCATCTGATCTGTGTCTACGGGACCGTCTGATCTGTGTCTACGGGACCGTCTGATCTGTGTCTACGGGACCATCTGATCTGTGTCTACGGGACCATCTGATCGGTGTCTACGGGACCGTCTGATCGGTGTCTACGGGACCCTCTGATCTGTGTCTACGGGACCGTATGATCTGTGTCTACGGGACCGTCTGATCTGTGTCTACGGGACCGTATGATCTGTGTCTACGGGACCATCTGATCTGTGTCTACGGGACCGTATGATCTGTGTCTACGGGACTGTCTGATCTGTCTACGGGACCCTCTGATATGTGCCCATTCTGTATACAAAGGTGTCAAAAGGCGTCTGTTTAGAGTAAAAGGCTCGTAATTATGTATGCAATGAATATTATAATATACATTTGAAACACATAGACACTACAGTATCTGATAATTGAAGCCAGTGTTAATATCAAATAACAGTGAATCTACAGTTTCATACTGTGTCACAAAACACCCGCAAATACCAATTATCAAACAGATGATTGCTAGATGTAAAACGAAATGATTTGTTTCTTCTCTTTGTTGTTCTTCATGGATCTTCGCCTGCTAGGCGCGACCCCGTTCTCAGTTGCAAACAGTTTGAATCAA
This sequence comes from Azorinus chamasolen, assembly GCA_963576725.1. NCBI lineage: Eukaryota > Metazoa > Mollusca > Bivalvia > Cardiida > Solecurtidae > Azorinus > Azorinus chamasolen. The sequence continues at coordinate 87,014,141 of OY755243.1, read as the reverse complement.
TTTTAACAATATTGGAGTTTTAGGCAGGCATTGTTTTTATAGCATTGTCAGGATTAAACACTCCGATGTTTATTCACCTCGTGACCATTTTGAATTTTGGAGAATTCTGTTGTATCTTCGTAAACACAGTAAAACCTCACTTATAGAATAATTGCGAATAGTTTAGACAGAGTGTTGCTTAATGCAGGATGAAACTCCAATAGGAGTTTTCTGCATGACTTCCACCCTGCATTAAGCTACAGTAAACCTCTTTATAACGGCCACTAAATTGTGTTAATTAGTTGGTATTTAGGGCAGGTGGCTGCTTAAAGCAAGGTGAAAGTAAAATAGAACTCTCCTATAGGAGCATTCTGTTTTACCTTCACCTTGCTTTAAGCAGCCACCTGCCTATATCACAAAATGCTTGATGTAATTTAGTGGCCGTTATAGAGAGGTTTTACTGTACTTCCTTTCTAAAAGACAGTTAATGCTGCTTACTTATTATTTGTTCAACCCTTTACTCCATATATACACCTTTTAACACCTTTGTAAACAGGGTAGACCAAAATCAGACGGTTCGTTAAGGGGCCGTCTTCTAAGTTAGAAGACGGCCCCTCTAAGGATCTGCTCTGTTTGTCTTTGAAACTAGATAAAGCTGATTATACAGTTTCTGCCATGCCCAAAACATCTTAGTGCATATGCCATTATGGAAAGAAAGCTAATTAGTATGCATTTATATATTATTCATTATATGAATATTCATGGAGTAGGGTTAACGCCATTGATTAAGTTAATTAGGGGTGCTATCGGAGAATGTTACGTCGATTGTTTTCAGTCAATAAAGATACAATGTGGCTTCGATCTGCAGAGTCCAAAACAGATATTAGTATTTGTATAAAGTAGATATATGATAGTTAAGTTGCGTCGGTATCAAGACAAATCAATCATTGTATTGACACAGTGGCATTCCTCTCATCAGGGGCTCCTTCCTTACCTTTAGCGCGCTAAGTAAAATGTCGTCTGCTAGAATCGTCCTCTGCTTGACGTCTCACTTAGTTAAATATCTCCAGTGGACACGATCGAAGTAGTTTGAACACTGGTAAGACGCCGAGTTATTCGGTGACTGGTCTGGATTCAAACTGTTTATAAAGACTCCGTCGAATTCGACCAAAGCGTACAACAGCTTAATTGAATTATTAGCATCTGATAAAGTCTAGTTAGTGCGTTTTTTATTGGTAAGAACGATAACTCTTACAGTCTTATCGCAATCAAAGCTAAGCATGATTAGCATGCCCTTAGGCACATTGATATCGTATGCGGTGCACAACATTTTGCATTGGTCGGTGTTTGGTTATGACCTAAGTTGTCTGGCCTACAACCCTGTATTATTACTGAGCGTGTGGATCTTTACTATTAGCAGACAACAAATTAGCATTCGTTTTGTATGATCAAATAATATGGCGTCTGCTTTTTATATCAATTACAGTAAGAATTGTCCAATGCAATCACCAAAAACATTTAAATCTTGGCCATAAAGACAGACTAAAGTTATACAGAAAGCCTCTATAGCAACTTTCTATATAACATCGTTCTGCATTAAGCTCCCACCTGCGTACATATACTCATGTTTATTCATTATCCCTTTCCCTGTTCTATGTTTATTCCAAATTTTAATACCTACTCAATCATTGACAACACAATTATAATGAAATATGGAAGGTGGAACATTGTAGCCATTTTAGAAAGTAAAGAAACAGATATATCAAATTACAATGTACATTAGCAAACGGAGGAGATCCTGATCAGACGGCTCCTATAGGAGCCGTCTGATCTGGGCCTACTCTGTTTGCAAATGCTTGAAAATGCGTTAATACGAGTGAAAGTGTTACAAGGTCGCTTTAGACTGGTTCTACTGTATTGCGTAACACCTGATAGTATCTTATCTGAATTCTAAATACTCAAGACTTAATGGATATATTCTTGTGTCTGAACGCAAGTAAGCCAGAAAGCTCCAACGTGAGCGATCAGCATGCATTTGGACATGTTTTAAGCTAGTTACTTTCTTAAACTTTATAATTTGAATAGGTCTTCATCACGTCCAAATATAAAACAGCCGGATGTAGCACTGAAAACCTGACAACATGAATGTTTGAATTCAAGAACATCTGCAGACTACGAGTTTCAACCTTCTGTCTGTTGCGGGTGGGGTGATTACCTTTGCAAACAGTTTGGATCCAGATCAGTCGCCGAATCACCCGACATCTCATCAGAGTCCAAACTATTTGATACTCTGACCGTATTGTTGAAAGGTAATACAAGACAGAGTAGAACTGGTCCTAAGGGGCCATTCATTTAATGAACACACGAGTCATAAAAGCAGTTGGTTGCTTAATGCAGTGTAAAAGTAATTCAAAAACAAAATGCTCCTATAGAATATATTTGCATTATTTTTGACCCGCATTAAACTACCATCTGTCTTACAGACCCATAATTAGACCTCTATATTTGATGACCGCTTTAGACAGGTTCTACTGTAAATCAACTATGATAACTGACTTGTCAGACATTTTCTGCCAACACAGGTTTCTCACTAGGCTAAAGGTTAATGTAAACAATAGTCTGTCTATTGACCAGCCCTTTACCTTTTGAATACATGTATTAGAATAAGGAATAACGAAATAAGCATAAATGTTATTTAGATGATTTTTATAATGGCCTATATATGAACACACGTTTTGACCCTGGCAAAAAAAGAAGAATCAGACAAATATTGTTTGATGAACAAATAGAACAGACCCAGATCAGACGGCTCCTTTATAAGCTGATTTTTTCTATGATGAGACATGAACAAAGGAATGTTTGTTTTTTTGCAGAAACTGTAAAATCAGATCAATATAACGTTATAAGCAAACAGAGCATACCTTGCAGGAACCGTCTGGTCTGGATCTACTCTGTTTGCAAAGGCGGCCAAGGATATCTGTATCATTTGCAGTGGAGAGGCGCCACCAGACATGCTCTACTGGTAAACACCTGGAAACGTGTCATGGTTTTTGTTTCTGTACAAATTGAATTGAAATCATTATAAATTCAGTAAATTATAAGCTTTACCGGATGATGTTATAAATGTCGGTCGCATAAATACAACCAACTCTCTCTTTTGTGACCATACACAAGACGGCAGACTATTGGTCAGTACGTTTCCGAAGGAGCTTTCTATATTCCCTTTGTCCTGCATTAAGCAGTCACCTGTTGTTAAGACTAATACATGTTTTCAGTAACTGGTCGCTTAAAACAGAGTAATACTGTATGCATATTACAAATGGACCCTTCTGTCTGAATCAGACGACAATCGTCGCCATCTTTTATGACATTTCAGAGCCGATACATGAAGCACAAATGTCGTATGAATTATATATGAGGATTTATGAAACTTAGAGCGAAAAACTATAATCATATTCTAAGCTAAGCTACCTCTGTCAGAATACATGCATAAATGATGGCACCGGGAAATGTAGAGGTAGTTAGAAGCAATCGATCACAACGTGCATATCCTTTTCTAGTGATGACTACACTGTCTTATACAAACACTGTCGTATGTCTCATTACTCAAAGTGTTTCGTCATATTTGAGTGTCCAGTAGCTAGTGTCCTGGTGAGACATCCATACATTGGTGTATCGTTTTAACCGTCTAGGATATTAAATTATGAAATGTAATGTGAACATTCTAAAGGCTGGCTTTTTGTTTCCTTATACTATGCCCTGACTTATTCTCATGAACTCCTTGTTTTACCTGACCATATTTCAATACATGTACCCATTTTAGAAGTAAAGGCATGCAGACAATTCTTAATTCTGTTACGGTGTTGAAGGTCGCAAGAATTATACTAAAGGTGTTGACAATTATTTTCAAATTCCTGTTCTAAATGCCACAGGCAGGTAAAAGGTTCAAATATGTAAATCTCGTGAGAGCAGAAATCAATGAATGCAGCGAGACAGGTACATTTCAATTAAGGCATTAACCCTTTGAGCGGTATGCCTTTTGTCTAGCTGTAGACTCAGATAAGCCCGCTCCAAGAGGCTTCCCCTGATTAGGGTTTACTCTGTTCGTCATTCATAGTCCTCTAGCATTTCAGCTTTCATACTTAATGTACAATTCCACATTGCAAATGCAACATTTTAAGGTTTAAACCTTATTACAGTATGGAGCATTCTGACAAACTAGCAACACGTTTAGCCCTTTGAATGCTGCAACTTCAAAGTGCACCTATTGGTGTTGAACCCTTTCCATTTTTTAATATGTACAGTATAACCTCTCTTAACCGGAATTCTAGTAGATAATAATTTAGATACTTTTAGGCAGGTGACTGCTTAATGCAGGGTGAAAGTCATGCAGAAAGCTCCTCTAGGAGCTTTCTGCATGACTTTCACCCTGCATTAAGCTGCCACCTGTCTCCAAGACCGATATTCATACTAAATTTAACTGCCGGTTAAGAGAGGTTTTACTGTATTCAATATTTCTTCACCGCAGAAATATCCATGGACAGAATCATTAAAATAGAAGGATTGATTATTCACTGTTGTGGAAACTGTATAGTCAAATCTATAATTGTCCGTAAGTAAACAGAGCAGACCCTGATCAGACGGCTCTTATAGGAGCCATCTGATCTGGATCTACTATGTTTGCAAAGGTGTGAAAATGTTGTTTTTCATATGATGTAAAGTTTAAGATAGAGTCCATTCGTATAAAATGCTTAAATGATGATGGATGATGATGAACGATAAACTAAAGACTCTTTTTGTATGATTTTCATTCTGCATTTGGTTGTCGCCTGTCTTACCCTTTACTTCATAAGTACAGATGTACGTGTTTTTGTTTGTTTTTTACTTTTTACGTCATTGCAAACGGAGCGTTCCCATATCGAACGACTCCTGTAGGAGCCGTCTGGTCATATTCCGTTTTATTTGCTTCTGAACTAACATAATACAGTAAAACCTCATTATAACGGCCATTAAATTGTGTTAATTAGTTGGTATTTATGGCAGGTGACTGTTTAAAGCAAGGTGAAAGTAAAACAGAACGTAAAGGAGCGTTCTGTTTTACTTTCACCTTGCTTTAAGCAACCACTTGTCTTTAACATACAATAATTGATGTAATTTAGTGGCCGTTTCAGAGAGGTTTTACTGAACGTCAATGAAGATTCTACAGTTTCTGCTACAACAAACTATTCCTACGTGTCTTTATTTCCGTGTGCCATTATAAAAATTAATGATATGCATGATGTCATTATTTCTTAGATAAATATTCATGGAATAAAGGGTTAAAGACCGATAAGTATAGCCAAATGAGAATTTAGGGAAGACATGTTTTGATCTACAGTAACCCCCGCAAAACTTGAAGTCTAGTAGAGAAAATATTCGATACTTTTAGGCAGGTGACTGCTTAGTGCAGGATGAAAATCATACAGAAAGCTACCAGAGGACCTTTGTGCATGACCTTTTTCCTGCATTAAGCTGCCACCTGTCTCTAAGACCGATATTTATGCTAAATACAACGTCCAGTTTAGAGGATGTTTACTGTATTTGTAAATTGTGTCATCTGCCGCAATGTTCATGGTTGGAATATCTTCCTGTCTGCTTCATAATTGAAACTACATTATCAAACTGTTCGGAACCTGATGCTCTGGTCCAACACTGTTCACAGATTTGTCATGATTATATAGCAAAGGAATAGAACGACGTCGGAAATGAAACAGACCAGAAATAAGCAGACGGAACCTTTATAGCAAGATAAAGTAAACGCTGGTTTCTGATCTGTACATCTTCGGTAACTGTCATCATTTTTCACTCTGCGATGTCAAAAGAAATCCCATGAAAACCACTTACGCCATCAAAGCATATTGATTTCGACACTCATTTTCTGTACAAGGCTTTTTCATCGTTTATCCAACAGACTCATCAGCAATTGTCGTCTGCAATTATCGACGTCTGATCCAATTTCTAATAAGGAAAAGTCTTCAATTTCTTTTCAAATGATGTAATCAATGTGTCAAACAGTTTGGAAAATATGCTTTCTCATCGAGATCTACACTATTTGCTAGGCTTACAACGAGGTGCATATGCGGAGTTAAAGGTCAGAGAAACTCCGTGTAATTTGCTCAGATACAAAATACTGAAAATAGTAATTGATTTCGCACAATCAGTAGATCGCCTGTCTTTGCTTGTTGTAAAGGTTGATTCAATGAAGTACACCGGCTTGTTTGTCTGAGTTAATGAGATGTACAGAGAATGAACAGGTGTATGAATGTCTAGGTGTATGGATGTATGTATAGGTATGAGTGTGGGTGGGTATATGAGTGTGTTGGTGGATAAGAGTGTACGTGCATGAGTGAATGGGTGTATGAATATGTTAGTTTATGAATGTTGATGGATTGAGTGTATGAGTACAGTGTATGAGTGGTTCAGGGTTAAGGTATAAAGTACGCAGTTGTATGAGTATGTGGATGTATGAATGGTTTGGTGTGTGGTTATATAGGTGGATGAGTGAGTGAGTGAGTGAGTGAGTGTTTGAATTTATTTATAGATGATTATGTGTGTGTGCGAGTGTATGGGTGGATGAGTGCATGGGTGGCTCTTGTAGGTTTGCCAAGTTTGCCTACGGGATATTATATACGAGTATATCTGGTTCTATAGTTTCTGCCATACTTAGAATGCCCTGTGTTCATATGTCATTATAAACATGACTGTTCCTGACAGTATCACCTGTAATATAAATAGTCGTAAAGTTAAAGGACACTTAACTCAAAGTATCGGTCAATGTCTGACAATTGTTTAAAAAGTTTCTGTAAGAAATAATGAAATCATGAATATCAATTTTCTGAATTATTATAATATATGAACACGGGTTTTAGACCATGGCAGAAACTGTAGAATCAAATCTATTTTGGTCCATAAGCAAAATTTAATAGTCCCTGGTCTGGTTCTACTTTGTTTGCAAATGCATAAAACACGTGGGTATCAGTTAAAGGGGTATACTGACACATTTCTACGCCAAACCCTATGTTAGGATCACTCTATAAATCGTAAATGTAAGCTTTGCTGTTTAAATTCAGTTGAATCAGAATATCACTTTCTACTTTGCTGTCCTATTTATGTAGATTTACGAAAGAAATACAAAATTGCTAGATCTTGGCCTTCACTGTCTAAATTTGCCGGTATTATGTCCAGTAAGAAAGTAGGTATTATCAGAAATGTGTCGAAATATATTCACTATGCTATGTTAAAACGTACAGAATGCATAGAAAATGTTGCTTCTTAGGTTTCTTTATATACTTAAATTGCTATTTAAATATCAGGTTATGTTTGAATCAGTATTTACTAGTTCAATCTATGTTAATTATTTCATTACATTGATGTATGTATTAGTGTAATGCATTTGCCATCTTTATATTGTATTATTTACTTGGCCAAAAGTATTGTATATGCTGATATTGCCAATAAAATTTGAATTGAATTGAATATAAAATCGGCTCGAAGAGAAAATTCCATAGAGCGGTCACGATATATGGTTTAATGGAGAAATAATGGAGCTGTTCTTATCTAGGCATCTGTTAAAGTTATTAAAAATTGTACTGGATTCAATTATGTAGCTTTATAAATAAGTGGGGAGGGGAGATTGTGTATCCGAATGTGTATGGTAAACAGGATATCATCTATTCCTACTGTAATAATGTCAGTGTCTTCTGACACACTGATGGGTACTTCTGTATTAAATCTTATCCTACGGAAGCATTGTTGTCTTCTTAATTTCTGATCTAATTTCCTAATACTTCTGATTCGTTCACGCGTTTGTTGAAAGTAGTGAATGTCCAAAGTATAAGGCTAGAAAACTCCAAACGAAGTCCGTGTTCAAGACTCAAATGGCCCATCATTTAGCACTTAAAGCGGACAACTTAGCACATAGACAACTCTATACTAGGGGTGAAATGTATTCAAATATGGTCACTAGAGTTAGTGTCTGTATTCCATTTGAATATAGGACAATGAGATAAGTTTTGAGTTCGTTACAAGTTTTATAACATGACCTCGAGGTTATAGAATTTTACCGTCTGATTCTGAGTTCATTATCAAGTATCTGATTGGTGAGAGTATGGGCTCAGCTCAAAATCTGACCAACCAGCTAGTTGAGAATGAACTCAAACTAAAAAACAACAACAAATTTATAACTTTGGGGTCATGCCTTCCGTATACATGTACTCATACTCTAAACAAAACCTTACAAATCATATGCTTGAGAATGCACTCAGACTAAAGTGAAATGTTGTGTAATGTTATGGCTTGGTGTCAAACAGTATCCATGCGTATAAAACTTTTAGTTGAGTCTGAGTTCGTTCCCAAGTTTTTGATTGGTCAGATTTGAGCCTTTGGCTCAAATCAGACCAATCAAAAGCTTGAGAACTCAAAATCTGACCAATCAAAAGCTTGAGAACGAACTCAGACTCAACTAAAAAGCTTTATAAGCATGAACACAGTTTTGATCCTGTCGAGTCGCCGAGTTACTCAGAAATTGCTCCTGGGTCCAACTTGAATGTAAACACCAGTAAGGTGGATATCAACAGGATAATTGTGTCGGAAAAACAAATAAGGTTGGTGTTAGGTTTCTTTATGACCTGTAATTAATACCACTACTGTAACAACAAAAGAAAATGTAAACTTTCTGTTCGTAAAGAAACTTACCTGTCAGTACAGTACCGCCCTTACATTAAATTGAGATCAGTTTACATCCAGATCAGACACTAATATGCTGATATTTCTGATAGCAAAATACCCTAAGTCTAGTGAAAGTTTATTTAATGGATTCAAGGTCATTCAGTGCGACGTTTTATATTGCATACGACACTGTTGAGCTGAAGTCAGTTTTGAGCTTGTGTCTTTTGTGGCAGAAGACATATTTACCGTGAAGAGCATACTATTGTGTTTTCACTTGCCTTTTGAATGCTGCTTGTTCAAAGTGGATTGACACATTAGTACTCAGTGATATAACCTTTTCAGTATGAAGCGGTAAACTTTTCAATAGGAGTTTGAATGGCAAACAGTCTAGACCCTCGTCAGGGGGGTCATCAGTAAGTCCAGTGGGTCTACACTGTTTGCAAGTTCCCGTACACCCGTATTCAAATAGTGGAGGATTCAAACTGAAACAGAATGAAAGTTTGAACAAGGCGATTATTTTACTCTACCGTTACTTACCCTCTCTATATTGTATAACGCTATATGAATGACATTTGCATTAAGTTTTGATTTAGATCACACAAAGTAATTCGACTTCTGTTAAAGAGAAATACAGTTTTAGTATACAGTAAAATCCCTCTAACCGGACGTTGAAATTAGAATCAAAACCGGTCTATCAGACAGGTGACAGCTTAATGCAGTTTGAAAGTCTTGCAGAAAGCTACCAAGTGAGCTTTCTGCATGACTTTCACTCTGTATTAAGCAGCCACCTGCCTAAAAGAATGTAAATTCTTTTCTACTAGGATTCCAGTTTAGAGGGGTTAGTATTGCAATGTGTAAGTTAGTGTTGCAATGTACGAATTGATGTTGCAATGCGTGATTTTATAGCCATAACGGAAAAAGGGAACAGACGGACATGGCTAAGCGCGGTCCAGTTTTCTGTTCTTTTCTGTTCTTTTCTTTTAAAAAGGAACTGACTTGCATAGTAGATAAGCAGCATTGGTGTACTTATTTAGACTATTATTGTTATTTATTATGATATTGTGGTAAGATAATCTAGTTTAGCATTACAGCAAATTACCACCTTCCCCTCCATTGCTGAAAAATTGCTGAATAACATCTAACTTTTTAATATCGGAATATCTTACTAACGAGTCTAATGTCCCACTGCCTTAGAAATCATTTGATTATGTTTTGCTTCACATGTTATTACAAAATGTACGTTTTGTAATCTGTGACTGAATAAAATGATTGTTCTGTTCTGTTCTGATTTTATAGCCATAACATGTGCGAAGCCCCGTGTATGTACGAAATAATGTTGCAATGTACGAATTGATGTTACAATGCGTGATTTTATAGCCATAACATGTGCGAAGCCCAGTGTATGTACGAAATAATGTTGCAATGTACGAATTGATGTTACAATGCGTGATTTTATAGCCATAACATGTGCGAAGCCCCGTGTATGTACGAAATAATGTTGAAATGTACGAATTACTTTTGCAATGTACAAGTTATTGTTGCAATGTACGAGTTATTGCTGAAACGTACGATTCATTGTTGCAATTTGTGAGTTGTTGTTCAAATGTACGATTCATTGTTGGAATGTGGGAGTTGCAATATATGATTTATTATCTCAGTGTACGAGTTATTGTCGCAATTTACGACTTATTGTTGCAATGTACGGGGACATATAGCGTAGCTATATTGTAACCAAACTCAGTACTACAGATTACTGAAATAGAGACAAGGCTGAAATTTCAGCAGAAAACAGTTTCGTGATTCGCACAAAGATGTGCCTAATGGAGAGAAATTCCGTGACGTAATAAATCATGGACCCTTAAGCCATAAATGGTCGCGTTTGACATTTTGTAATAGCGACTTGCAATATAATGTATGTAATTTACTGCATCCGTTTATGTTTAATATGACTGTTTGTCTTCATTGACATTCTACTAGCTGTAAACTTATCTCTATCTTTCTCTCTCTCTCTCTCTCTCTCTCTCTCTCTCTCTCAATCTCTTTCCTCAATATCTGTATCTCTCTCACTCTCTCTCTCTGTCTTCTCCGACTCCCTCTCTTTTTCTCTCTCTTTTCTCTCGCTCTCTCTTTCTTTCTCTCTTTTCCCGCTCCCTCTCTCTTTCTCTTTTCTCCCTCTATTTCTTTCTCTCTCCCCTCTCTCCTGTATCTCTCACATGTTCTTTATATGTCCTCTCTCTTTCCCTCTCTTTTCTCCCTCTCTCTCTCTCTCTCTCTCTGTTTCTCTTTTCTTCCGCTCTTTCTGTGCGTCTCTCTTCCTTTCTCTTTTCTCTCACTCTCTCTTTCTTTCTCATTTCTCTCTATCTCTCGTTTTCTCTCTCTCCCCATCTCTCCTGTATCTCTCATATGCTCTCTATCTATTCTTTCTCTTCCGTTTCCCTTCGCACCCTTCACTATATTTCTCTCTACTCTCTTTCCTGCATTTAATTACTATAATCGTTCTTAATTTTAATACATCCACTTTACCTTGAAATCTGACGTTCGTTAGCGTTTGGACATTTGTTATTTTGGATTACATTTAGGGTCAAAATTAGAATAAAACTAGTACAACATCCATTGTATTATTGATTTGTTTTCAGAAAAGTGCACGTTTGTTGTTAGTAATTGTAATTTACTGACATGTAAGCACACGTATATACATGTACGCTGGCCATAGTGCGTGGATTTTCATATATTGTTCGCAAAGACCATGTCAGTTCATCGTGTCCCAGTTTTAAGCAAATTCCACAAATGAACTTGGTAGCCCAGCAGCGGATTCAAACTCACAAATAAACTTCGCATATTTCACCTTGGTTGTGCTGTTAATCTCGCGCATTAAAAATGAGGCTTCGTAGAAACTGTAGTAAATATCTGGTGTCCATCTTACCTAAGATTGTACGACTGAAATTGTCGTATGTTTTAACATACGACGATTGTAACTGGTATTTACGATCGTCACATGTAGAATGTACGATTAATTCTGTCGTGCGAAGTTACCGTTTATTACTGCAAACTAGAATGTGCGATAGTTTCCGCTTTCCGAGCAGTCGCGTTGATGGCACACTAAGACTTGCAATAGTATCGGTCTTTTAGTACAATGGGTCCCTGAGTAAAATACAAGACTAAATTTTACATTTGCGGATTTATGATTGATACACACCGGTCATGTAATACATTTCATTGGAAAAAAATCAATTTGACACGTTCAGAATTAAGTACGTATACAGTAGAACCTGTCATAAGCAGCTGGTCGTTTAATGCAGGGCAAACTTAAGGCAGTAATCTCCTATAGGAAGTTTCTGCATTACTTTTGACCTGCATTATGTTGCAACCTGCCTAACAGATCCATACTCATATATTTTTGATGGCCGCTTAAGACAGTTTCTACTGTACAGCCAACATGGCTTTATCAAGCATGACTGACCCAGTTCAAATTTCAGTTTGAATTTGAATTTTCTCACCATCCCGGGGCGATATCAATTTAACCTTTTGCATGGTGGTGATGATTAAGAAAACTACTTTAACCCATTCCCTCATATTGACCCTATTTGACGCCTCTGCAAAAGTTACCTGTTGAAACCATTGTGATAAATAGAGCATTTGCTCCTATAGGAGCAAATGCTGTATTTATCACAATGGTTTCAAACTACAAAATTCTAAAATTTTCCTTTTCTCTAGCTAGTGCTCCTTTTCGGTAGATTTATTCAAAGAGGTTGTATCTAAAAATAGCCTGTGAGGTAATGCGTTAAGAGAACTGTGGAGACCCAGATCAAAGCGTATCAGCTATATTACCGTAAGTGTACTGCGGATTTAAACCGATGTACGAGGATACTTGTTAAAATACTATAGAACGAAACATACCTGTTTGGGATCTGAACATGAATAATGAAATGTGTGATATACAGTAACTCCCTCAACCAAGATATGGATAATTCTATCAAAGAGGCAGGTGGTAGCTTAATGCACGACTAAAGTAATATGGGAGTTTTCTCTTTCTGTCCTCTTTCTTTCTCTCTCTTTTCTCCTGTAGGAGTTTCTGCATTACTCTCGTCCTGCATTAAGCCACCACCTGCTATTTTATAGATACATGTACTCATGTATAATCGACTCCCTATATAGGGTTTCAGTCAAACCAAGATAAGTTTATTTACTTAGGACAACTCAATGTACGCGGTTCTCAAGAATCCGAAGTTTCACACATCACAAGGTTACATTTTCGATTCACATTGTGGCAAATAAATTCACCGAATTATAGTGTTTCTTTTTTTATCTAGTTTATAATCATTTTACCATGGTTTTTCACGTTGTAGTCAAATGCATTTTGGGTGTCAAATTTGTATGACAAGTACGGTGTGTCCGCATATGGAATGTGGGGTCAAAGTTTATACTTACCTGCCGTGTATAATCCGGTTTAGGTCACGTGACGGGCGAACTTATAAAAAACCTTATCAAACAGTTTTCGTCCAGGTGAGAGACACCGAGCAAACTCGGAATCTCGTCGGGATTCAAATTATTTGACCCGTTGATCGGGACTTTGTAACAGCAGACGAACATGCTACTTTAAGGACTGAAGCAGACGACAATTTTTCGCAGACGAAAATTGTTTTGCATGCTAAAGGTTAATCATAAAATCTGAATTTAATCTCTGCATATAGTTAACCATCACGAAGTCACCGGCCCAGTGGTGTACAGGTAAATATCCTTCAACAAGCCGGGCATAAGTCTAACCTTCAAGTCCGTGATTATCTTTGCAAACATATTGGATCCAGATGAGACGCCGAGTAACTCGGCGTCTCATCAGGATTCAAACTGTTTGACACTAGAGTTGTATCATTTGTACTATAATGGCCAGTACAGAATAAGTTTCTAAATGTAAAAGTTAATGAAGTTTTGAGTAAGCAAACATTCATCCGAAAGGTAAATGTCATTTAAAAGTGGTTTAGATCCACATCAAGCATCCTGCAAAGCAATGGAAGACAAAGATCGAATGATCAAATATGGAAAATGAGGCAATATTATTCAGTTTGCAGATTGCAAATATTGAAGCAGACGACACCATGTCAGTCCCCCTATAAAGATATATAGGTGTACCTTGATTGTGTAGTATACCTTTACTTACCTGTCTACGTCACGACTAATTCGTCCAGAACGAGGCTACGGGACTATATTTGTATAATAGTTTATACAAGTGTAAGTTGAGAGTGTCCCGACTTTTATATATACATGTACGTTGTACTAGTGTCGTTGGTATATTTGAAAATTGTCGTTCTCAATGGCGGAGTTGCTTATTGGATTTATATAGTTCTGTAAACGTGATACAGGTACGCGAATGAACTTTTCCCGGAGTCTATCGACAAATGGTTTGACACACGGTGGGAAAAATTCATATATAAGTGACCAGTGACAAGATAAAGTTTGTCACCACTCGCTGCACTGACATACAGGAATCGATACACGGCAGAGGTATGTGAAAGTCATGATTGATTGTGACTTTGTGAAGTCGCCAGTGGATAATAATAATTATCGACCTGGTTAATGAAATGTTTATGGATTAGGGGAAACAGCAGGCGATTCTGAGGGGTGTAAGGCTAGATCTGTATGAATGGTTTTGAGACAAGATGTGACTTTCACCAGGCCGTGGTTTATTTATTTGTGGTGGTGTGAGATAATATCTCGGAGTACTTGGAGTTGATATATTGTTATTGCGACAGAGATATGGTATAAGTACGAGTTGGTTGTTTTCTTTTCGAAGGGATTTTTGAAAGGGTTAGTACTTATAAATGTACTTGTAATTTGGATATGCAACTAAGCTGAACGAACTTTAAACTGAGACACGTAACTAAACATGCTCTCTTTACAGCCTTTCTATCTCCATCTTTTCAGAACAGAATAGAACAGAATTGTCATCTCGTTCACTCTTTATCTCACATAGACCACTGTTGACGCTAATGCAAACAGGGTAGACTGAGATCAGACGGCTCACAAAGGAGGCGTCTGATCAGGGTCTGTGCCGTCTGCTTTTGAAATGATGCAAGCTTGTTTCTACCATTTCTGTTATGGTCCACCTGCCTCAGTTCATATGCTATAATACAAATAAATCCAATGAATATTCATGTTGTCATTATTTGTAAATATCCATAACATCCAATCCATGTGTACAGTAGCTTTTATAATGAATTAGTGTTGTTGTTTATTGTATACATTTGTAGTGGGGTTGAAGTTGAGTGGATGCATGTACTGTTTGGGAGACCCTATAGTCCGTGGCCGTTTGCATCTCGGTGGTTAAGTGCTGGCACAGTGAGCTACGGGCATTTGGTTCGAGCCCCTGTCGGGCAAGTTGTTTGACTTCAGCCACACCATTTCTTGTTGGTATAAAACGTTTTAAACAAATAAGAAATGATATAATAATAATTCGCGAAATGTTTCTTTTTGAATTTCTCTACTGAGGTCAGTTAATTTGGAATCGGATTCAAAGTCTTGTTTCCATTGGATTTGACATGTCAAGTTTAAGGTCATATATGTAGTGAGTCTAGTGACCATCAAACATTGTATCAGATAGGACTCAAACGTCATAAATGTAATTATTTAATCTGCTATTAAACTTTATCTAGTGTAAATTAACCCTTTACTCCATGAATATCCATGCAAGAAATAATGACATCATGAATATTAATTAAATTAATTGTTATAATAGTACATGGACACAGGATATTTCGGGCATGCCAGAAACTGTAGAATCATTTCTATACAGTATCATACGCAAACAGAGCAGACCCTGATCAGACGGCTCCTATAGGATTCGTCTGATCTGGGTCTACTTTGTTTTCAAATGCGTAGAAAGGCGTATTTATTGAGTAAATGGTTAAATATTGTTGCTTAATTGAACGTCCGGTTTAGAGGAATTTTGTTGTATACAAATTAAACCAATTTTAGAAAAACTATTTTATCTGATGCATTAGTCATGTAGTTTCATTACAATTTAGTTCCTTCTTAATTGTATTGTTGAACGTTTTTAGGGTATTCAGCACATCAGCTAGTTTCGAAAAGTGCAAATGCATGTTGTGCGTATAATTGTTTGATGTTCGGTTATAAATCGCGTTTTAATTGCCTAAGTGGGACACGGTTTCGATCGGACCAATTTTTGCAAGATTTGTAACGTTAAGCCTGTCTTTACCCTTTCCCTGCTCTATGTTTATTCCAAATTTCAATACTTAATGAATATTCATCAACAAAATAGTTATAATGAATTATGGAAGGTGGAACATTGTTCACATAGCGTTTTTAGAAAGAAAAGAAACAAATCTATCAGATTCCATTAGCAAACAGAGCAGACCCTGATCAGACGGCTCCTACAAGAGCCGTCTGATCTGGGTTTACTCTGTTTGCAAATCCGTGAAAAGGCGTTTGTATGAAGGAAAGGATTAAATGACTGTTGTAGCTCTTAGCCTATAAGGCAAGTGGTATTTTAATGCAGGACACAAGCAAACATAAAGCTCCCAAATGTAGCTTAATGCAGACTGAAAGTTATTGATAAAGCTCATATAAGAGCTTTCTTAATTACTTTTGCCCTGCATTAAGCTACCACCTGCTTGTTCACAATCCTCTGTTCAATTAATATATATATTTCGCTTCGTGTTTCCATTGTTAAATACAGTCCATCTAAACCAGACTTTAACTAAGAACACCAGGGACATCGTAGTGTACGTCCACGAGCATTGTATAACATAGAGCAACGAAACATAGAGCAATGAAACGTTGCATCTCATAGTCATGTAGATTAATTACATGTAGTTTTAAGTATTTAATATACAGTAAACGCCTATTAAACGACAACCTAAAAGGATGACCAATTCCGGGACATTCAGGTAGCTGAAGTTTAATGTAGGTTAACTGTAATGCAGAACGCTCATACAGGAGCTATGCATTAACCCATTCCCTCCTAGACTATTTATAGACCCAACCTTCTTGAATAAATCTACCGAAAAGGACCATTTACTGGGGGAAAAGGAAAATTTCAGAATTGTGTAGTTTTGAAACGATTGTGATAAATAGAGCATTTGCACAATGGTTTCAAAAAGTGAATTTTACAGAGGCCCACAATGCATCATTAGGAGGGAATGGGTAAAGTAGTCACCTGGTTTTAAAGATTTATAGTTTTAGGGAAAGTACCCTATATTTGTTCAGAAAGTCTTAACGTAATCGAAAATGAAACCCTGTATTTAGTTCGTAAAGTAATTTTACCCTTTTTAAGAAAAGTACATTTATGTAAAGCGGAAAGGTAACCTACTATTATTTAAAAAAGTAACCTTTATTTCGTATCCATCTTGCCCATAACATTTTCTTAACTTGGTTTCAAACATGACAGTCAAAGTGGATTATTAAATGTTATATGTTTATAGCACAATGTTCGGAATAGTCGGGATGTGTCATCTCTGTGTTTTCGGAAGCATGTTAGCTGAGGTTATGATAAAGTTATGATAAAAGTATGATAGTAGGCTCCCTATCTTCTCCAGGACAGGTGTCGGTGTGTGTTTATCATGTCACATGTACCCTGTATGTGTTAACGACAGCCTGACCTATGCGGTGAGCTTTCCATACAGTTTTTATCCAGATTAGACGTCAAGTATCCCTGCATCTCGTCTAGATCCAAACTATTTGGCATACAGATATTATATTTAAACAGAAATAGACGTAAATCGTACCTTCAGAATTTAGACAGGTCGTTGCTTATACACACACGGACGTTGGTTAACCCATTCCCTCATATTGACGACTTTTGACGACTCTGTAAAAGTCACTTTGTGAAACCATTGTGATAAATAAAGCATTTGCTCCTATAGGAGCAAATGCTCTATGTATCATAATGGTTCAAACTATAAAATTCTAAAAGTTTCCTTTTCTCTAGATACTGCTCCTTTTCGGTAGATTTATTCAAAGTGGTTGTGTCTAAAAATAGCCTATGAGGTAATGGTTAATGAGACACATGTTGAAGCATTTACAAACAGAATAGACCCAGATCAGACAGCTCCTGTAGGAACTATCTTATTAGGGTCAACTGCGTTTGCCTATGGAGATAGATAGATCTGACTGTATATATTCTGCCATGGGCAACACTTCATGCGTTCATATTCATCTACCATTTATAAAAAACACACCAGGTAATCAATATTCATGATTTCATTATTTTTTAAATGGATATTTACCAAGTGAAGGGATAACCCTTCTCTTGCTGAATTTTGAAATACATTTCTCCTTCTTCACCCATGCCCTTTTGTATAATTAACCATATCTTCACTGTGTACAATAATTTCGCTGTGCAATGACTGCTGTGGAGTGCATTGGTTGCACAATCAACTTGTAAATAGTGCAGACCCTGATGAGACAGCTCCTGCAGGAGCTGTCTCATCTGGGTCTTCACTATTTACAGGTAGGCATATTGACGTGAATAGCAAGTGAAGGGTTAAATTATATTCAAAGGGTTCAGCAAACAAAAGATAACGTATCTAACATTATACATTTGTATATCTGTTATCGTGCGAGTTGGGAAAAGAATCGCAGTTGCAAACAATTAAGAGTCATGCTGTTCACGTGCCACTTTGCCCATCCTCGTGGTCTAAGTCCATTTGAATGGGGAATTCACATTGTGCCAATCAAGTCCATTTTACATGTACTTTCGTAACGACACCCTGTAGAAAGTAAAACTAGACTGGATGCAAATCATACGTTAAGATGCAGCATATGGTCTGATCGGGATCCATCGTGTTTTTCATTTAGACTTTTATTTAACCGTTTACCTGATAGGGACCCATTTTCACGTTTTAGCAGACGGTGTAGACGACCCGGATTAGACGGCTACCTGTAGGAATTGTCTTTCTGGATCTGCTCTGTTTTCTTACAGAATACGTAAGATCTGAATTCCATAGCTATGTGCTCGTTTGCTTTACATAACAATATACATGTAAGAAAATCAGTTAATTATTATTCATAATGGGTGGGTCTGTCATGAATATTTATAAGCTAAAAGTTGAACGAGGCAGGTTGAGGTAAATGCCTTACCTGACAGGGTCGCCGTTTGACATATTTTGACGCCTTTGCAAATAGGATATGCACTGATTGTCATTCAAAATGGTCTAGTAAATCTAAGCCTTTCATACTAAATGACCTCTATAGTTAAACCCCGACTGGTCAGTCCACTTTTACTATTCAGCATAACTCCAACCTACAGCCGAGCCTCTCACAGTGATTACTGAGTGAATCAATATTCAGGACAAACGGGCTGCATAGAGCTAATTTAATCTTTTTTTAAAAAACCTTTTGACCCTTTACTCCATGAATATTCATGTAAGAAGAAAACGGCATCATGACTATCAATTAGATTGATTGCTACAATAGTACATGGACAAATGAATGTTTGGCCATGGTATACACCGTAGATTCATAACTATATTATATCACTAGCAAACAGAGCAGACCCAGATCAGACGGCCCCCATAAGAGCCGTCTGATCTGGGTCTACTCTGTTATCAGGCAAAAACTTAATAAAACAAGTATGCTACAAGCATGGAAGGGTTCTTTGTGCGCATTTACTAAATATTTACATATTAATGTGTGTAATAAGTAAACACAATACATATTAAATGGGTTGTATACTTTTGATCATTATCAATACATGTACATATTTATCGATCTACTGTGATCAGTATCGATCTCTGCACAACTCTTTGAAGTTAACCTTTATCCCGATAGTAGCGATCTGATCCGCATTTGCAAATATCTTAACCCTTTCACCGCCGCAGTCGCATAAATGCACCACGACAAATAGTGCAGTTCCAGATCAGACGACGCCTTTTCAAGGCGGCGTCTGATCAGGGACTACACTATTTGTCTCAATCTCTATTTCTATATATGTGCTTTATTCCTTTGAAATTTGCATTCATTTATCTCATTCCTTATTTTACTGAATGATTTAACAAACTTGGATTGCAGACGACAATTCGAAATTTGGCACCGAAAGGGTTAAATCCAGGTGAGACGCCGATAGCTCTATTTGTACAGGCGTCAGATGCGTCTCTTTGAGAGAATGCATAAAGAACACAAAACATGGGTCAACAATTTGTGATCCAGATCAGGCAAACGTACCCATACTCATGTTATATCAACATACGCTACATGTACTTACGGAGGGCTAGATAGATACTTGAAAAAAAACCATAATAAATAGACCTTATCAAATTACAGTAGACTCTATCTAAAGCGAACTTCTGACGTATGAACATGGCCGTCTGTAATAACAGGTAGCTGCTTGGTGCAGAATGAAGGTAGAGCAAATATTTCATTTACTCCATGAATAATCATGTAAGAAATAATGACATCATGAATACTAATTAGTTTATGTTTTATAATGTCATGTGAACACATGAAGTTTTGGCCATGGCAGAAAATGTAGAAAGTACATCTATATTACGTCATGAGCAAGCATAGCATCTACTCATTGCAAAGGCGTAGAACTTCCTGGACTTTTAGAACACATCAATGCATTCTTGCTTTGAACATGAATAGAACAGAACAGAACATATCTTTATTCAACTTGTACAAGCATGTACATTGTTGTTATAAATACATATACATAACATATGTCGCACAGGTCAAATGGTCTTTCAGATTGACAGTATATTACAAAACATGTACAATCAATTTAATTATGAGAAAATTCATTACATAAAAGGAAACTGACATTTACGTTTTGTATTAAGTACTGTCTATTTAGATTTGAGATGATTTACATGTAAGCGTTAACAAGTGCGTTTCTCCTGCAAAAGGAATACTTTATATATAGAGCCAGTTTAACTAATTCCTGACGGTTTTGACTTTGTAGTAGCTGGCAAAACTTTACAAAATGATACTTTTTATATACTTCTTACGCAGGTCTGTGTATGAACTACATGTTAGAACAAAATGAAACTCGTCTTCAATATCACGAGTTTCACAGTAACTAAAATATCTTTCATTTCTTTGTATATTATTTCTGCCGTACCTCCAGGTTTCTATTTTTGAATGAATGTGAAGACAGACGCAGTCTAGCATGAACATGAAAAGAATAAAAAGTTATTATTCTGAGTAACATTTAGACATTTAACACATTAAATCCTCTATATCCTGATTACTGTTCAGTATTAAGTCAAACCGTCTCCAACGTCCTTCTATTTATAGAACTAAATAATTCAACCTGGCACCATTTTGATAATTTTAGTTTCTATTGACAGAGTAGTAAATAGTGAAGTCCCTGGTCAAACGTCTCCTTCAGGGACTGTATTTTAGTTTCTATTGACAAATTAGTAAATAGTGAAGTCCCTGGTCAAACGTCTCATTCAGGGGCTGTATTTTAGTTTCTATTGACAAATTAGTAAGTAGTGAAGTCCCTGACCAAAAGTCTCCTTCAGGGGCTGTTTGATCTGGGTCTGTACTACTTTCTCTCCGGCTACTTAGAGCAGTTAGGATAGTCACAGTGGAATGGTGTATCAGTGGTATCAGAGTCCATTCAGTATGAAAGGCTTAACCCATTACCTCATAGGCTATTTTTAGATACAACCTCTTTGAATAAATCTACTGAAAAGGAGCATTTACTAGAGAAAAGGATTTTTTTTAGAATTTTATAGTTTGAAACCATTGTGATAAATAGAGCATTTGCTCCTATAGAGCAAATGCTCTATTTATCGCAATGGTTTAACAAAGTGACTTTTACAGAGTTGTCAAAAGTCGCGTCAATATTAGGGAATAGGTTAACTTTGCTGGAGGATTCTAAATAGCATACAGTGCAGATCTTGATCGGAAGAATCTTCTAGGAACCCTCAGATCTGAGTCTACACTGTTTGCATATGCCAAAACACTAGTTTCCAGTAATAAAACAAATCTATTATCAAATCCATACTTTGTTACAAGAATGTATAATGTCATTTTACCCATAAAATCCGTCATTATCATATTTTCTTTTAATATTTATGTTTCCAGAAAATTGAAAGCGTGGTGCTATATTTGCACAAATATAATTACGATAAATACATTGTGGATATCATGAGTATTCATTTATTTGAACCAATCAGATCAAATTGTAACAGACACGCAATCGAGGCCCTAACACGGCTCCTGGGACTTGTGCAATTTAGTTCTCTGGCATCTTGAGACGGAACCAAGTTCTTTTGATCAACTACGCGTTATGAAATAAATGATGCGCTGGTTGTTGTTCTTGGATCGGCTTAACTCTTTACCTCAAAGAAGCACCTTTAACTCACTTGCACACATAGTAGATCTAGAACATACGGCCCTATAGGAGCCATCTGCTCAGGGTCTGCTCTGATTGCTTATGGACTTATATGAGATCAGGCTCTCAGCTTCTACCATGGTCAAAACTCCTGTGTTCATAATGCCATTATGAAAAAAATAAACTAACACATATTCATTATGTTAATGTTTCTTACCTGAATGATCGTCAGGTAAATGGTTAGCCCTTTCCTCATATAAACGCCTTTTCACGCATTTGCAAACAAAGTAGACCCAGATCAGACGGCTCCTATAGAAGCCGTCTGACCAGGATCGGCCCTGTTTGTTAATGGAATTTGAAAAAAAAATGTTTCTTTAGTTTCTAAAATGACTGCAATGATTCACATTCCATGTCATTCATTATAAGTATTTTGTCTATGAATATTCAGTAGGTATTAAACTTTGGAATAAACGTAGACCAGGGAAAGGGTTAAATTGATAGTGTATTGGGACACTTTTCTAAATAATTTTATACCAAGTCTAAGAAATATTTATGTATAATTGGTAAAAGTTGTATGTATTGTTTTTTGCCTTTAAAACATTCACATTTTAAAGTAATTACTTGTGCACAGATTTCCGGAAACGTATAGGTTAAAGGCAATGTGTCTATTTATGGACGTGTTCTAGAAGTTTGTAATATGTTTGTTTGATGAAAAGTAGATGGCTATGGAAATAGCATACTTATGGATATTCATTTAAAGTTGTAAATGTTTCACGTCGCCATTGTTATTCGCCCGCGTGTTAGACAAAATTCGCGTGTGTTTAGTTCAGTATGTGTTCGCGATATTGCAATATTACATGTATATTGTTATAGAACAGAATATTACAAGTTGCGAAGTAAATCAGTTTTTATTGATTTAAAAATGCGTTCTACGATACAAGTTGTTTAGGGAAATATTCATAACATGGTCCAATAAGTATCATTTCACACCTGAGAAACATGAGATACCTTCAAACGCATTATTGATAGATAGATAGATTACCTTTAACCCTTTCGCTGCCAATGCCGGATCTGTGATTACCTATGTAAACAGTTTGGATCCAGATGAGACGCCGAGTAACTCGGCGTCTCATCAGGATCCAAACTGTTTGTTACTGTTACTATGTTTTTGAAACAAAAATGAAGAAAGTCAAAAGAATGAAAATTTGTAGCAGACGACAAAGTTAGCAGACGACAGAGTTTGGCAGCGAAAGGGTTAAAGCCAATATCATAAGCGTATTGAAGAATTAAAATGATTTTGAAAATACACACACACACACACATAGAAATAAATAGATAAGATGTATAAGTTAGTTAAAACAAAAACGTTTTAAGAATAGTTCCTTTGTTTCTCCTCCAAACCCCACTTTGTGACCGCTCTTTAGAATCGTGTTTTCAGCGTAGGGTTTGGTGGAGAACTGGCCAGTTTAGTATTTGAATACGTACCTTTATCTATAACGCTTCACAAACTAGATTTGAATGCTGAAAATTGATCGGTTATATGATATACAGTAACACCCCAATACTTCGAACACTAAAACAAGTATCATTATCGGGTGACAGCTTAATGCAGGTCTCCTCTATGAGATTTCTGCGTGACTTTCGCACTGTATTAAGCTGCCACTTGCCTTAAAAGTGCTCAATTCTTCATTACTTAAACCTCAAACCATCGAGTTTTTACTGTAATTCAATGTAATAATTTTACTATTCTTTTCATTGGTCGAAGTTTGTCGTTGGTTGAAGCGCATCTCATGTATGCATGACCTTTGTCAAAGTTCATATGATGTCGTCATTATTTGTTGCACGCTAAATATGTGCAATCTGCAAAATGTTCGCCCGCTTCAAATTCTAAAATTAGATGCATCGCTTGTGTTCAATGCATATAATCATAGTTTGAATATTGATAAGACGCCGAGTAACTCGATGTCTCATCTGGATACATGTGTTTGCAAATATGATCACAGATTCAAACACGGCAGCGAAAAGTAAAAATTAATACGATTCATTTCTGTTTTTTCTCACAAACACAACACTTTTTGTAAAGGTCCCATCCCTCCTCTTTTTCCTCTGTATTTAATTTAGGATCATTTGTCAATCACATTTGTAATCAACAACACCTAAACCTACTTCTCCAACTTTGTGACCTTAAAGAGAGAAAACAACTTGCATAACTATTTCAAGTAGCGGACATCAAGGCGAACCCTTATATTCCTGGTCCTGATCTATACAACAATGCGTCTGATTTCAGTACTGCACTTTGCAACCATGTTGAATCCAAATCAAACTGCGAATTTTGTGAGTTCCTAAGCTGGTTTGCATGCGACCAATATTTCTCAAAACAAAATCAATAATGGGGATATACTTCAAAACTTAAATCAGAATAGATTTAAAGCAGTCGATATGTCCTAATAGCAGGAAAAAGGCTTACTATTATAAACCCTACTTGCACTGTCCATAAGTTGTCCCCCCTATTATGTTTACAAAATGTCCTGGACCCCCGGTGAATGTTTGAGACTGTTTACGACACAGTGTCGCTGTTTGGAGTTATTGTTCATCCTTTCCAAATTATGCTTGAAATTTTGATAACATTTACAAAGAGATTGGATCCGGATTAGACGCTGAGCTACATGACTTCTAATCAAGATTCAAACTGTTTGTCACGCTGGTCGTTTTTTCAAAAAAGAATTTTGAGAAAACATTATTTTTTAAAATTGAAGCAGACGACAATGTTTGCAGATAAACGTATTTAGTACTGAAATGGCTATACCTCTCTAATATGGGAATTTACTCTTAGTGGAGGTTCGTTAAGGAGATAAGAAGACAAGTGTGTCCTTTAATATGTTTGTGTGTGTGTGTGTGGGGGGGGGGGTACCTTTATGATTTATCAAATGTACGTATGCAAATATCCATTAATCTGTACAAAAAATCGTACTGGGTATCAAAGAGTTAGTTTAGGTCATGATGAGACTTTAAAATAGTTTTCATGATGTCATCACTCATTTTTTTTTCACGGACTACATATGTCAATCATAAAGATTTCCTCGTGACTACTTCCATTTGAATAATCCCATGAAAAACAATTCACCTAGTGACAAACAGCTTGGATCCTGATGAGACACCGAGTTACTCGGCGTCTCATCTAGATCCAAGCTGTTTGCAAATGTTAATCAGGATGGCAATGACGTGAAAAGGGTTAAATACATTTGATTTTCACTTTAAATATTTCTCAAGATTAGGCGAATGTGTTAAATGGATAGAACATTTGCAAATTGTGTTTAATTTATGTACACGTACGCTTTAAACTGGACTTTGAAACGGGCAGTAATATCACATGCATTGTGCTTGATCTTTTTTGGCTGTAGATAAGACGTTTATCTGTCTATCCAGGTTTATTTATCGGGCAAGCCTGTATCATTATGTAAACAGTAACTGAACTATGCAAACAAAATCTGTCTTCCCTATACCCGGGATTGTCACGTGTGACAAGCAGGCACATCGTTAACTCGTTTTGGATATCTATTTTGCTGAAAATAGAACACAACTAAAGTCTTCTTTCATCCAAAATTTTAGTAAAGAAATATTGAGTTCGTTTTAGGCAAGATGCTGCTTTATGCCGATTGAAAGCCATAAAGAAGCCTCCTAGATGAGCTTTCTTAAAGACATTCACTCTGCATTAAGCTACAACTAAATCTTAAAGCCCTATCCTTATACTTATTGGAGTATTGGGATTAGGGAGGTTTGACTGTTCATGTTTTTAGTTACTCTTAGATGGGCATGTTGGTATAATGTTGGTGCTAGCATTTGTAGAGCTATAGCCGTGGAATCTGGATTGAGGATTGTTATAACCTGTTCCATCTCCATATTCCTATGAAGAACCCCAGCCTTAGTCTACTTGCTAAAGATATGTGTAGAGCATTTATAGCTTTTCTCCCAGACGAGCATTGGTGCCAACTAGCAGTACTCGTGGTTCATTTTAAGTCCATCCGCTGTACGAAAACTAACCTTTAAGTCTTTGTAAACAATGGAGATCGAGATCAGTCACCGCCTTTAACCATTTCCCTAATGAGCTCTTAGGCATTAATTAATCACTTCATGATGTAAAATGTAAAAAAAAAAAAAATATGTCAAAAATAAAATTGGAATTGTTGGCTTAGCTAATGTACAGTCGGCTGAGCGATCCTTCGGACTGAAAGTAGACCATAAATAGGTATACATGTACTTTACTTTTGCAAACAAACTGCATGACCATATCTATATCATTCCATGAGCAAACAGAGCATATCCTGATTAGACAGGCCCTATGGTACCCGTCTGATATGTGTCTACTCTATATGCAAAAGCGTGAATAAGCGATCATATGAGGGATTAGGTTACAGTGCCATAACTGATTTTGTTCTACATTGTTGGCAAAACTTAAAGTTTGGTTTTCGAAAAGCGGACTCTGAAGCATTATTGGTCATTTCTGGCTTAACGTGTGTCAGTTTATATGTCTTCACCGTACTTCATTCTCAGTGTTGTTATATTTTCTGGTCCTTCGGGATCATAGGTTTTGATGTTATTAGTTTTGAAAATTGAATACTGCTTAAGCCGGTGCTAGGGGGCGTGAGTAGTGTTGCACTTTTAATCATTACTCATGAACAGACTCAATAAAACCGTGTCTGCAATTTTCTCTTTTTGCATTTCTACTTTTGCTTTCGAAGGATCATCCATTTTCAGATTATTAATAATCTGGTAAATTACAGTCAGGTCTATACAGTTGTTCGGTGTTGGATTTAGATTCGCATTGTTACACTACATGGTGTCTTTGTTGGATTCAGTTTTCGCCGATTCACATTCGAATTCCTATGAGTTCTTGTTTTTCGGTAAATGTAATGATAAGTAGACGTGTACAATAAAACAACCCTATTTAGCCATCGTTTGATGAATAAACATAAGTATCTTTCAGTGCGTGTGGCTGCTTAACCATTTCCTCGTTCTATACATATTCCAATTTTCAACATTTGGAACATTGTAGCTATTTTAGAAAGTAAAGAAACATATCTATCAAATTCCACTAGCAACCAGAGCAGACCCTGATCAGACGGCTCCTGTGGTCTAATCTGGGTCTACTCTGTTTGCAGATGCGTGAAAAGGCATATATATGACGGAAGGGGCTAATGGAGAATGAACGCAATGCAGTACTGCTATCTGCCTTTAAGAACCATATTTAGACCGTTGTTTGTGGTCATTGTGCGTAATTAAGAAATCTTAGTAAAATATTTCTTAAATTTCTCCGCCCAGTCTTGACGCTACTCATATAGGCAATTCTGATGAGTAGCACCAAGATAGAGTTTGGCTGAGAAGTAACGGATTTTGATAGATCAGAACGCTTTGTTTTTTGGGTAACGCTTTACTTCATAAATACGCCTTTTTACACCTTTGAAAACAGAGTAGACCCAGATCAGACGGCTCCTACAGGAGCCGTCTGATCAGAGTCTGCTCTGTTTGCTTACGATATAATATATACATTTATACGATTCTATAGTATATGCCATGACCAAACATTCCTGTACCGATGTGTTATTATAACAAATGAATCAAATTAATGTGCATGACGTCATTATTTCTTACATAAGTACAGCTCCGTTCACAAAAGTTTCAACCTCATACTCTTATAGACTTTTTCTACTTATCATTACTATTTTACCAATAATAATTCTCGCACACCTGATTGTCTTTATTCCAATCGTTCACTGTTTTTAGGGGCAGGGAGAGAGAGTGAGGTATTTCGAGCTAAGGTGATTAGATCAATTCTCCTTTTAGAACCGTTTGCTGTGTCGTTTAGGAAAATGTTTCTCGCACATCTGTGCCTAGTGTCTTAGACTCATGTGTAATTGGATTTCCCAAAATGACTTATGACGGGCTGATTCTTATGGCCGAGTTTTATTTTTGTCTTCCACGTTTTCGTTTCAGTGTATTCGGAAGAAATTGTTCTAAATTAGAGAACAAGAGACTAAGATAACAGAATTGACTTAACTTGGCGCATATCGCTGAGATGATATTATCACTGAGAGTTACAAAGCGCTGAAATATCGCGAAATTGGACATTGAACACGATATCTGTTTTAAGTGGTAGTTCAGACAAGACGGACTGTAGAGTAATTTAACGCTCAACTTATCTGTATTTCAAAATACCGGATTAAGAAATAGAGAGAGAAAAACACTCAATACGGATATAGAACTGCGTCTATTGGTCCGTGAAAAGTAAACAGACAACTTTCAAGTTGCAAAATGATGGTGGTTTAATAACTAAGGATTGACTGTGGTATAGGTTATTATGGCTGGGATTACCGAGGACACGGAACCTAAAAAGAAGAGGGCCCCTAAACCCCCACCGAAACCAAAACGAGGGTACTTTGATAGGAATGTAAGCAGAGACGGCTCTCTTACGGTAAGGATTGAATTTTTTCTTTTTTCTTTTCTGCTGTAAAATCCAATACTTTGCATTTAACACCTTACCTCTTGAATATTCATGCAGGAAATAAATGCACCATAAATATTCATTAATGAAGTTTTGTAACGGCATCTGAACAAAGGAAGTGTTTGGCCTTGACAGATGCAGGTCTATATAGTATTCCATAAGCAAACAAAGTAGACCCTGGCCACTCGGCTCCTGTAGGACCTGTCTGATCTGGGTCTAATATGTGTGCAGAGACATAAAATACGACTACACTAGGGAAGGGGTTAAACAATCGGTGTTCTGCACACAAATACCGTGTATACCTATATCTGTCTGTTTTTATCAGTCTGTTATTGGATTTAATACCGGTCTTGGAGACAGGTGGCAGCTTAATGCAAGGTGAAAGTCATACAGAAGCTTAAAGCAATCACCTGCCTAACAGTATCTAAATTCTACTCTACTAGAAATACGGTTTAGAAGGGTTTTACGGTACATGTTGGAACGCATCTGTACTATTCTTTTCCATCTAAAAATGCATTTTTTGTTTAGATGTACGGCACAGGTGCGTCTGTCAACTTAATGGGTATGACTCATGTAGTTATATAGCAAATACATTTAAACTGGATGTTCAAATCGGTATTAATGAGGTGACAGTTTAATACAAGATGAAAGCTACGCATTAAGATCACAAAGGGGCTTTCTGCGTGACTTTTACCCTGCATTAAGCAGCTACCTGTCTACAATCACTTACACTCGTCTTCGTTAGAAATCCGGTTAAGAGCTACAGTAAAACCTCTCTTTAACGACCACTAAATTACATCAAGTATTTTGTGTTAAAGGCAGGTGGCTGCTTAAAGCAAGGTGAAAGTAAAACAGAACGCTCCCATAGGAGCGTTTTGTTTTACTTTCACCTTGCTTTAAGCAGCCACCTGCTCTAAATACCATCTAATTAACACAATTAAGTGGTCGTTATAGAGAGGTTTTACTGTAATTTCACTGTAAACTGGGCTTTCCAGTTGATAAGATGTACAGTAAAAAAAATCTAAACCTGAATTCCAGCAGAAAACTTTAGATACTTTTAGGCAGGTGGTTGCTTAATGCAGGTTGAAAGTCATGCAAAAAGCTAGGGGCTTTATGACTTTCACCCTGCATTAGGTTGCAACTTGTCTCCAAGACTGATATTTATACCAAATTGAACGTCCGGTTTAGAGGGATTTTACTGTATTGAAATTTGAATGAAGTTTGCAACTTACAGATAAGAATAAGGACGTTGACAATAGCGATATGTTAGCTAAAATAGTGTTTTATTGAGGTAATAAAGTATAGTTGTACAGTCAAACTTGTCTGAACCCATTAGAATATTCATATAAGAAATAAATTGACTTCGTGAATATCTATTCGCTGAATGTTTAAAATAGTATATAAACAAATTGTTTTATCATGACAAAACTATAGTATCATATGGGTTTTTATAAAGTAAAACCTCTCTTTACCGGAATTCTAGCAGAGAAGAATTTAGATACTTTTAGGCAGTTGGCTGCTTAATGCAGCGTAAACGTCATGCAGAAAGCTCCTAGAGGCCCTCTCTGCATGCCTTTCACTCTGCATTAAGCTGCCACCTGTCTCCTAGACCGATATTTACAGTAAAACCTCTCTATAACGGCCACTAAATTATATCAAGTATTTTGTGTTAAAGGCAGGTGCTTGCTTAAAGCAATGTGAAAGTAAAACGTTCTGTTTTACTTTCACATTGCTTTAATCAGCCACCTGCCCTAATATACCAACTAATTAGCACAATTTAGTGGTCGTTATAGAGA
Source organism: Azorinus chamasolen (assembly GCA_963576725.1). Lineage (NCBI taxonomy): Eukaryota > Metazoa > Mollusca > Bivalvia > Cardiida > Solecurtidae > Azorinus > Azorinus chamasolen. Next base: position 86,983,867 of record OY755243.1, on the reverse strand, counting down.
GGTTTTACTGTATACTACACTGAATGCCTGGCTTAGAGGGTTTTCGCTGTACACAGTAAATTTTCTACTATTCAAACACTACAATTACGTATCAGCATCTATATTTTAGACAGGTGGCAGCTTACTGCAGGGCGAACAGCATGCAGAAAACACCTGTTGGAGCTGTCTGCATGCCTATCACCCTGTATTAAGCAGCCACCTGTTATGTGGCCATAACGGTCCAATTTCTTCTATACTAACATATCGAATTATTGAGGTTTTACTATAAATCTCCAAGCAAACGGCAGAACCTTGGCGGCCCTTATAGGGACCATTTGTTCACGTTCTTCTCTATTTACAAAGGCGTCAAGAGACATATCTGTGAAGTAAAGGGTTAACAGATAATATTCTTACCATGCACAGGGGCTGTGTTTATCCTATGTATCCCCCTATCATTTAGGGAAACTCGTCTAGATTTTACTTTTGGACCCACCCATTATACATGCTGAGGGGACACGCAAAACGGACTATTTGCTGGTATAAGCAATTGACATCGATGGCTTTAGCAAACAGTGCAGGTCCTGATCAAAGGGCTCCTTCAGGAATCCTCTGATCTGGGTCGTCACTGTTTGCTTGTGTACTTTTTAGGGACACTGGACACATATTGGTTAAAACGTTTGAATTAGGGAAACGAGTGTACTTGCGTATGACAAAAGTATAGACTCACTTCAGAAGTCTCCTGCAAGTGCCCTCTGATCAGGGTCTGCACTGTTCATAAGACTATAATTTATGGTGGTTCTGATATAGTGTGTGTTCTTCTTGGTCTACACCGTTTGCTAGCCTGTGGACAGTGTTTCGTATTACTTGACTTGTTTACACCAGTTTAATCTTTATAAAGGTTTTGATCAAATCCAGAGGCAGAGTGACTTGGTGTCTCATAATGATCAAAACGGTTTGACATGTTAAACCATTCCCGCAGAGTGGCGCATTTTGACGCCTCTGAAAAAGTCATTTTTGAAACAATTTACAAGCAAGATTGTTTCAAAGCTACACACTTCAACAAAAAAAATTCTAGTAAATGGTCTTGTTAATAGATTTATTCATAGAGGTTGGATGTCAAAGTAGCCTTTGGAGTAATAGGCTAAGAGTATTTTCAAAACGAAATAATAGAAGTACGCTTTGTTTACAGAATTAAAGAAATCGACAACTTTAAGGTTCCCTATGGAATATGAACATATATATGCTAAGCCCTTTTAGGGTTAGTCGTCAAACCTTTGCATGAAAAAATTGGAAAAGTAGACTGAAACCTAAGCCAGAAAAACCAATGATATAGAGATGAAATATGCCACAAAATAAATTTGATCGAACTCAAACTACCTCGGTGTTTGATATTGGAAAATAGTGTATAAATTCACCACGGGGTTTCCCCCAAAGTGATGTAAATGTCACGAGTTTCACAGACAAGTAAGATTTACGAGTATAAAATTCTACCCACGAGAGGGACATTATTGCATATTAATATTGCAATTGTAGTAGTAACGCACATTGTGTGTTATGTCACTGACGAGTGCGAGATTTAATTACCAAATGAATATACCTTAATACTATAAATATCCGGACACGCAATCGTCACTCCCAACTCTCCACCGGCTTGTGAAGCTGAATATGTCAATTGACATCATCTAAATAACTTTAAATTAAAATGACATTGTAGCAAATAGTGTAGATCCTGATCAAACTGCTCCTATAGGAGCAGTTTGACCAGGGTCTGCACTATTTGCCTAAGTGTGTCTGTCTGAATACTTAGGGTAATGTGAGTAGTAGCTTATCGCATTTCCGCTGAAATCCTGATAGTCTTGTATAGATATGGTGTCGATTGCGTTATTCGGATGTATCGTGCGAAAGCATTAAAGTTTTGTTCTCAAACATGTTTGCTCAGCTTCATTCTTTCTTTTCTCGAAAATGTTGAAAATCCTAGAACTTGGAGGGGAGGGTAGGGGTGGAAAGGGGGGGGGGGGGGGGGGGGGGCTGGGCAGTGAACTTGAATTATAGTGGTTTTGGGCGGCTTATTTGACACAAATCAGTCGTTGTATAAAATCGAGTATAATGCTCTTTATGTACCGTAGTATGGTTTGGAGTTCGCTTAACCCTTTCCTTCAAAACACTTTTTCACGCATTTACAAACAGAGAAGACCCAGATCAGACGGCTCATAGAGGATCCGTCTGATCAATGTCTACTCTGTTTGCAAATGGAATCTTATAGATTTTTTTCTCTAGTTTCTAAAATTGATGATGTCTCACCTTCCTTATTTCATTATAACTATTTTGTTCATGAATATTCAATGGTGTTGAAATTTGGACTAACTATAGAACAGGGAAAGGGTTAACCCTTTATCTGATAAATATGCATTTTCACACCTTAACCCATTCCCGCATATTGACGCCTTTTGACGCTTCTGTAAAAGTCACTTTGTAAAACCATTGTGATAAATAGAGCATTTGCTCCACAGGAGCAAATACTCTATTTATCACAATGGTTTCAAAACTACATAATTCTGAAAAAATTCTTTTCTCTAGTTAATGCTCCTTTTTGGTAGATTTAATGAAAGAAATAAGGTCTAAAAATAGCCTAAGTGGGAATGGGTTAAACAGGCCGAATCCAGGTCAGATGGCTTCTGCATGAGCTATCACCTCGGGGTCTGCTCTGTCTGCATATGGTATTATATAGAACTGATTCTATGGTTTCTGCCATGGACAAAACTCCCAGTGTTCATGTGCCATTTTAAAAATTTAGCTATTAAATATTTATGATGTAATTTGTTTCTTACGTGAAAATGCCTGATTTGTGTACACCACTTTTCTCTCTTCTGTTAGTAATTAGATATTAGTAATATGTACATGTTGGTTATATATCAATACTTGCTTGTACTGGCGAACCGTAGTTGTTTGGTTATATCATCTAAGTGTAATTATATTTTGTATAATTAGATCTACATGGATGTGCCGTTTTTCTGTCAATGAAGACTTCGTGCTGTGAAATGGATTGCTTGCTTTGATTAAACAATCTACAATATTAAGGTACACGCATTGACAAATTGAAAAGTAATTGAGTTCGTCATTGGAACCTGATTTTGTCTTTGCGACACTCGCCAATTCAATATTAACCCTAAGCCTGCATTAAAAATAATGGCTGCTTCAACTCCGATATGTTGAAAGTTTTGAAAGTTGCTCATACTGTATTGTCTTAAATGTCAATAAAGATACAATCATGTGTCATTCAACTACTCTGGGTTACTACTCAGAACTACAGTAAAACCTCTCTATAACGGCCACTAAATTACATCAAATATTTTGTGTTAAAAGCAGGTGGCTGCTTAAAGCAAGGTGAAAGTAAAACAGAACGCTCATATAGGAGCGTTCTGCTTTACTTTCACCTTGCTTTAAGCAGCCACCTGTCCTAAATACCAGCTAATTAACACAATTTAGTGGCCGTTATAGAGAGGTTTTACTGTATTCTCATAAGACAATGAGTTACTCGGCATTGATCGGCATCATTCGGCGTCTCACATCGACATTGCCCTCACTGGCTGACACGAAACCTCGACAGTACACAACGTATCAGTGTAGTCCTGTCATATAAGTAGTTTTTTATGCCCCCATTGACGATAGTCAGGAGGCATATTGTTTTTGCTCTGTCTGTTTGTCTGTTTGTTTGTCAGCAACTTTAACATTGGTCTTAACTTTTGAGCCAGTACAGATAGAGACTTGATATTTGGCATGCATATGTATCTCATAAAGCCGCACATTTTGAGGGGTGACATGTCAAGGTCAAGGTCATCCTTCAAGGTCACAGGTCAAATATATGGGTCAAATCACCGACTTTAACATTGGTGATAACTTTTGGACCAGTAGAGATAGAGACTTGATATTTGGCATGCTTGTGTATCTCATGAGGCCACACATTTTGAGGGGTGACATGTCAAGGTCAAGGTAATCCTTCAGGGTCAAGGTCAAATTGTCTGTTCCTTTGTCTGTAACTTTAACGCAACCTTAACATTGGTCTTAACTTTTGAGCTAGTACAGATAGAGACTTGATATTTGGCATGCATATGTATCTCATAAAGCCGCACATTTTGAGGGTGACGTGTCACGGTCAAGGTCAATGTCATCCTTCAATGTCAGAGGTCAAATATATGAGGGGGCATAGTGTTTCACAAACACATCTTGTTTTACACTGAAACAGTGATAATGTATATGATTTTTTTATCTCTCTTATTTGTATACTCTCTGTTTCTCTGTGTCAGTCTCTTATCTCACTCTCAATGTATCTCTGTCTTTTTGTTTCTGTCTGTCTGTCTGTATGTCTGTCTGTCTATCTATCTGTCCGTCTGTCTGTTTGTCTCACTCCCTCTTATGAATGGGTGGTGAGGAAAGCATGTTGCTTTAAAGAAACCTTGCACGTACATTTTATTTATTCATAATACGTGCAGTTATGAATCATTTAAATGATAAACGTTTATACACATAGGCTCGTCATTTACATCTCCATATTGAAGTTTGACATTTCTCTTTTGCTTAAAGCTAGTTAAAAAACAGAAACTTTCTATAGAGAATCTCAGGAATAAAGAATAGAACTTTTTTATTTTTCTCTTTGATTTTGTGGCTGAATGCATGTAACAAAAATGTGACGTGTATTTTGACATGATAATCTTTGAAAAAGGCCCTTAGTGGTCGAAATATTAGATCAGAGCAGTTCAAGTATTTATGTAAAGAATAGAAGTAAAATGATTTTAAAGATAACTTACACTTCCGATTTCGCCATTCGTCATATGTACCGTTGGTAAGGTCTGTTAATTTAGTGCGTTCTTTGAATGCGGGAAATGGGGGAACTGTCATTTTCAAACAGTGTAGATCCAGATCAGAGTGCTCATTATGCTATGTCTAAAATCCTTCTGATCAGAATCTACACTGTTTGCCATACAAACTTCTCTAAGAAATTACATACAGATTGGACTCTGGTAGATAGGTACTAGTAGGCACTAGTAGACCTTTCCCCTTTCAAAGGGTTTACATCATAAGTGTTTTATTAGCTAGCTCAAGTACACGCTGTATATTTCACTCAAAGGGATACGGTAAAAAAACCTCTAAACCGGAATTCTAGTTGAACATTTAGATACTTTTACGCAGGTGGCTGCTTAATGCAGGGTGAAAGTCATGCAGAAAGCTCCTACAGGAGCTTTCAGTATGACTTTCATCCTGCATTAAGCTGTCGCTTGTCTCAAAGACCTATATTTATTCCAAATTTAACGTCCGGTTTAGAGGGGTTCTACTGTATATGTGGCTATACATGTGTGCATTTGGAAATTTAGTTAATTGCAAGAATAGACAGTCCTACGATGTGAACCATGTTGCATAATATATCACATGGTTTGCCTAATATGTCATAATAATCAACCACTGGCTTAGTCCCATTCAAAAACTTTGGTGCGAGACCGTGCCTCAAAGAAAAGTTAATTGGTCACGTATAATAAAATTTAAAGCATAGATGTACGGGACTATCTGTAGAGGTGTAATATGGCAAGCGAGGTCCTCCATACTTGCATGACAATGAACCTTTGTTGAAATATATGTAAGAATCTTAAGAAAACTGCTCTACATGTATAACTTATATTGAGTGTTGCATTCATCGTTCACAATTGTGCTCAACTCTTATCGTGCTTCAAAAATGGTGTCTGCTGAAAACATTATCTGTTAAAAGTTCTATTTACATACAATTCTCTGAAACTTTTGATGAATAACTGATCGAATGTCAAACAATTTGGATCCTGATCTGTTGTGACGCCGTGTTACTTGGCCTCTGATCTGGATCCAAACGATTTATCTATACAGTAAAGCCCCTCTAATGTGACCACCTTAAACAGGTATAATTATGGGTGGTAGAGGCAGGTGGTAGCTTAATGCAGGACAAAAGTAATGCAGAAAGCTCCTAGAGGAGCTTTCTGCATTATTTTTGTGTTGCATTAAGCAACCACCTGATTATAACAACACCCATGTGTATTCATTAAGTGGTCGCATTAGAGGGGTTCTACTGTACAAGCCTGAGCGTGTTTAACAGGCTAAGGGTTAGCCCTTAAGCACGTTGAGTGATGGTCGACTGCGAAAATCATCGTTTCTTTCAATTCTCAGAATCCTTTATTCTTCCGTTTCTTTTAAAAATTACAATCAGAATGTCAAACAGTTCAGATCCAGATGAGACACCGAGTAACTCGGCGTATCATCTGGATCTTAACTGTTTGCATAAGGTATCACAGTTACTTAACAATAATTTAAATATTCAATATTTTCAATACGAAATAAAGACTGGTTTACAAATAAATGAATGAGTACTGGAAACATAAATCATATCGTTTTAGATAAGATAACAAAACTATATACAGTTTATGTCATTATCTGATATATCTACTAATGACCTCCTTTTGAAGATTGGGCATATATCTACCTATTCATATCGTCAGTGGTATACTGTTTCAAATGCACGAGGACCGTGAAACAAAAGGTTGTTTGTTTATTTTAGCCCGTACCTCGCGTTAAAATAATGTCTGCTAAGATTTGGATCTGTAGCAACTTAAACTACTTCCGATATGATCAGGCTTTTAAGAAACCTTTGACCGAATGCCAAACAGCCTGGATCCTGATGAGACGCCGAGTTATTCGACGTCTCATCATGCTCCAAGGTGTTTGAAAATGCGAGTCTGGGCGCGGTTAGGAGGATAAGGTATAATTGCAATTTACATTTTGATTAACAAAGCAATGACTATACACAAGGGTGTATTGAATTCCTTTTAAACTCCATCTAAGCTGTAACTTTAAATGAACTTAGTATTTAAATATATTGATTGGCTTTACCATTGCTCCGTACTGTTTTGCAATGTATAGCGTAAAGTGCGGACATCGCTGATAGGGTTTTAACCCTTTCCCTGTTCTGTATTTAGGCCAAATTTCAATACCTACTGAATATTCATTAAGAAAATAGTGATAAAGAAATCTGGAAGGTGGAGCATTGTAGACATTTTAGAAAGCAAAGAAATGGTTCTATCAAATTATATTAGCAAACAGAGTAGACCCTGATCAGACGGCTCCTCTAGGAGCCGTCTGATCTGGGTCTACTCTTTTTGCAGATGCGTGAAAACACGTTTATATGAGGGAAAGGGTTAATCCATTGAAGTTGTCCGTGTAAACAGTATAGTCCCAGATTTCATCTCAAACTCGTCGACAACCAAGAACATAATGCCTCTTTAACCATCTCCTTTCATATAAACGCCCTTTCATGCTTTGAAATAAGTGCAGACCCAGATAAGACGGCTCCTATAGGAACTGTCTGATCAGGGTCTGCTGTGTTTGCTTTTAATGAAATCATATTAGTTCGGCCTATACAAACAATCCTTTATACATATGCAATTATATATATAAAAAAAGACAGGTAATAAACATTCATGATTTTATTATTGCTGACATGAATATTGAACAGGGAAACACACACCTAAAACAATGACATGGAAAACACACCTAAAACAATGACATGGAAAACACACCTAAAACAATGACATGGAAAACAATGACTTCTTTCTAATGGTCGCTTAACCCATTCTCCCTTACTGACGCCTTTTTGTGCCTCTGTAAAACTCAGTTTTTGAAACCATTGTGATAAATAGGAGCAAGTGCTCTATTTATCACAATGGTCTCAAAACTATACAATTCTAAAATTCTCCATTTCTATAGTTAATGCTCCTTTTCGGTAGATTAATTCAAAGAGGTTTGGTCTAAAATAGTTTAGTCTAGGAGGAAAGGGTTAAGACATATTTAATTAACCCTTCGCTTGCTGAATTTTAAAATACATTTCTCCTTCTTTACCCATGCCCTGTTGTATAATTACATATATCTTAACTGTGTACAAGTATTTCGCTGTGCAATCACTGCTGTGGAGTGCACTGGTTGCACAATCAATTTGTAAATAGTGCAGACCCTGATGAGACAGCTCCTGCAGGAGCTGTCTCATCTGGGTCTTCACTATTTACAGGTAGGTATATTGACGTGAATAGCAAGCAAAGGGTTAACTCTACCATCCACAGGCAGACTGTCCGGCACATGAGCTCTTATAATAGCCCTCAATACCAGCATCACATATTATTTGTTAAATGTTCAGACAAAATATAGGAAAGGGTTCTGAAACTATGACTCTTTCGTCCGTTAATACAAGACCAGTTATATCTATCAGTCCGTTTATTTGATTCGGAATCGTTTCTAAATATATTGTTTAGCAGCATGTCTCATATCAGACTGACAAGCTACAAATTAGCCATGCCCGAATCCTATCATAAAAAGCACCATCAGACCGCCAGGCCGCTGGTAATTGTTGTTATTCGATAAACAGCATACGGCGATTCCTTATCATATTGTTTAAGCTATTTCTTCTGTGCAAGCCATCTGGATTCCTTCATTCTTTGCTTTGCATGTCGATGGCTCATTGCAAGAATATCGTAACTATACTTTATGTGTTTTGTAATTAACCCATAGCCTGTTTTAACGTGTTATTTCATAAAAGAATTACTGACATTATGAGTATCAAATAACCCTTTACTCCATGAATATTCATGAAGTCATTATGACTTCACGAATATTGATTAGATTGTATATGATGAAACATGAAGACAGGATTTTTTGCCATGTCAGAATCGGTAGAATCATGTAAATATTGTGGCATAAGCAAACATAGCAGACCCTGATCAGACGGCTTCTACAGGAGCCGTCTGATCTGGGTCTTCTCTGTTTGCAAAGATGTAGAAAGGCATAATATAGAGTAAAGGGTAAAATTAATATTTACAATGTCATGTGAATACAAACAAATGTTGGCCATAGCAGAAACTGTAGAATGTCTATAGTATTCCAAATGTAAGCAAAGCAGGCACTGATCAAATGGCACCTGCATGAATCGTCTGATCTGGATCTACTCTGTTTTCAAAGTTTACCATGTAAAATGGTTAGTACTTAGAGGTAAAACCTCTATGGTATCACTACATTTGGATCTCGGCTTGAAGACGAGTCTAAAGAGTAGTTACACCATTAGGTTTGGTGGAGAAAAAGAACTTTAATAGCAGATCCTGTTCTACGCGGCCTTTCAAAAGCCAACGCATTACAGCTTTTATAAACAATTATAAAACGTCAGCTACACATACTTATGACGTCATTATTGCTTACATGATTATTCATGAGGTAAAAGGTTAATTTAGGCTTATTATTTTTGACTGAATTAGTTTTGCAGGATACTTTTCAATACGTTTTCAATACGTTATGCTAACCAACCTACAGACTGTGTGGATGCATAATCAAATTATAGGAGAGATAACATCATATTTTTCTTTTATATTTAATACAGCTTGTAATGTATCACCTTCCCCCGGAATTATTCAATAATACACCACGGAATAAAAACGGAACCCAATCGAGTTATAGCCTATAATATCATATGGAGAGTTTACACATGGTAGCTGTTATAGGCTTTCGATATGAAATTCCACGTCTTTCAAATATTTGAACAGAAAATTGCACTGGGAAGATAAATTAGGTGGTATGGAGGCATTATTTCAATTCTGGAAATGTAAACATTATAACATTGGTTTATACTCGAGGGGTTTATGATAGGGCATATTGATGTATGGATTTTTGCGGTAAAATAGTAAATGCGAGTTGTTTTGTTTCCTGAAATGAAGCTGTTAAGATAGGGATTCGACAGGAATGGTGTAAAACAAATTAATACGTTAGTTTTAGTCGAAGATCTGATAGATGGGGAAGATTTTAGTGTGAATTGTTTCAGGGAGATAGTATAAGATTATAGGAATAAACACTTTACCCGATGAAAATACATTTTGACGCCTCTGCAAACAGAGAAGAACATCTTACCCATTCACTGATACGGTTGTAAAAAAGCCATCTAATGATTGTACTACATTAAAACCTCTCTATAACAACCACTAAATTGAGTTAATTAGCTGTTAGTTAGAGCAGGTGGCTGCTTAAAGCAAGGTGGAAGTATAACGTTCTGTTTTATTTTCACCTTGCTTTAAGCAACCACCTGCCTTTAACACAAAATAATTGATGTAATTTAGTGGCCGTTATAGAGAGGTTTTACTGTACGTCGCAATTATAATTCTATGCAGTAGAACCTGTCTTAAACGGTCATGAAAAGGGATCTTAGTATGGGTCTGTAAGGCAGGTGGTAGCTTAATGCAGGTCGCAGGTAATGCAGAAAACTCCTATTACATTACTTTTGCCCAGCGTTAAGCAGCCACATTTTTAAGACTCCTATGTTCAAAAATTCAATGACCGCTTAAGACATGTTCTACTGTACAGATTTTATTCAAAACCGCTTCACATGGGAAAGGATAAATACACTTGAATGAAATGAAAAATCTGAATAGTAGAGCTTGCTAATCCCCCCAATCAACACCAGTGTATTTTGAATTTTTGACACATACATATCCATATGTTTACGCAAGCTATAGTACATATTTATTATAGGAGATCGGTGCTATATTTTGCAAGATTATGCTAATTAGTGGTACTGTAGTACATGTATCCATATAAATCGACCACTTAATGTATAGACATTGGTGTCTTTAAAAGAGGGCCTTTCTGCTTACCTCTCGTACTACACTTAGCTACAGTCTGACTTTTAGACCTAGAATAAGGTTTTTAATATTTGTTTTTGCTGCACATTTACACTATAACCTGTCTTAAGCGATCACCAAACTGTCTAAGTATTGGTCTGTATTGAAGGTGGTAGCTTAATGCAGGTAAAAAATAATGCAGAAAGCTCCTATAGGAGCTTTCTGCATTATATTTACCATGTATTAAGCAACCATCTGCTTTTAAGACTCATATGTTCAATAAATGAATGGCCACTTAAGACAGGTTCTACTGTATATTTATATGAGAAATCGCAGTAGAACTTCGCACTGCTACATATCGTCATTTAGTAATGTGTTGTTGGCTACAATTTTCAATTGCAGTAACAAACAGTGTTGACCCTTGTGAGATGCCGAGGCACACGACTTCTCATCTGGATCAAAATTGTTTGCAAAAATAGTCACAGATTCGCTTCTGTTATCTCGAAATAATTTGTATGGTCCCCTGAAGTTTGGGATATTGAACTTCAATTGTATTGCATATAGCTATTGTTAGAAAATCGCAGTACAAGTTTTGTAAGTGAATGTGCTACTGAAATGAATCCCAAAGCGAATATTAGTGTATTCACGTAATTTTTTTGTGACAGTGGGAAGAATTACACTTTGAAATCGTTACCTGCGCCGTGGTTTAGCAATTACTCACACACAAAATTAATGTCAAACACAAAATTAATGTCAAATATAATGGTACACCATTATCTTAGTTCAGCAATATTTTTTTGCAGATGTCAGCTTGTTTTACTTTCAGATGTTTGTTTCACGTACACTGGCATTGTATCTGTGTACAAGAGGTTATTACGCATGTTGATACGTATGTTGACACTAACAAGTGAAATAACATGACACTTGATATCACTTAACCATTTTCCTGTTCAATATGCATGTAAGAACTAATGACACAATGAATATTTATTAGTCGATCTTTTATAATGTTAACTGTTCAAGGAATGTTTTTGCTCTGATAAAAACGGTAGACTCAGATCTATATAATATCAAAAGCAAACAGGACAGACCCTGATAGGAGTCTTCTGATCTGGGTATACAGTAAAACCCCTCTAAAGCGGACGTTAAATTTGGTATAAATATTGGTCTTGGGGACAGGTGGCAGCTTCATGCAGGGTGAAAGTCAAGCAGAAAGCTCCTAGAGGAGCTTTCTGCATGACTTTCACCCTGCATGAAGCTACCACCTGTATAAAAGTATCTAAATTCTTCTCTACTAGAATTCCGGTTGAGAGGGGTTTTGCTATACTCTGTTTGCAATGCGCGAAACGGTATTTATATGGTGGGGAATGGTTAACCCGTTTACTTCATGACGTCACGGATCTAATTTGGCCTATGTTTTGTTATACTGGCATATATGTACAGGGAAATCTATTTACAATGGCAAAAAACTGTTGAATCAGATTTATATTATTTCATAAGAAAAAATACCAGGTCCGGATAAGACGACTCCCACGTGAGCCGTCTGATCTGGATCTACTCTGTTTGAAAAGGCTTAACCTCGTTCATGAAAAGGCATACTGGTAGTCGGTGTAGAGCCATACCAACGGGTTCCTGTAACTGAACGGGCCCTCTGGACAGGGTCAACATTGTTGTCTTCATATATTATGTCCGCAGCTGCACAGCAGCACTATTATGTCTTTCACAATAAAATTATATGGACTCCTTCAAAATGTACAATGATCTTGGTCCCATCTTACTATTGCAATACCAATAACATCGTAAGTACTAGTTCATGACAATCGGATATTACTCGGATAGTATCGCACATCCTAGTATGTAGCAATTAAGGCTAACTACGTACAACAGAAGTTATCGCACATCCTAGTATGTAGCAATTAAGGCTATCAACGTACAGCAAAAGTTATCGTAAGTTCTAACATTGTTCAACGGATGTTATCGTAAGTACAGTTGAACTTCGATATCTCGAACTCGGATAACTCGAACTTCGGGATAACTCGAACAAAAAGTTCAGTCCTTCGAAAACTTACAAAACAGAATTGATAACTAGAATTTATCGCTACAGATATCTAGAAACACATGTTACAGCTTAATACAGGTCTAAAGTAATGCTGAAAGCTCCTACAGGAGCTTTCAGCATTACTTTAGATCTGTATTAAACTGTGTCCTTGAGAAAGTGTTCATTTTAGAAATCGGATGTTACCTCGAACTAATATGTATGATCCCTTTGAAGTTCGAGTTATCGAAGTTCAACTGTATTAACATACGACGATCACAAATGGAAGTTGCGATCGTCGTATATTAATACTTACGATAACATCCGCTGAACACTCTTTATAAAGACGGACAAAATATCAAATAAAAAACCCTATGCTACAACGGATTTAACGACAGATATGACAGTTAAAGTGACACACTGAAAGTTTTGTTTGCCCCATACAGTCTACAAGGTTTTGTTTGCCCCATACAGTCTACTAGGTTTTGTTTGCCCCATACAGTCTACTAGGTTTTGTTTGCCCCATACAGGCTACTAGGTTTTGTTTGCCCCATACAGTCTACTAGGTTTTGTTTGCCCCATACAGTCTACTAGGTTTTGTTTGCCCCATACAGTCTACTAGGTTTTGTTTGCCCCATACAGTCTACTAGGTTTTGTTTGCCCCATACAGTCTACTAGGTTTTGTTTGCCCCATACAGTCTACTAGGTTTTGTTTGCCCCATACAGTCTACTAGGTTTTGTTTGCCCCATACAGTCTACTAGGTTTTGTTTGCCCCATACAGTCTACTAGGTTCTGTTTGCCCCATACAGTCTACTAGGTTTTGTTTGCCCCATACAGTCTTCTAGGATTTGTTTGCCCCTTACAGTCTACTAGGTTTTGTTTGCCCCATACAGTCTACTAGGTTTTGTTTGCCCCATACAGTCTACTAGGTTTTGTTTGCCCATACAGTCTACTAGGTTTTGTTTGCCCCATACAGTCTTCTAGGTTTTGTTTGCCCCATACAGTCTACTAGGTTTTGTTTGCCCCATACAGTCTACTAGGTTTTGTTTGCCCCATACAGTCTACTAGGTTTTGTTTGCCCCATACAGTCTACTAGGTTTTGTTTGCCCCATACAGTCTTCTAGGTTTTGTTTTCCCCATACAGTCTACTAGGTTTTGTTTGCCCCATACAGTCTTCTAGGTTTTGTTTGCCCCATACAGTCTACTAGGTTTTGTTTGCCCCATACAGTCTTCTAGGTTTTGTTTGCCCCATACAGTCTTCTTAACTACAATGTATTTAGTTGAAAGCATAGTTAACTGAAGTGGTGTACACGTGATTTTGGTCCAAAAGAATTCATTATTGTATTATTGTACGTGGGCTTATTTCAAACATTTATTCATGCCGTAGTTTTCTTTTGTGTGTACTAATATATGGTTTTGTTACGATTTCCCATGCAAATACATGTAGTTTAATCTTTTACTACATTCGTATATTCGTATAGACACACCTACCTACCAATGAGTTTTGCAAAGTCGCGATAAATGCACATTGACTTGAAACTCACTATCGCTATTATTGTATATTCACAATTGTGTATTTCCTTCATGAAACGGGGGAACAGTATATGACAGCTTTGAAAACAATATTTGATTTGCGGTAGGTGTAATTTGGCGTCTAAATCGGTCTTAAATTGCTTTTAACTTAAATGGAATGCACAACACATAGAAAGTCTGGATACTTAGTCTATTAAGGACATTGTGTGAAGCTACGACATTATCAGACGTCTAAATGACGCTAGGAAATGTTTGAGAGCTTTAAGTGATATTTATCCCCTTACTATGCCGTGAAAAACAATGGCTGCATGCTGAAGATTTAATCTGGTGCAATTTTGACTGCTCCAAATTCGATCAAGATGTCGAGGGTCAAACAGCTTGGATTCTGATGAGACGCGGATTAACTCGGTGTCTCATCAGGATTCGAGCTGTATGCAGATGTGAGATGGTAGCGATAGTGGAATAAGGGTGAACATACCATTTCCAATATGGTATAGCCTGTGATCTGCAAGTGTTTAGCTCCAATTTATAATTTTTGAACTTTTAAAAAAAAAATAAAGAAAGGAGGGCTTGAATTATAAAGGGCTGTAATACTGTACATATTCCACTTTACATCAGAACTTATCTGAAACGGCCATATCAAAAAGAGGTCCAATTATGGGTCTGTAAGGCAGGTGGTAGCTTAATGCAGGGCAAAAATAGGAGCTTTTTGCATTATTTTGCCCTGCATTTAGCAACCACCTGTATTTTAGACTCTTATGTTCAATAAATGAATGGCTGCCTTAGACAGGTTCTACTGTACTTACCTACTAAGGAAATATTTAACATTGGGATAATGGTAACTATTTGTGTGTCAATCCGACTTTTGTATAATCTTCTAAACTAGCTAATTAGCGTTAAAGAAAACCTCTCTAATGTCAATCTTTAATGAAGAAGAATTTAGATCGTTTTAGACTGGTGGCTGCTTAACCCTTTCCTTGTTCATATAAGAAAGTGTGACATCATGAATATTTATTAGCTGAAGTTTTGTAATGTAAGTAAATATTTTGGTTGGACAAACAGCGTTGAATCAGATCTACATCATGTCAAGGAAAAACAGAGAAGACCCTGATCAGACGGCTCCTATATGCGTGAAAATGCGTGAAAATGCGTTTATATGAAAATGCGTGAAAATGCGTTTTTATGAAGGAAAGAGCTAATGCAGAGTTAACGACTAAACGTCATACAGAAGGCTCCAAAAGGACATTAAGCAAATTACTCCATTTTGAGCTTTCTGTAATGAAGTTCACATTCATTAAACTGGGAGCAAATCTTAAAGATGGACCTTGATATTTATATGCTTGTTCGGTTTGGCCTGGTTTTACAGTAGATATTTTATACTTATGTGTGAACACAAGTATACTTTTGTATTCACTTAAAAGTGTACAGTATTTTGCTTCAAAATGATTTATGTTTTATCTCTCAGTATTAAATGCCATAAATATACTAAGTTTGTAGATGAATGACGCGATGCTAATCCTTCTCTTAACCGCGGTCTGATGCGCATTAACAAACAGCTTGTATCCTGGTGAGATGTAGAGTGATACGGCATCTCATCAGTATCCAGGCTGTTTGAAACTCGGTCAATAGTTTCTCAAAGCTTGTTCAAATCCGTAGTAGTCAAAATTGCACCAGATCCAAATTTGAGCAGACATTATTCTTTATACAGCCGGGGTAAAGGTCATGGGGTACGTATATTAAGTATGTCTGGTTAATGCGACCACACAATGTATTGGACAAGGAGTCTGTAAAAGCATGCGTTTGCTTAATGCAGGGCAAAAGTAACAACAAAAAGCTCCTGTAGGAGCGTTATGTGTTACTTTTTGTCCTGCATTAAGCCACCACATGTTTTAAAAATCCAGAATTAGGCATTTGATTGGTCGTATTACAGTCTTTACTGTATATAAACTCGTATTATGCTTTATTGGGTATTGTTTTTAGCATGACCACCCGTTGTGTGTTTTTTCATCAAAAACTTTTCAGTATAAGTCAAAATCAGTGAATGTAGTCACGTTTCAACAGGTAGTTGCTAAAGCCAGAACGAAAGCAATGCAGAATGCTTGGAGCGATCTGCATTACGTTTGTTCTGCATTAACCTGTCACTTGTTTTATATCCACGTTTACAAAATGGCCACATTTTTGTCGGTGATATTATACAGTAAAAACCCGTCTAAATCGACGTTCAAAAGTGTATCAATGCAAGTCTTTAAAACAGGTGACAGGTTAAAAGTCTTACTTAATGCTCCCAAAGGAGCTTTTTGCATGTCATTTATCCTGCATTAAGCAACCACATGCTTAAAGAGATCTACATTCTTCATTATAAAAGAACCTAGTTTAGAGGGTGTTTAATCTTTTCTTACATCTTTATGAACCATGAATAGCAGTAAACGATGGTTTTATGCAAATAAGACGCGTCTTTTGTTGACCTTACAATGTGATAAAACGTATACTGAGCGTTCTTCTTTTGAATCCATTTAGATCTACAGTAAAACCTGTCTTAAGCGGTCATTCTTTTATCAACAAAGGAGCCTAAAAACAGATGGTTGCTGAATACAAGGTAAAGGTAATGCAGAAAGCTCATATAGTAGCTTTCTGCATTACTTTTGGCCTACATTAAGCTACCACCTGCCTTGCAGACTCATAATTAGACCTCTTTTTGTTAGCTGCTTTATTACAGATTCCACTGTATAACATTTGTTAAAACCTACCATAAACCACATACCAGTCATACCTCTATAAAGCAAAAAATACATTATTATGGTTATGAAGACAGTGAAGACCCGGACCAGTTATCATTTTTCAAAGCTGCGTCTGATCCAGATCTGCACTGTTCGGCGCCAACCATCATCTGCAATGTTTAGTTATGTGTACCCATTTAAAAGCTGCACATCTGGCGCGGAAGTTGCTTTGGTAAACACTGTCTGGACATGCAGTTTAATGTTTAATCCATTCCCTCATAGACTATTTTAGACCCAACCTCTTTGAATATATCCACCAAATAGGGGCATTTACTAGAGAAAAGGGAACATAGAATTGTGTAGTTTTAAAACCATTGTGATAAATAGAGCATTTGCTCCTATGGAGCAAATGCTCTATTTATCACAATGGTTTCGCAAGGTGACTTGCAGAGGCGTCAAAAGGCGTCAGTATGAATGGTCCGCCATGGAGACGTCTTTTAAAGTCAGTGCAGACAGAGTATACCGGGATCAGATGGCTCGTGTATGAGCTGTCTAATAAGGGTCTTATGGCTGCTTGTGAACAAATAGAAATTCTGATTCTGAGTGCGTGCCATTTGTTTTAATAAATATTAAGTTTATCAATATGCAATGGCATTATTTCTTCATAAATATTCATGAAGTAAGGGGTTAAAGCATATTTCTGATGGGAGTCAGCATCTTTAACAAATAGGCTGGTTTGGCATGTACATGTATTATATATCTGTGTCACTTTGTAAAAGGGAGTGATATCGGCATCAGTCATCGTGTTACATGGAAAACGCATTTCACGTCCAACAATGACTAATAGATTGTGCGTAATACTCTGACAGAAATTCATCATTACAAGATAGACGAACACGGATATAGTTTTGGAGATACTGAATGATCTGTTGACGTAAGAACTGAGATACAAATGAGAAAACGGTAAAAGGTTCCGAATTTATACGTTCCATGTCTGGGTCTAGCTTTATTTTCAAGTACAGAAACCCCCCTCCTCTAAACCGGAATTCTAGTAGACAAGAATTAGATATTATTAAGCAGGTTACTGCTTAATGTACTTTGAAAGTCATGTAGAAAGCTCATAGAGGAGCTCTTTTTGTATGGCTTTCAACCTGCATTAAGCTGCCACCTGCCTCCAAAACCGACATTTATACTATATTGAACGTCCGGTGTTGAAGGGTTTTACTGTATCTGGCCATTCAGGTGCTTTTGGATGAGCTCAGGCTCAAACAGAAAGTTTTATAACCTCGTGACCTGTTTGTTTGCGTCTGAGTTCACTCTCAATCATCTGATTGGTCAGATCTTGAGCAAACTCAAAAATCGACCAATCATATACTTGATAATGAACTCAGACTTGGGAGTGTTATGAACCAGGAGCAAGGTCAAGGAAATTGTAAATATTGTAGACATAGATCAGACATAGTCTTGGAATGCACACTACGATAAGTGTATACACTACTGTAAGTGGCTCTATGTCTAAGAACTTAAAACAGCGTAGACCCTGACCATATGCAATTCCAATACAGCGACTGATTTGGGTCTATATTCAATACGCAAATGTCATATAACTTGAATACACTGTTTAGGCTTGAGCCTTAAGAACATTCTTAATCGTGAGTTACTTTCCTAGTTTACCATTCTTGTACAGTTTGAAGCCAAGTAAAGTTCTATAATTAACATTAACCGTGATGCTCCTTTCCCATGGTGATTTAATTAACTTTATGAAATTAAAAACGATTCAATACGACAATGAGGCTATGTTATAGAATCACAGGTCAGTTGCTGCTTTGAGAGCTATGGTAGAAGCGTGGGTTGGTATTTACTCTTTAGCAGTTTCAATACTAGTCTTGTTACACTTTGTTCAATGTTTCAATATACAGTAGAACCCCTCTAATGCGACCACTTAATGAATAAACATTGGTGTGTTTAGCAGGTGGTTGCTAAATGCAGGACAAAAGTAATGCAGAAAGCTCCTCTACACTAGTTGCCAATATCGCCCGAATGCACCCTGAAGTATTGAAGGAGTACATTATTCTGGTGTTGTCATTCGCCTGACCATGAATGACTCAGCTATGCAAGCATACTTCCAAAAATGGAGACAACTTTGTTACGAAACTTGAGAGTTTTCTTGTAGCCGAGCCAAAACAATTAGAATTACAGCAAAAACTCTATAAACCGAATTTAAATAAAGACGAATTGATAACTTTTTCAGACAGGCGGCTGCTAAATGCAATGTGGAAGTTATACAGAAAGTCCCCATGGGCGCTTTCTGTATGACGTTCACCCTACATTAAGCTGCCACCTGTCTTATAGACCGATTTTGGTACCTTTTTCAGTGTTTGAATTAGCGACTCTTTACTGTGTAAATGCTTCTCAATTTCTTCGTCAGGTATTAGGATTAGCACTACGTTTTTGTGATCGTTTATATGGGATTAATGATCCTTGAAAAGGTTGACTTATGTGGGTTTAATCTTTTTTAGTCATTTGCGTTATTGATATAAGATCAG
Organism: Azorinus chamasolen; assembly: GCA_963576725.1. Lineage (NCBI taxonomy): Eukaryota > Metazoa > Mollusca > Bivalvia > Cardiida > Solecurtidae > Azorinus > Azorinus chamasolen. Next base: position 86,964,392 of record OY755243.1, on the reverse strand, counting down.
TAACATCTCTACTATTGTAACAATTTATTGTTCGGCATATGGTTTCAATATTACAAACACGACAAAAATAATAAAATAAAACAATAACAAACAATCACCAAAAACTAGTAAAAATGGGAAGGTAGCTGCGGGGTTCAAAGAGATTTTTGTTATAAACAGTTCACCATTAGACCAAGATCAGGGCCGCTTCGTTGATTTGGTGCATCATCAGGATGTGTACACTGTTTAAACATTAACATAATGTGAATGCTTACGAACGTCACACGTCAAACGGTATTAGCTCAAGCATGTGCACCTTAATGCAGGGTGAAAGTCATGAAGAAAGCTCCTCTGGGACCCTGCATTAAGCGGTCTCCTGCCTTAAAAGTTCTCAACATTTCTTTAACCAAAATGGGATTATTGACTTTTTATTATATATGGTGGTTCTTAAGTTACAAGTCTTTAGCGGCCAACAATGCTTACGTCATAGTTTCGGTTTCCATTCACATGGTGGGCGGTAACCAGCAGACGTTGAGATATCTTGGCTTGATCTGCTTCCAATTTCATGTATGCTTTGTGATATAAATTTTAACCCTTTACTTTATAAGGACGCATTTTGCAAACGAAGTACACCCAGATGAGATGGTTGCCCATATGAGCCGTCCGATCAGGGTCTGCTCTATTTGTTTGTAAAATACATTTCATCTAGTTCTATACTATTTGTCATAGCAATGTATTCACCTGTTTTATTTAACAATACTTATGATATTTATAATAATTGGAATATGTATGTCATGCATCTGGTAAAGGGTAAACTAATGGTTCATGCCAGTCTCGGGTTTTTTAATCCCTCATATACGCCTTTTCACGCGTTTGCAAACAGAGATGACCCAGATCTAACAGCTCCTATAGGAACCGTCTGATCAGTGTTTGTTTGTTTTTTAATGAATTTTAGGAGTATTTTGACCAGATTTATTTGCCGACGTGGCATTTGTTTTATGGAACAAACAGTGTAGACTCTGAGTATAATGTTCTTTCAGGGGCCCTTAGATCTAGGTTTACACTGTGTGTTTTGTCTTTTAAGGGACATTATGCATATATTGGATTAGAAATAAGCACGTACGTTTTAGGAACAGGTGGCTGGCGTTTGCACGTGTGAGAGAATGCACGTAGTGTATGTTTTGTTTTTAATCAAAGTGATATCGCCCAGAATGGTTTAACAATACGGAGTCCGTTCAGTATGAAAAGTATAACTTGAAAGAGTGCAGACCCTCTATGAGCGTTCTGATCTGGATCTATACTGTTTCCAAATGCAAATACACTAGTTCCCCGCATCCAATAGTGCTGTAAAGGCCTTTTTTGCTAGAGTTCCGATTAGCTGTTTGACTTTCATATTTCATTTATTGACACTTACCCCGCTATGAAAAACATGATATCTGCTCAAATGTGGATCCGGTGCAATTTGGACTACGTTCAATTTGATCAAGATTTTGGAGAAACTATTGACAGATTGTCTAACAGTTTGGATCCTGATGAGAGACCGAATTACTCTAAGCTGTTTGAAAATGCGAATCAGAGCGCCAATAGCGGAACAAGTGTTTAGAGAAAATGAAATGTGGTTTGTAATGACTTTGTGCACAGAACGTACGATTAAATATGGCAGACGACAATTTTCTCAACGTGCTAGATAGTACACCACACACAGTATTGTACCGTATGAGTTATGACTGGGAATGCACGTAAATTGCACGTGAATGGTATATTGATGTGTTTTGTGCACGATCTTTGAATTAATGTTAAACCCATAATCATCAATATTGGTTAGAATTTAAATGTTAGTTCGCTGTATAATTAATTAAAATATGAATATCTCTGCCAAACGTATATTCACAGGATTATAGGACAAGCTTGAGGATTTATAGCGAAAATCTCATCTGCAAGAATTGTCGTCTGCTACAATTCATATTTTTATTTACATATCTTCCATGTCTTCAAAAATGAAGTTAGACTGTTACGTTGGATCTGGATCCAAACTGTTTGCATATGAAATCACACATTCACTGTTAGCTTGTAAAGTGTTAAATTTAGCAATTATGATTGGTTTCTATGAAATTCAATCAACTTGAGATAGAAATCGATTGAAGAGTGAGAGTATCATGAAGAACTATGATGCATTGATCAACGTTTCGAAAAGCGGAAATCGAACTCTTCGCTGTCTAAGCAAACGTCGTCTGCAAATTGTCGTCTGCTTAATTTGGACAATATTCTCGTTTTCGTTTCGTATCTGAAGAATCAACTTGTTAGACATTTTACTAAATACATCTTATGCATCTTATTTGAATCCGACACTTTATAAACGCATTCATATCAATATTACTTAAAGGAAACCCGCCCAGATCTTATTTTGGGACCAGTCCATTTTTCATGTTCAGGGGACACAGTACACAAACATATCTGCTGGTATAAGCAGAGCAGAACAGCCCTGTTCTGGTATAGGCCATTGACGTAAATGGGTTTAAAAAAGCGGATACCCTCTCAGAGGTCTCCTTCAGGAGCCCTCTGATCTGGTTCTACACTATTTGCCTGTTTCCATTTTAAGGGTCACTGGACACCAGTGTCGAAACTGTGATCATATTTACAAACATTTTGGATCCAAATTAAAAGTCGAGTCACACGGCATCTCCTCAAGATAATTATAACAAAAGTTCAACAATGATTGGTGTCGTATTATGCTTTTGGACCAAAAGGAAGAAGAAAATTTGACAATGAATTTTTTTTAAAACGAACATACGTGACGACGAAATAATTAACGAAAATACTGAATCTAGTAATGCAAATTAATCCTTTACACCATGAATATTCATGTTAGAAATAAAACATGCCTACGAATTTGAATATCTACATGCGGTACATACATCATTACATGCATGTACCTTTAACGTATCATATCCTATTTCGCGCCATAATCTGTCGTCTGCTAAACTTGAGTCTCTGCAAAGGAAATTGCCCGGAATTAAAACATTACGTTCGTCCTGCATTAAGCAACCAGCTGTTCTTATAACCACCCTTGTTGATTTCTTATGTGGTCGTTATAGACAGGTTCTACTGTATGAAACTGGGCTAATCACAGGAAATCCTGCATATAGCGGGGTCTTAGCTGCTTGAGTATAATTACCAAGCGCTACTTTCTTCCATTTTCAAATGATGCTCCAGAGGTCTAGATGAGATGCGTAAATTAAATTATTTTCAAGAATAACTTTTTTTATTTCTCCATCAAACCGTATGTTGTGACCACTCTTTGGAATCGTCTCGAAGAGACGATTCTAAAGAGTGGTTACAACATACGGTTTGGTGGTGAAATGAGGATTTTAGTATTTGAATACGCACATTTATCTCTAGCTCTGAAGTGCTCATTCCACCACGATTCGAAATAAAGACGTATTTGTCAGACAGGAACTTCGTGGAAGTTATTATTCGTTCAGTATCCCCACATGTGTTTGAAAGGCAATTTCGTCTTGACAATTTACACTTGTTTGACAGACAAATTCTGGCATTTAACAACATTATTTGACGTTTTATTCCAATCAAATCATCGCCCACAGAATCAGAATGAATGTGACAGAAACTTCTTTTCGCTTGCAACTTGGGTACAATAATATCACTTCTGAATAGTAACAATCGCAATTGAGTACAGACGCCTAACTAAGTATAGTTAACAGCTATATTCAGTAACTGCCAATTCAAATAAATGTTAATTCAATAAATTGAACTTCTTCTGACTGGTCGTATAAAAGAAACTCTGTGGTATCAAACTTGTAACTTGTCATCAAACAAGACATGCTATCTGACCACTAATTAGATGTAGCTAGAACCTCATCAAAGAAAAAAAGCATATTTAGTTCCAGCCGTGTGCATTTATACGGCATCAGCTGGTGCCCAACTTGTTACTATTCGAATTATTCCGACAGAGCCGAGTATTGTCGAGGATTTCCGATTGCCTCAGTTTCATTACAAATTATTGCACTATTTCTAAGGTTTCAGGGGCGCGAGTGTTCGCTTTGTCTAGGGCTTCGTTGTCAGTATACATCACTTTGCTGGCACTCATCTTCCAGGCTAGAAAACAAGAAGCCTAAACCTCTACTTTATATCGGATCTCATTGATTGATTCTGGTATGAAGGCAATTCCCATGGGGACAGAACGTCCATGAATTCATTAGTACGTATTTGTTGTTTTCGTGTAGGGCGCATTTATCGGAAGACTTTTATTGTTTCATGTCCGTTTGAAGACTTGATTAACCAGTGGCACGCGAATAGGTAAAAATTGTGATATTCTTCGCAAATAGTTTGGATCTAGATGAGACGCCGAGTAACTCAGCGTCTCATCAGGATCCAAACTGTTTGTCATTCCAATCGTATGTATGGAAACAAAACGAAGAAAGTAATTCTGATTTGAGAACTGAGACTGATGACACACTTGGCAGACATAGATTAGCTAATAGTTAAAGGTTGATACTTAACTTTTCTTAACAAACCACGTTCTACTATAATCATGTGCTTTATTATACAGCCTTGAAATAAAACTAAATTTATTGACGATTACGAAATCATAAAGTAAAGTTGAATATGATGTAGCTATCCCTACAAATTGCTGTAAATGAAATGTTTTCTAGCAGATGTCATTTCCGGTCGTTGGAAGAATATCTTGATTGAGACCAGGCCATTGTCTATAAACACATGTAATCAAAGAGCAACCAGTTTATTGGCGGTCTATAAATGCCTGATTGTCTATAACACAGGTCTTTTATTATCATAAAGTAAACAGTTCTGTCCGATCAACCTCTTATCTAAATGACCATTACTTCGCGTTGTCTTGGCTATGGAATTAGACATTTGGTGTCTTCTGACCTCAAGCTCGATAACTTGCTGTCGTAATATAGAACAGAACAGAACCGATCTCTGTGAGCCATTTGTTCAATATAATACAGTAGAACCCCGCTAATGCGACCACTTAATGAATTAACATGGGTGTCTTTATAAGCAGGTGGTTGCTTAATGCAGGGAAAAGGTAATGCAGAAAGCTCCTCTAGGAGCTTTCTGCGTTACCTTTGTCCTGCATTAAGCTACCACCTGCATCTAGCACCCAGAATTATACATCTTTTAGGTGGTCGCATTAGCGCGGTTTTACTGTACATCGTTTCAAAACAAATGCATACATACTTTTAAACCATTCCCTGAATAGATGTGCCTTTTTGGCGCCTTTGTAAGTAGAACTTACCCGGATTAGACGGCTCCTGAAGGACCAGGCTCTGCCCGAGTTGCTTATGGAATTACTCACGTAGGTCTGATTCTACAGTGCGTGCCATGGCCAATATGACATTGTTCCTTTGAGCTCAGTATTAGCCATGAGGTAAAAGGGTTAACCCTTTCCCTGTTCGATATTCATGTAAGAAAAAATGACATCATGAATATTTATTAGTTCGATTTTTATAATGTAAACTTTTAAAGGAAACTGTTTGCATTGACAAATACTCCAAAATCAGATTTATATAATATCAAAAGAAAACAGAGTAGACCCTGATCAGACGGCTCCTATAGGAGCCGTCTGATCTGGGTCTACTCTGTTTGCAAATGCGCGAAAACACGTTTATATGAGGGAAAGGGTTAAATCATCATGTGGCATGTACGTGTGATGGACTCTTTCGTCCACTAAAGTAACCCTTTATCTTATGAGTATTCATGTAAGCAATAAAGACATCATTAAACCCTTCTGAATTTTAAAATACATTTCTCCTTTTTTACCCATGCCCAGTTGTATAATTACATAATTATATCTTCACTGTGTACACGTATTTCGCTGTGCAATCACTGCTGTGGAGTGCACTGGTTGCACAATCAACTTGTAAATAGTGCAGATCCTGATGAGACAGCTCCTGCAGGAGCTGTCTCATCTGGTTCTTCACTATTTACTGGTATGTATATTGACGTGAATAGCAAGCGAAGGGTTAATATTTATAAGTTGAACGTTCCAAATTTGTCTGAGTAATTGGCCATGGCTGAAACTGCAGAATCTGATTTTTTAAATTCTCATAAACAAACAAAGAAGATCCTGATCAATTGACTCCTAAAGCAGGCACCTGATCTGGATCTGCTCTGTTTGCGAAGGCGCCAAACGTCGTCTTTATCAGGGTATGGGTTCAAACCCCTGTAAATAAAGTCATTAGTGTTTTCTGTTCTGCATTTGGGTCATATGTCCTTTACGTCAGTGATCGTCTATTAATACATGTTTTGTTGTTTATTAGACAACTCGTTAAAAAACACAGATTCGTTTAATGATATAGGCCTTGCATCTGTAATCGCTGATTAATATATTGTCGTCAAACGATATTTTTAAGATCTTAAACATCAACAAAAAGTATGTAGGCGCGTTTTAATTAAGTCTTATCGCCCAGCTTGCAAATTTTCATCTCATAAGGTTCTGAAATGATGAAAATTTGCGATGAGTAGAATTTAGTAGGTTCTGTAACAGATTAACCTCGATTACGAAAGTCCGCCAGAAAATTCGTAACGGAAATAATTCCACATTTTTAAATGCAAATAAATTTAATGTGTTTTTCTATGAATTTCATAAATTCAGATGAATTATTATAGGAGTCTGTAAAAACGAAGTTGCAACAAAATGTACTTAACCCTTTGATAGCAGGAAACTAATGCATATGTATTTGCAATCAGTGCAGACGCACATCAGAGTGCTCCCAGAGGGCTCCTCTTATCAGGGTCTGCATAGTTTGTCAATTAAAATCCTCTAGCAAGTTTAATAAATCATACTGAGTGATCTCTATAGTTAAATACGTATGGTGGAATATTCAGCGCTGACAGGGTTAAGTTGAATCAAAACATGGAAATAATGATTGAATCTTTATATGCGTAGGTTGAAACATCAATATGACACACGTGTTTGTCGTGCGCATACAGTAAAGTCTCAATAAAACGACCATTGGAAAAGTGTATTAATGTTAACCTTTAAACCGTTCCTTCATATAAACGTATTTTCACGCATCTGCAAACAGAGTAGACCCAGATGAGACGGTTCCTATAGGAGCCGTCTGATCAGGATATTATCTGTTTGCTATTTGAATTTGAATAATCTGTTTCTTTACTTTCTAAAATGGCTACAATCATCCACCTACTGTATTTCATTATAACTATGTTGTCCATGAATATTCAGAAATAAACATAGAACAGGGAAAGGGTTGATCATTTAACTGATAAAGACGCATTTTACACATTTGCAAACAGAGAAGACACATATCAGACAGCCACTGTAAGAGCTGTCTGATCAGGGTCTAATCTACTTGGTTATAATAAAATATTAAAACATTTCTGCATCTTCTGCCATAGAAAAATCCCTTGTTCATCATTTCATTATAAAATCCAGCTAATTAATAATATTGCATTTGGTTATTTCTTGCATGGATATTAATCAGGTAAAGGGATAAGACAGGTTGTAATATAAAACAGATCGAGGTCATGTAGAAATATATTAAAGTTTGGTTTTAATTTGTCGGCCATCTGCCAATGAAGACCAGTATTTATGTTAACCCATTCCCTCATATTGACGTCTTTTGACTTCTCTGTAAAAGTCACATTTTGAAACCATTGTGATAAATAGGGCATTTGCTTCATAGGAGCAAATGCCCTATTTATCACAATGGTTCCAGAACTACAAATCTAAAAAATTCCTTTTCCCTAGTAAATGCTCATTTTCATTAGATTTGTTCAAATATATTGGGTCTAAAATAGCCTATTAGGGATTTGGTTAACTAATTGGTCGCTCAATATAGATTCCACTGTAATGTGCGTGACTTTTATTGTCACTTGACCGACGGAGGGAAGGATATATCTTGTAAATCAACTCTTCTTTTCACTTATTAAAACCCTGTGTAATAAGTTCTGGCATTTTTATGATCCGCCTTTAAGCGCCCCATGACAAGGTTTTCCTTGCACAATAAATTTATGATGGAATTATGTCTCCCACTGCTTGTTAAATGCTGTCATGTTCTATTTTGCCGGGAACCAGTGAGTCCTGGTATTAACATCCCAACCTGACTCGCGCTTACAAATAGCTCTGGATCCAGATGAGATGCCGAGTACCTCGGCGTCTCATCAGGATCACACCTATTTGACATTCGCTCAATATTTTCTCAAAAGCTTGTTCGAGTTGGAAGTAGTCAATATTGCCCCAGATCCGAGTTTTGGCAGGCATCATTCTTTAACAGCGAGTTTAGGGTTTAAAGCTGACATATTATATTTTTGCTGGGAACCAACGAGTCTTGGCATTAATATACTCTTGATTTACAAGTAATTCACACACGAGCCTGATGAAGCTTGATTAATGGTTCGCAGCCCGGGAAGGTCCTTCGTAGTCCATTAGTTTCCATCAAAAGTTTGTAACAGGCCACGTCAAACTCCTCTGTGAAATCAGTCGCTGACTTCATCTCCTTAGACTAGTTCCCTTAAAATAGACGTAAGAGTGCTTTTAGTGAAACCATTTTAGTCTTTACTGCATGGTGAAATTTCAAAGGTTTCCATTTAAATCGTTGCTCTGATTTGACAAGCTGTCTTATCTCATCAACGCACTCTGTAATATTGGCTGTTGGTGTTGCTTTTCTCTAATTATTTGTACTGTTCCAATTGCATTTGTACAAAACTCTGGGGAGTTTAACAATTTCCCCAAATCTAACCTGTCATATTCTTAAGAATAAACTCAAACCAAACCAAGGAACTATAACCACGGACAAAGTTTTCAACAATTAATCCATTACCTCACAGGTTATATTTAAATACAACTTCTATGAATTAATCTACCGAAAAGGAGCATTAATTAGAGAAAATGAGAATTTTGTAGTTTGAAACCATTGTGATAAATAGAGCATTTGCTCCTATAGGAGCAAATGCTCTATTTATCACAATGGTTTCACAAAGTTACTTTTACAGAGTCGTCAACAGTCGTCAATATAGGGAAAGGGTTAACCCTTTATTCCACATATGCGCCTTTTTACTCTTTTGCAGACAGAGTAGACCCACATTTTGACGATTGTTACAGGAGCCCCACTATCAGGGTCTAACTCTTCCGTGTTCGCTTTTGATATAATATAATATAGCCCCGTTTTACAATTTCTGTTTTTGCTTATCGTGACATTATAGAGATTCCGTTATATTCATAATGTTGTGAGGTAAACACAAACAACAAATTAATGTATAAATGTCCGTTTCTGGTATATTTGCAACATATGTTACCCCTTATCATACAATCCGCGACCTGATATGCATTTTCAAACAGCTTGGATCCTGATGATACGCCGAGCAACTCGGCGTCTCATCAGGATGCAGGCTGTTTGACGTTCGGTCAATAGGTTTTCAAACGCTTAGATGAACCTGACGTAAGTATACCATGCCTCATATCCAATCTTGAGTAAACATTATATCTTTACGGCGGGATAAAGGTTAACTACAGTAAAACCCCTCTAATGCGACCACCAACATGAGGTATAATTCTGGGTCTCAGAGGCAGGTAGTAGGTTAATGTAGGACGGAAGTAATGCAGAAAGCTCCTACAGGAGCTTTCTGCATTACGTTCGTCCTGCATTAAGCAACCACCTGCTTTTAAAAACATTAATGTCTCCTCATTAAGTGGTCGGTTTAGAGGTGTTTTACTGTATGTATCGTTAGAGCCTCTGGCTATAACATATAGAGCGGAAAATATGTGACTTCGTTTATAGCCATGCGTACCTGGTCAGTATATTCATAATCGCAGGCCCCTCTGGTTATGGCACTCAGTGCAGTAGTGAAATACATACCGAGTATTAAAAGCTTAGATACAACTGTATGAGTCATGTGATATCGTCTGTGTCACATGATTAATTCAGACCGTTATTTCACCTTTACGGTGATGGACAACTGTCAAGTTGTTTCACGGTGTTATGAGTTGATGCTGTTATCTTACAAGGCCTTTTCCTTGTTTAAGTGTTTTTAAATAAAATAAGTTTTCAAAACATGACAACCTACAGCATTGTGTAAATATACATTACACACACTTTATGTACTTATAAGTCTTCGATAAAACAATTTTGGTTACTTCATTTCATTTGCCTTATTCATTTAGAAAGTAAGTTTTAAACATGATTCTAAATTGTATTTGTACAGAACAGAAATAGCTTATAGTTTCTTTACTCTCATTTCTTTGATTTTTAGTAAATGTGGAAAATGTAAATAATACATATACTTTTCTTATTTCTTTAGAGTACTGATGTCGGTACGATATACCTTTCCCCATATATAGTCTATGTAAAATGTTAGCCATAAGAAAATAAGTTATTGAAAATTGTTTTGTTATGCACCACTGTGATAATTTGAAGCTGGTGCAATTTTGACTTCGTCCGATTCGATCAAACGTTTTGTAAACTATTGACAGAGTGTCAAACAGTTTGGATACAGATAACACAACGGATTACCTGTCGTCCCAACAGTATCCAGACTGTTTGCAAACTCGAGTCAGGTCGCTGTCGCTGTGATAAGGGTGAACTACCACTTTCATATATTTTTTATTAACCCTTTCGCTGCCAAACTCTGTCGTCTGCTAACTTTGTCGTCTGCTACAAATTTTCATTATTTTGATTTTCTTCATTTTTGTTTCAAAAACATAGTACATGTAACAGTAACAAACAGTTTGGATCCTGATGAGACGCCGAGTTACTCGGCGTCTCATCTGGATCCAAACTGTTTGCATAGGTAATCACAATTCCGGCATTGGCAGCGAAAGGGTTAATCAAAATATATAAATTGAATTACAAGAGACTAAAACAGCTATTTATCATAACACCCATTAAATGCATTTTTTCCACAGCAATCCCATTGATCATTGGCATTCTGGCCTTGTGAACCCATTTGTCGATACTTTTCGGATAAGATGGCATTAGCACGTTTGTAAAAAGCTCAAGACATCGATCCGGGGTCCCCTCGGTCTGACATTTAATATATAGTCATCGGCCACGTGACGTCTTATGCAGCATTGATGGTCTTTTTTCATGCTTCCGATCATTCGGAGTATTCGTAAATTACCGTTGGGTCGTGTCTATGGACTATATCAATTAGTCTGAAAACATGCGTGTTTAGGTGCCACAATAACCCTTATACCCTGCAAAAATAATGTATACCCAAACGTTGGACCCGTTGTTGGAATTATGACTACTTCCGATTCGACCAAATATTTGAGAAACTATTGACCGAGTGTCAAACAGCTTGGATCCTGATGAGACGCCGAATTACTCGGTGTTTCAACTGGATCCAAGCTGTTTGTAACTCTGTGTCCGGCTGTGCTAAACAAGAGAAAGTTAGGAGAGGTTGTATTCATCCTGAAAAGGCTGTAAATCCGTGTTTATGCCAGTCTTACATGCACTTGTGTACGTTTGTTCAATGCCTTCTCAGAGTTTAAACTAGCTTTTCCCAGGTGTCATAGATTTTGCCATTGGATTTTTACAGTCGTCTGAAGTCTTGATGCAATGGAATCGGTTTATAAATTGCACACTATCTTTAATGGGTTTTTTTAACTTATTATATATATATATATTAATTAAATTTCTGTTTTCTCGTTTTCTGCGTATTTTGACAAAAACAACTAAGATTACAATTAATGTTTCTTAGTTTAAAGAAATGTTTTAAATCTTGGTCCGGTCTTATGATACATGTATTACATACAGTAAAACCTCTCTATAATGGTCACTAAATTACATCAAGTATGCTGTGTTAAAGGCACGTGGCTGCTTAAAGCAAGGTAAAAATAAAACAGAACGCTCCTAAAGGAGCGTTCTGTTTTACTTTCACCTTGCTTTAAGCAGCCACCTGCCCTAAATACCAGCTAATCAACACACTTTAATGACCGTTATAGAGAGGTTTTACTGTAGGTGGCTCTTGATCATGGTATTCCCTGTTTGCTTATGAATTAGTAAAAATCTGATTCTACTATTTATCCCATGCTAAAAAATGGTGTCATTAACAATATTCAGCTAATGTATATTAATGATTTCCTTATTTCGCTGGTTCATATTGAAGAGGTAAAGTAATAATATCCGGTTTGATAGAATCATTAGAAAATATATTAAATTGCAAAATCTCTTATCAACGTATTCAAGAGTACATACTTGTGGTTGATATTCGTGATGTAAGACAAATTCAAAACATGATATTCTTAACCCTTATCCCTCTAATCATCACTTGACTCACGTTTGCAAACACTTAGGACCCAGATGAGATGACGAGTAACTCGGTGTCTCATTAGGATCCAAGCTATTTGATATTGGTCGAGCTACAGATAAAGGTGCGTACTTAAATTATAAAATATTCAATTCTCCACTAAACCATAGGAGCTATCTGATCTGGATCTTCTCTGTTTGCAAACGCGTGAAAATGCTTTTATATGAAGGAAAGGGATAAACTATGGCCATACTCGCACGTAAATAATTTCTTGTCAGGTGTTTCACGACAAAAACATGCGCTGTATGTCAGTGCGCATACATATCCTTCAAAGAGAACATGCTAACTCATAAAATATTGCGGTTAACACAGCGACCATAGTTTGGCCTTTTAACTGATCAATATTCATGTAAGAAATAATAAAGTGTTATAATGACACATGAACAAAGACGTCTTTGTGTATTATCAGGTCATGTACATTCATATCTCTATTATTCTATAAGCAAATAGAGTAGGCACCTATCATGCAGTTCCTACAGGAACTGTCTGACCTTTGTCTACTCTGTGAAAATTGCATCAGACCTAAATTTCAGCAGACATTTCTTTTTACATTGCAGTAAGGGTTAACCCATTCCCTCATAGGCTATTTTTAGATCCAACCACTTTAAATAGAACTACCGAAAAGGAGCATTAACTAGAGAAAAGGAAAATTTTAGATTTATGTAGTTTGAAACCATTGTGATAAATAGAGCATTTGCTCCTATAGGAGCAAATGCTCTATTTATCACAATGGTTAAAATAGGTGATTTTACAGAGGCGTAGAAAGGCGTATTTATGGAGGAAAGAGTTAAGGAATTGTTTTATCAGTGAAGTTCTATAATGTCTACGGCTTGTTCCAAATCCTGACATAGAAAATATATATACAGTAGAGAACCGGTCATAAGCGGTCATCAAAACGAGGTCTACATATGGATCTGTAAGGCAAATGGTAGCTTATTACAGGTCAAAAGTAATACAGAAAGTATCTCTGTATTACTGTTTCCCTGCATTAAGAAATCACCTATTTTTTAAGACTTTTATGTTCAATAAATGAATGGACGCGGGGGACAGGTTCCACTGTAATTAATAAACGAGTACAGGGCGAATAACCACGATCGTAATTTAAAAAAAAACACACTAATGCCTCCTAAAATTCGGATATGAATCATTTTCACTACATCCGATTCGAGTAACTCGACTTCTGATCTGGAGCCAAGCTGTTTGCAATTGCGAGTCAGGATGTAAACGGGTCTTATGTAGGTAGTGACAGTAGACAATGTTTTTGTGATAAATCAGTCGTTTCAGTTCTAATTTACTTCATTGCTTTTAGCTGGACATAAAATATATTCAAAATCTGAATATGAAAATACAGTAACACCCTTCTAAACCGTAATTCTAGTAGAGGGAAGAATTTAGATACTTTTAGGCAGGTGGTTGCTTAATGCAGGATGAAGGTCATGCAGAGAGGAGCTTTCTGTATGCCTTTCACCCTTCATTAATCTGCCACCTGTCTCCAAGATCGATAATTATACTAAATTTAACGTCCGATTTAGAGGAGTTTTACTGTATATTATATGTGCATTGGGATACCAAACTGTTCCTGTCATGCCAGCATTAACTTATTATTCGACAATAATATATCCATAATCTGCACTGTATGTCACCCAGGAAAAAATAATGTATTTCATGGTAATTAATCAACGCCTACCCCGTTGTGGAGAAAAGAGGGCTTAACCCTTCGCTTGCTATTCACGTCAATATACATACCTGTAAATAGTGAAGACCCAGATGAGATAGCTCCTGCAGGAGCTGTCTCATCAGGGTCTGCACTATTTACAAGTTGATTGTGCAACCAGTGCACTCCACAGCAGTGATTGCACAGCGAAATACTTGTACACAGTGAAGATTTATGTAATTATACAACAGGGCATGGGTAAAAAGGAGAAATGTATTTTAAAATTCAGCAAGAGAAGGGTTAATTTGGGATCTGGTGCAAGTTTGGCTTCTCCCGATTGGATACACGCTCTAGAGAAACTATCGGCCGGGTGTCAAACAACTTGGATCCTTGTGAGGCACTGAGTTCCTCGGTGTTTTCAAGATCCAAACTGTTTGTACATGCGAGTCAGGTCATGGCTAGCGGGATAAGGGTTAACCCATTACGTCATAGGCTATATTTAGATACAACAACTTTGAATAAATCTACCGGAAAGGAGCATTAACTAGAGAAAATGAAAATTTTAGAATTTTATGTTTTGAAACCATTATGATAAATAGAGCATTTGCTCCTATAGGAGCAAATGCTCTATTTACCACAATGATTTCACAAAGTGACTTTTACAGAGTCGTCAAAAGTCGTCAATATGAGGGAATGGGTTAAGCCAGTAGTGCTTCAGCGAAATTGCGTGTGCGCTTGATGCAATAACATGCTCAACAGACAGAGATCAAAGACAAACTTCGTCACAAATAAAGTTGATTTGTATATAAATCAAATGAATAATTCCGAATTATTCCCATTTATTTACTGTGCCTCTAAATTAAGACATATGCGAGCAGTCTAGATCATGGTAAGTGGTGGGGTCATAAAACCCGTAGAAACTTTGTTTATACTGTTATCAGTTTCTGTCTAATGCGTTAAAACACCCTTTTTTACATATGGTAACCATTTCAATATTGCACCTACAAACATTGTAAACCAGATCATAGGACTATTCCTTGGGGACCCATCTGATCAGGGACTGCACTGTTAATCATTTAAAACCCACTAGCAGACATCAATAAATCTCAAACGTGACCGTCTCCGTCATTTAACCAATGACCGACTACAGTAAACCCCCTCTAATGCCACAACAAGAAAGATGTCTTTCGGGTCGTAGAGACAGGTTGTAGCTTACTGCAGGGAGAAAGTAACACAGAAAGCTCACACTATAAGAGTGTTCTGCACTACTTTTTTCTGCATTAAGCAAATTCTTCCAAAGACAGCCATGCTCATTCATTGAGTATTTGCTTTAGACGGGTTCTCATGTACTCCACTTTAAAAAATTCATTGTTCAAAGGTTAACCCTTTCCCTATTCTATGTTTATTCCAAAGTTCAATACCTACTAAAATTCTGAGACAAAATAGTTATAATGAAATATGGAAGGTGGAACATTGTAACCATTTTAGAAGCTGTACTCAAAGTTCAGTATCAGTAGTAATGTTTTGTATTTTCCATACAGTCTTGTCATCTGATCTGGGTCTGCACTATTTGCAATGCAATAAAGCCACACTTCTCAAGATCTATCTAATTCCATTAGCAAAGACAGCAGAACCTGATCAGACGGCTCCTGTAGGAGCCGTCTGATCTGGGTCTTCTCTGCTTGCAAATGTGTGAAAATGCGTTTAAATTAGGGGAAATGTTAACAACACATTCTATTCACATCTCAGTAAATGACAATGATGACATCTGCTATCAAACACTCGAGGCGACGTCAAGCGACAGTATCGAATACCAGTTGGATATCAATTTGTCCGATCTGTTACAAGTCTACTCTAAGCAGGAATTAAGCTTCCACTAATGAAAATATAAATCAGATTTGATAAAAATCGAACCTTATTATTGTGAGTGATACATTTGAATCACGTGATAGCTTTACGCATTTGGCTGGCTTAGATATCTGAATGGGGATGAATGCTATTTGTAAGAAAGATTTAATCGAATGTTTTTTGGACGAACAGGAAAGGATTTATGTTAACCCTTTAACTGGCGAATATCCATGTAATAGGGGCACCATGGTTATCAATTAGCTGACTTCTAGAACAACATGCGAACAAGGAAATGTTTGCCCATGACAGAAATACATTTGACCCAAACATACGACTCGTTTTGGACCTGTCTGATTTGAATCTGCTCTATTGTCAAAGGCGTTTTAAAGGCGTCTCTATCTGGGAAAGGGTCAAATCCGGTTCACCTAAGTGGTGATTATAGTGCACATGAATAATAAATATGTACACTTTTACATTTTCATAGATATTGTTATTTCCAACTTTTGTATATACAATGTACATGTATTGTGAATGACGCCCGTGTTCCTTGTTGTAGAACTGATAGTGACAGTGGCATAGTGATGCATAAAACAAACTTCCAAATATAGAACAAATATGCAATGAATCCACTCGTGTGTTGTTTTCATCTATCAAACAGCGCCTTAAGCCTTTACCTCATGAATATTAAGTTCGCAATAATGACTATGAATATAAACTGTATTAATTGACTTTGTAAAGGCATAGATTGGTTATGAAAAAGCATAGACACGTATATAGACGTATCTGTGAATATCTGACTATAAATATGCATTAATATTTTAGTTCACTCAGTTAGAAAAAATATCCATGGATGTTTATAACATATCCTGCTTAAAATTGATTGCCGCAGGAACAGTGTAAACTTAACATGTGTCTTGTTGTATAAGCACATTCGTATTTGTAGTTCAGCTTAAAGAGATTTCCATAACTACGCCGTCGTCGTTGCCATCATCATTATCGTCGTCGTCATGGGCGCTTTGCAAAACGCAAGACATTGTGTCACAGTTTAAATATATATAGCGCTACATGTATAATAATTATGCATATAGCTATACATATAAAACGTTACGCACTTGGCCATCATCACATGCTACAATCTGGTAGGTACATGTACCATAACTCTGTCATTCATATTTTGAGAGTTATGGTCCTTTTAAATATTGACTGAGACGAGCGTAGGAGTTTGCTTGCAACGCACTGGTTTTTTTCTTCAAAAGAGTGGGGGTTTTTTTACAACAGAAGTGAACGGCTTAAAACTATTGGGATTTCAGATGGAGGTGTCTGCTTATTGCAGAATGGAAGTAATGCTGAAGGCTCTTTTTAGCTTTCTGCATGCACTATGTTCGTCTTGCATTAAAACTAGCAAGTACACTTCTTGAGAGTGTTCGCCTTACCCTATGAGCGTTGAATTTACCAAGTTGACTGACCCATCACTGTGTAACCATTTACTCCATCTTTCTACGTCTTTGCAAACAAAGTAGACCCAGATCAAAACCTCCTAAATGGTCTGCTCTATTTGCTTATTGTGATATAATATAGATATGATTCTACTGTTTCTGAAATGACCAAACATTGCACGTGCCTATTTGGCATTAAAACAAATATTATGTCATTATTTCATGCATGAATATTCATGGGTCCATACAGAATAAAAGGGTATAAAAGGGGATACTTTGCGAGAGGAATTTTGGAATGACAAACATAGC
Source organism: Azorinus chamasolen (assembly GCA_963576725.1). Classification (NCBI taxonomy): domain Eukaryota; kingdom Metazoa; phylum Mollusca; class Bivalvia; order Cardiida; family Solecurtidae; genus Azorinus; species Azorinus chamasolen. The sequence goes on along the minus strand of OY755243.1, from coordinate 86,946,857 downwards.
AGATCTTGATCAGAGGATTCTTCGATGAGTTTGCGAATGACAGTACATTCGCGTTCCATGGTTCATGGGATTAAGAGAGATACTTCCCTTTCAGCTACCGCTGCTGTCTTAAATACGTGTACCATCTGTCTAAGTGTTAGCTGTATCTTTATATCGTTCTCATGACGAATATAGCCCTTGTCACGGAGATAAATGACATATTAACGTGGAAAGACATGGACTCACAGCGGCGTAGCAAAGTAGCTGTCGAGCTATGACAACAATTCTATGAGACCTGGTCTCTGGGGCACTGTTTCTTAGAGACAGTCATACCTTAACACATATCATGCTATACGCAACCTCACCCGCATTCGCAAACAGCTTGAAGCCTAGTGAGACGCCGAGTAACTCGGTGTATCATCAGGATCCAAGTTGTTTGGCATTCGGTCAATGATTTCTACATAGTTTTATTATAGTCGGACGTAGTCAAAATTGAATAGATCAAACTTTAGATAGATACTGATATGTTGATGGCTGGGTAAGTGTTAGTGTTAGGGTTGGTGGGGAAGAAATTGACAGCGGCAGACAGACTCGTCTACATCAGTTCTCAATATAGCCCTTTTTTCCAAATGATATTTCCTAAAAACTAAAATACATATCGAAATATCAACAGTTTAGATTCTGATGAGATGGCGGGCTATTAAGCTTCTCTCCGTATCGAAACCGTTTTCACCTGACATTTCTGGTTTTGCAGTAGCTGGTAAAAGGTTTTATTTGATAACTTCATTACCCTAGGGACACACAAAGGTTGTTTTGTTCATTCTAATTGTGGGATACAGCAATGAAAGTTCCCAAGAAAATTCAAAGTCTTGGATGTTACTGGAAACTGGTGTTTTGTATTTCTTTAACCGATATTTTTATATACATATTTGTAAAGGCGATTTATGTTCATGAGAACATTTGTAATACTCGCATGGAGTTATATTGACGGGAAAACTGTTATATACTGAACCTTTTAAAAGCCGATCGTTTCTGTTAGTCTGACAAAGTGCTAAATATTGTCCATAAAAAGTAACGAAAGACGAGATTAATTTTATTCCGTAGATAACGTCTTTTCAAACAGAGTAGACCCAAATAAGATGGTCTGCTTTGTTTGCTTATAAAAAAGGTATAGATCTATTTTAAAGGTTTCTGCATTGGCAAATTTTCATGATTTCATTAGTTACTACAACATTCCTCTAACTAATATTCATGGTGTCGTTATTTCTTACATGAATATTTATGACGCAAAGGGTTAGCATGTTGATCTAAACTAAAGTATCACAATCTAGCACTCATATAAGTACCATTGGCGATCTTCAATGCATATTGCAGCTCAACGCAGGGTGAAAGTCACACAGAGAGCTCCTTTGGGAGTTTTTTGCATAACTTTAACCCTGAATTAAACGTCTTTCCAAACATTCAAGACGCATTAGCATACTAGACGCAATACAAAAGCGGTTGTCTGATCATGGTCTGTTTTATTGTTTATGGAATATACAGATCTGATATCACAGAGTTTATTAGGGCTGATTTTGTATTGCTCATACAGAATATTCCTGTTGTAGAGGTTTACTGTGATACGCTAAACAAGATTAGCTGTATTATCCAGAATCGAGACTACAAGTTGGTCCTAGATAAACATACAAACATGAATCTAGTGTACAACCTTATTGTTCCTTAGACTGCTGGAAAAAAAATGTTCGTTCAAACTCTAGTCTATTACAATTTTTATTTACTTTCGATTCGTCAAAACATTTGAGAATCTATTGATCGAGTTTCAAACTGCTTGGATCCTGATGAGATGCCGAGTTACTCGGCATCTCATCTTGATCCAAGCTGTTTAAATAAGCCAGTTAAGTCGTAAATAACAGGTGAAGGGTTAAATACAATATCCCATAACCTGTTGACATTATGCAGACAGTTTATTCAAACATTCAGATTTCATGGCAAATATTTATATGCAAATTTAATTTGTAAATGGCATGTTTATAAATATTTGTGAATGGACGTGATAACTTATAATTTAGAAAATGTCATCAAATATCAGTGCATGCATCCGGTTTTGGGAAAAACATCTTTCACATATTTGTCTGTACCATCTCCTCCAACTGCGAGCGTTTTATATATGTATGGATAGGTATTATGCTTTTCACTTTCTTTTATCACTCGATTTTTACCGGGTTGAGAGTGAAATTGGACATCATTGTCTCGTCGTTCCTTATGCATTCTGTGTCACTATTTCATTGATCCCATAATTAGACAGAGATTTGGCTTTACACACATTATTTACAGATTCTAAACATCGTTTCGAAATGCAAATGGCGAACGAATGACGTTGAATGGGACGTTTGCATTTTGACGCGTGTTTGTTTAACCCTCAGTTTGAACCACATCAATTAATTTGCAATACAGTTCATACCTGTTGGAAAATGGTATGTTCCGCGGTCTATTTACGTACAGGCCTTGTGCGTCCATCTGCAAAGAAACAGTTGGTCCAATTTACATGTTGAAAATACACTATTGCTGTTTGTTTCCGTGCGAAAATAAAAGGGATTTAGCATGAGCGTTTCTGAAATCACTGCTATCGAGTGAGGTAGATCTAAATTCAATCTAGAGAAAAAGTAACTGCACAGCACAGTGCATTTGAATGATAAAACTATGTTGTTGCTATGCGTAAGGAAACAATTGTGATAAGGAAGCCATCTGTACCCATGGTAACAACCTTACTCACCCGTATAAATTATGTCTGGTTCAAATTAAATAATTTTGATTTAAAAACGCCTTTGAGTCACTATTGACAGAGTGTCAAAAATCTTGGATTCTGACGAGACGCCGAGTTACTTGGCGTCTCATGTATCCAAGCTGTTTGAAAATGCATGTCACACCACGGGCAGTGGGATAAAGATTATTATTTGCAGAATAAAATCTCATAAGATCGACACGTGTACATTCATATGATTATTAATTCATAAAACTCTTGTTGTTATGTATTGTATGCTATGTCGAGGTTTGATCTCACTTGAGCCTGTAGATCAAAGCTCGTACATGGGCAGGTCAATACGATACGTCAACAGTATCTTCAGTATCAGTATCGTAACTTGTGACATCGGTTCTTACAATAAAACATCTCTATAACGGCCACTAAATTACACAAAGTATTTTGTGTTAAAGGCAGTTGGTATTTAGGGCAGGTGGCTGTTTAAAGCAAGGTGAAAGTAAAACAAAACGCTCCTATAGGTGCGTTCTGTTTTACTTTCACCTTGCTTTAAGCTGCCACCTGCCCTAAATACCAACTGCCCTAAATACCAACTAATTAAGACACTTTAGTGGCCGTTATAGAGAGGTTTTACTGTATTTGTTCAAATAAACGCTGGATAATTTAACACTTTTTAAAAAAAGCTGCTTTGGTTTTACACTTCACTCCATGATCACGCCCTTTTAGCACATTTACAAACAAAATAGACGGCTCAAGTAGGAACTGTCTGATCAGGGTATTATTCTCTGTTTGCTGATGTAATGAAATATATCTGATTCTACATCTACAAACATCCTTGACTTCTGTTAGTTAATATACATTGCACCATGCCTATATATGAAGTAAAGGGCTGATGTTACGGAATGTAACCTGTATTTGCGTGAGTCCAAACTTGCAATATTGAAGAATTTGATAAATATCCTCCATCTTAAGTCAGAGCAACAGATGAAGGTGCGTACTCAAATGCTAAAATCATAATTTCTCCATCAAATCCTATGTTTGGACCACTCTTTAGAATTGTCTCTTCTTTATTAAGCGGGTACTATCCAATCAGCATCTTTTATTGATCAAATCAATTTGATTACCCTCTTTGTTGGTCAATTAGCTTCATAAAAGACTTAAGTGTGTCTCGGGCACTCAACAACCGTGTATATATACCGCCTGCAACAAAATAGACCTTTACACACTCATCCTAGTGTGGTGAATTAGTTTAACCCTTCTCATATTGTCAAAAAAGTCTGCCCAATCTCATGTTTTGTTGATTCTTTTTTACTGACATTCTATTCGATCAAACTGTTGAGAACTGTTGACCGATTGTCAAACAGTTTAGATCCTGATGAGAGGCCGAGTAACTCGTCGCCTCATCTGGATCTAAGCCGTTTGAAAATGCGAGCCTTGAGGTGCCTAGCGTGATAACTTGAGTTAAGAACGTATTTGCTTAATCAATCGACAAAGTGTGCGATCGTGCGGAAATAGCATCCATCATTTACTTTAGACATTCTCTCAGACCATTTAAAGGGGAAGGAAGGAATGCGAATGATTGGTGGTATGTTCCAGGCCTCCCCTGGCGACCACTAATGGGGCATTGGCTGCAAGGAAAAAACTCACGTATGAAATAAATTGACTACATTTAGACACCAATGAACAATTTGGCTGAACACTGAATTTCTTCAAAGCATTCACAAACGTTTCTTTGTAAGACTTTGTAAGATCTAGATCCACAGTTTGAGAGAAAAAGATAATTATTAAAATATTGAAATAATGCATATAACAGCATGTTTAATATTTAGGCTGAGACGCATTTTTGGCACTTTTGCAAAAAGTGCAGACCCAGATAAGGCGGCTCATGTAGGATCTGGGTCTACACTGTTTGCTTATGAATAATATATATATATAAGATACAGTGTCTGCAATGGTTAACATTACATTGTTCATTATGACATTAAGATTGCAGCAAATTGATATTCAGACATTATTTGGTACATTAATATTCCTAGAATACATGATTAAATGAGTTAAGTTGGATAGGAGAATCGGTAAGCATATTTGCAAACAGTTTGGATACAAACCCGTCTAAATAACTGATCTTTTTATTTAATTTCAAAATATCTGGGCACTCAAGATTGTATACAGAATTGCCTCTATACAGGGACAACTACAAGAAGAATTTTTTCCAGGCGGTAGCTTACTGCCGGACTACAGTTATGCAGAAAGTTCTCATATGAACCTCTACATTTGTTCTGCATTAAGCTATGGTCTGTCTTTAAGACCCATAATTATACCTGCATGGTGGTCGTTTTAGAGGCGTTTTACTGTACGTCTTTCTTTTTGGTCATTTTAGCTCTTCCCCTCAAATAAACGCATTTTCACGCATTTGCAAATAGAGTAGACCCAGATCAGGGTCTGCTCTTTTTTGCTTTTGGCATGATATAGATGAATCTGATTCTACAGTTTTTGTCAATGCAAAGAAAAATCCTTGAAAAGTTAACATTTTAAAACATCAGCTAATGAATATTGATGATGTCATTATTTGAGTGGTCACAACATAAGATTTGGTGGAGAAAGGATACCTTTCGTATTTAAGTACGCACGTATATCTGTTTCTCTGAGTCTATTATTGAAACCTGAATTGACAGCGATTCTAGAAAGTAATGGAATACAATCAATGGAAACAAAACATCAAGGGATTTATGATCCGCTTAGACTCCATCAACGTGCCGCGAATTCTCGTCTGCTTCAATAGTATCGTCTGCTTTGTTTCAATATTATAAAACTTCCTTGATTCACAGCATCCTTCTATACCCCGATGTGGCTCAGATCAATAGCAAATACTGGACTTAAACGCGTCTAAATCAACATTGTGCCAGAATATAGTTAAAGTAATGTTTTCAATGTAAACAAGAAAATGGTTTTCTTTACAAATTGATGTTTAGAAATTGTGTTCGACATGATTAAATCTTTGCCTAATGAATATTCATGTGATAAATAATGACTTTATGAATACTAATTAGCTAATTGATTATAAAGGCACATGGACACGGTGGTGTTTGGTATTGGCAGAAACTGTATACAGAAGAACCTAGCTTAACCCTTTCGCTGCCAAACTCTGTCGTCTGCTAACTTTGTCGTCTGCTACAAATTTTCATTTTTTTATTTTCTTCATTTTTGTTTCAAAAACATAGTAACAGTAACAAACAGTTTGGATCCTGATGAGACGCCGAGTTACTCGGCGTCTCATCTGGATCCAAACTGTTTGCATAGGTAATCACAGATCCGGCATTGGCATCGAAAGGGTTAAGCGACCATCAAAAAGAGGTCTTATTATGGATCTGTTAGCAAGTAGTAGCTTAATGCAGGTCAAAAGTAATGCAGAAAGCCCCTATAGCAAACAGCTTGGATCCTGGTGAGACGCCGAGTAACTCGGCGTCTCACCAGGATCCAAGCTGTTTGACACACGGTAAATAGTTTCTCTTAAGCGTGAAAGAACTGGAAATATTCAAGTTTGAACAGATCAAAATTTGAGCAGATATTGAATTTATATAGCTGTGTGAAGGTTGAGATACCCAGAAGACACATTTTCATGGAGCGTGTTCCAAAGTGATATTCAATACAATTCTTGTTGTGTCTGATTGAACTTGTTATTTTCTATGTATGTTTCTCATCAAAGGTATCTGTTGGGAATTGGGTACGATACTGTTTAGTCCGCTTGCGCAAGCATTGATATGAGCCTCACCGTGAGAAAGACGTTCTGTAGAAGCCCTCTGTAGCTACCACACAATGGAAAAACAAAGTATTCACTGAAACTTAAAGCAGAACAATAGCAAGGCAGAACGCTCCTGTTAGTAACTTTCTTCATGTCTTACGTCCTGCAACGTGATACGGCCTATTAAGTAGATAGTACTGTCTTTAACCCATTACCCCATAGGCTATTTTTAGATACAACTTCTTTGAATTAATCTACCAAAACGGAGCATTAATTAGAGAAAAGGATTTTTTTTAGAATTTTGTAGTTTAAAACCATTGTGATAAATAGATCATTTGCTCTATTTATCACAATGATTCCACAAAGTGACTTTTGCAGAGTCGTCAAAAGTTGTCAATATGAGGGAAAGGGTTAAACACATTTGCAAACAGCTTAAATCCAGACCAGACCACTGCTGTATAAGCTCTCTGTATTACTTCATTCTGCATTAACCATTTACTTAATATTAACGCATTTTTTCCACGCCATTTCAAACAGAGTAGACCCAGTCCAGACTGCTCCTTTAGGGGCCGTTTCCTTATGGTATAATATAGATATGCTTCAATAGGTTCTGCATGAGCCAAAACTCATGTATTCATATGTCGTTTTAAAAATCAATCTAATTAATAATTCATGATGTAATAATTTATTACACGGATATTCATCCAGGAAACTTTGTTAAGCATACACCTCTGTTTAAGACACTAGTGCTTAATTCAGTAAGTAGTGGCTGCAGAGAAATCCAATTATAGATTTTGCTTGATATAAACACATTTGGTTGTGTTGTTATTAAAATGTCAATCACTGGCATATTTTACGTTTACAGTGAAAAACATCGTAACCGGAGTTTTAGTAAAGAAATATTTATATCTCTTTAGGCTGGTGACTGCTTAACCCTTTCGCTGCCAATGCCGGATCTGTGATTACCTATGCAAACAGTTTGGATCCAGATGAGACGCCGAGTAACTCAGCGTCTCATCAGGATCCAAACTGTTTGTTACTGTTACTATGTTTTTGAAACAAAAATGAAGAAAATCAAAATAATGAAAATTTGAAGCAGACAACAAAGTTAGCAGACGACAGAGTTTGGCAGCGAAAGGGTTAATGCAGGATGGAAGTCACGCAGCGCTTTCTGCATGACTTTCACCCTGCATTAAGCTGCCAGCTGACTTACAGGCTTACATCTGACGTCATTGTTTTAGACCTGACGTCATTGTTTTAGAAGGGGGGTGCTTTAATGCAATATTGCCATATTGTGACTTATGACTGTTTATCACATATTCATTGTTTCAATCTTTCTCTTAATTATATGAGCTCCAGTCAGTTTAAACCCTTATCCGACTAATCTCGACATGATTCCTATTGGCAAACCCCTTGGATCCAGATGAGAGGTCGAGTAACTTGTCATCTCATCGGATTCAAGCTGTTTGACACTCGGTTAATTCTTTCTCAGAAACACGAAGAAACTTTCACCCGTCATTAATCAGCCACCTGTCTCAAAGACCGATATTTATACTAAATTGAACGTCCGGTTTAGAGGGGTTTCACTGTATTTGTTGAAGTCCTTTTCTCAAGTCAATAAATATTTGACTAAGTTCTGTACTTTACTCTTCATCTGATAGAGAGCCATTTTAACGCATTTGCGAATAGAGTAGCCCTAGACCAGACGGCTATTGTAGAAGTTGTCTGATCGAGTATAATCCATTTACTTACGAAGCTACAGTAAAACCTCTCTATAACGGCCACTAAATTACATTAGATATTTTGTGTTTAATGTAGGTGACTGCTTAAAGCAAGGTGAAAGTAAAACAGAACGCTCCTATAGGAGCGTTCTGTTTTACTTTCACATTGCTTTAAGCAACCACCTGCCCAAAATACCAACAAATTAACACATTTTAGTGGTCATTATAGAGATGTTTTACCGTATATAGATCTGGATTTACAGTTGCTGACATTGTGAAAAGTTCTCTGATTTTGATACAATTATAGAGATTTAGTCAATGAATATTCATGAAGTTGTAGGTTCTTACATAAATATCTATTATACAAAGATTAGGTCAATGGGTGTAAATGAATACAAAATTGTGCATTGGCAATATAATATTAGACAAAAATGGAGAAAAATAAGATATATCGATTTGGACATTTTTTCTCTTAAATCAGTTGTTCTTTTTTGCAGGATGACATATTAATTACACACTTTGTACGCTGGTATCCCTTGAGAGTTCGTACATCTTGTCCATAAAATGAACTTTTCATGATATCACTTCGCACTCATAAACCATTCCAAATTTAGCGGTGGCGTAGGCTTTTCTAAAATCCTCGAAAGTAGTTCCTGTCACTAGTAAGTAATGGCGGCGCGTACAACTGGTCAATTTATTGAAGAAAACGGAATAACTAGAATACCCCAAGGGGGCACGCGATAGATTTTCAATGACCATCGGACGGAGAAAGTGTCTAATGAGATAGAGCAAAATACTTAATAATGGATGGGCATTGACTGGCCCATTCGTCCCGTATTATTACAGCGCCGATATGTCGTGAAGTTGGCCATTTTTATGGCAGTGGAAAAGCTGCGAATTGGTCATATTTGGCGATTGTTCATGTTACTGGGTTAAAGGTGGATGTAGATTTATGTGATAGATTGAACTGGCTGGCTATTTTCTTTTGTCTACAAATTTCAATTGTCTGAACACATCGGGAAAACAGCTTAGCCCGACGTCTTCTTTAACCATTTCGCTGCCAGTGCCGGATCTGTGATTACCTATGCAAACATTTTGGATCGAGATGAGACTCCGAGTTACTCGGCGTCTCATCTGGATCCAAACTGTTTGCATAGGTAACTGTACTAGTACTTTTTTGTTACTGTTACTATGTTTTTGAAACAAAAATGAAGAAAATCAAAAGAATGAAAATGTGTAGCAGACGACAAAGTTAGCAGACGACAGAGTTTGGCAGCGAAAGGGTTAACCCTTTACGTTATAGAGACGTGTCTTAACGCCTTTGCAGAGTTGATACAGATCAGAATATGTACGCAAAACAAAATTATAAAATAATGAAGTGATGAATTGAATCATTTACTCCATAGATACGCTTTGGAACGCATGTGCGTACAGGGTAGACCCAGATCAAATGGCTCGTGTAAGAACCGTCTGTTTTTAACCCTTTCGTTGCCTTTGCAAACAGAGTAGACCCAGATCAGATGACTCCTATAGGATCTGCTCTGTTTGCTTGTGATATAGTATATATGTGATGATATAGTTTCTGTCACGACCAAAACTTAACGTGTCCGTGAGCTGTTATAACAACTGTTCTAATGATTATCCGTGATGTAATTCTTTCTTACATAAATATTCATGGAGTAAAGTGTTAATAATAGTTATCTGATGTATGTGCAATGAATTTATCAAGCTGACTTTACAGTATCTTTAAATATAATGTGGACTGGCAAATAGTTTGTTCATGGTGGGATTCCCAATAACTTGGCATCTCATCTGGATCCTAATTCTGTTCAAATGTGATACTCTCATGAAACAGGGACATTATTGAATTGCAAACAATGTAGACCCAGGTTGAAACTGCGCTGTAGACATGACCTATGGCAAGGGTTTGCACTGAACGTCCTTTAAAATATGTAGATTGTTTTCTCTGGGGTTTTTTCCATAAAGAGTAAAACATCAGAAATATCATCCTAGATGTCTGATCAATATCTACACTGTTTGTAATGCAATAATACCTCTTTTCCCGGAGAGAGTCTCACATGTTATTCCCTGAACCGTGCTTAAACCGTTGCCTCCTACTGACGCATTTTGACGTCTCTGTTAAAATAACTTTCTGAAACCATTGTGATAAATAGAGCATTTGCTCCATAGGAGCAAATGCTCTATTTATCACAATGGTTTCAAAACTATACAATTCTAAACTTTTCCTTTTCTGTTGTAAATGCTCCTTTTCGGTAGATTAGTTCAAAGAGGTAGGATCTAAAATAGCCCATGTGGGAATGGGTTAAAATCAACAGGCCGCTATGATATTGCACGACTGGCTAGACTTCGAATCGTGTTTGAGATATGAAACAAGTGTGTAAATAGTAAATATGTATAGAGCTAGAGTCCTAGACCGACATAAAACTATTCCTAGTTAGTGTGAATGTAATTTCTTGTCGGTTGGCAGGAGATTGTTATGTTTCCCTAGTCGTATACAACATGGGACATATCGTTACATTAGAATAAATAAAATCATATTATACCAGTCTGTGCTATGTCTATAAACACACGTGTAACTTGTTAGACTGTGATTGACGTATTTGTATATATCTAGGCGAGACATGCAAATTGACGTCATCAAATGTGCCATTCCATTGCTTGTGAACTTCGTTTGCTGTCGACCATGCTATAATGTTATAAAACCTATAAGTATAAGGTCACTTTTAAATATATGTATAAGGAATAATCAGATTTTGAGCAAGTGCAGCATATTGCGAATCAGATGTTTGAAAATGACCTCAGACTCAAGTAAATCTTTTTATAACCTTGTACTTGCTATACTGGCTGGCTGTACTCGATAGTTGTATTGGCTGTACTCACTGGTTGTTCTCGCTGCACTCTCTTATTGTACTCACTGGTTGTTCTCGCTATATTCAACGGTTATACTCGCTGTACTCACTGGTTGTACTCGCTGTACTCACTGGTTGTACTCGCTGTGCTCTCGTTGTTCTAGCAAAACTCACTGGTTATAATGGTTGTATTCACTGGTTGTTTTCGCTATACTCACCGGTTTTTCTCGCTATATTCGCTGGTTGTAGTCGCTGTACTCATTGGTTGTTTTCGCTATACTCGCTGATTGTACTCGTTGTACTCGCTGGTTGTACTCGTTATACTCACTGGTTATTCCCGCTGTACTCGCTTATTGTACTCACTAGTTGTTCTCGCTATACCCACTGGTTGTACTCGCTGTACTCACTGGTTGTACTCGCTGCACTCACATGTGTACGCTCTATACTCACTGGGTGTACTCGCTGTACTCATTGTTGTACTCGTTGCACTCACTGGTTGTACTCGCTGTACTCATTGTTGTACTCGCTGTACTCACTGGTTGTACTCGCTGCACTCACCTGTGTACGCTCTATACTCACTGGTTGTACTCACTGTACTCATTGTTGTACTCGTTGCACTCACTGGTTGTACTCGCTGTACTCATTGTTGTACTCGCTGTACTCACTGGTTGTACTCGCTGCACTCACCTGTGTACGCTCTATACTCGCTGGTTGTACTCGCTGCACTCACCTGTGTACGCTCTATACTCGCTGGTTGTACCCGCTGCACTCATTTGTGTAAGCTCCTTACTCACTGGTTGTTCTCGCTGTACGCATTGGTTGTTTTCGCTATACTCGCTGCTTGACATTGCACTCGCTATACTCACTGGTTGTATTCGCTTTACTCGCTTATTGTACTCACTGGTTGTCCTCACTATACTCACTGGTTGTACTCGCTCTACTCACTGCTTGTTCTCGCTGTACTACTGGTTGTTCTCGCTGTACTACTGGTTGTTCTCGCCATATTCACTGTTGTACTCGCTGTACTCACTGGTTGTTCTCGCTATACTCGCTGGTTGCACTAGCTGCACTCACTTGTGTATGCTCTATACGCACTGTTGTACTTGCTGTACTCACTGGTTGTACTCGTTGTACTCGCTGGTTGTACTCGCTATACTCATTGGTTGCACTAGTTGCACTCACTGGTTGTACTCGTTGTACTCGCTGGTTGTACTCACTGTACCCACTGGTTGTATTCGTTATATTCGTTAGTTGTTCTGGCTGTACTAGATGACGTTTGTGATACATTTGTAAAAGATAAAAATCAAATCTTAATCTGAGCGACGTTGGTTGTGAAACTTTTACGTCTTTAAAACACTTTTATCATACAGAAATGTGGTAGTTTTCTGCAAACTATAAGAAGCAAATTATGACTAATAACCATATCTGAAAACAAAACCCCCTATAAACCGATGTTTCCTTATCTTAAATGCCAATAAAGCTTTCTTTTATGTGACTGCCAATGTAAACGTCTCTAGTAGGGAAGATGTAAGTTATATCTTTATATTTATATTGGTACAATTCAACTGACTATATATATTCCTATTCCCCTGGGTATAAAAAGACAACCATGTTTTCCGTATAATTTTACCATTTGCATGCCCGTAAAACGATGCAAGTAAATCCTTATTCTCAGCATACGTCAAAATATACAAAATACCATGTCTCATTATACATTTGTACATTCAGCAGAAAAACAGTTTGCAACCAGTATTTCAATACATGTGTTACAGTAAAACCTCTCTATAACGGCCACTTAATTGTGTTAATTAGTTGGTATTTAAGGCAGGTGGCTGCTTAAAGCAAGATGAAAGTAAAACAGAACGCTCCTTATAGGAGCGTTCTGTTTTACTTTCACCTTGCTTTAAACAGCCACCTGCCTTTAACACAAAATACTTGATGTAATTCAGTGGCCGTTATAGAGAGGTTTTACTGTATATTATAGTTAACCCTTTACTCCATGAATATGTAGGTAACACATACTAGCAGTAGGATTAGATCTATAACGGCATATGAACACAGGAAGTTTTGGTCAAGTTGGATACTGCAGAATGAGACCTATATAATCCCACAAGCAAACAGAGCAGACACTGATCAGACAGCTACTATAGGAGCTGTCTTATCTGGGTCTACTCAGTTTATAAAGGAATAATTTAAAAGGGCGTATATATTTGGTAAATGGTTAAATGATGTTTCTTCAAATAATAAACAAAATGAAGATAAAAGTCGTTAGACTACGGTAAACCGTCTCTCTACAGGTTACTCATAAGACTTTCCACCCTTTGAATGTGGCATATGCAAAAAGAAATTGGCCATCTGAGTTTAGTTATAGTGACCAATAAGTATGAACGAACTTTATTTGCTTGAAGGGTTGGAATGACAAACAGTACATATCCTGATCAAGAGGTTCATAGGAGCCGTTTGATTTGGGTCTACACTATTTGCAAATGTACACTGGCTTCCAACTTGTATAGGGTTAACGAATGGTCTTTGTGGCTTAAAACAGACCACAAGTTATTCAGAAAGCCCCTGTAAGAGCTTTCGGCATTACTTTCGTTCTGCATTAGGTTTCCATCTGTTTTTAAAGGCATTTATACAAGAATTCACGACTTCGTGAATATTAAAGATAAGATTGTTGGCCATATACATGTATACTTAGGAAGGTTTGGCCATTGCAGAAATTGTAGATTTAAATATACATGTATAATATTTCATAAGCAAACAGAGCAGACTCCGATCAGACGGCTTTTACAAGATCCGTCTGATCTGGGTATATTCTGTTTACAATGCATGAAAAGGCGTTCCTGTGAAGGAAATAGTTAAATGATCGCTGTATAATATACTGCACGTCTAAATGCATGATCAATGCAAGCGTACGCCTCCCATCTAATTGCTAAATCATGTTGGTTTGTCACCATTGCTCTATAGTTGTCACTTATTAACACTTTGAAAGCTATATGTTCATAGTGGAATAGTCCATCAATGGTTAACGATAGAGCGAACTCAGTATAAAATGGTTAAATTGTGAGAGGAATTTGAATTACAAACAGCGCAGATCCAGATCAGAGAGCTCCTAAAGGAACCCTCTGATCTGGATCTACACTGTTTTCAAATGTCAGTTTTCTTGTTTTTCCCGCATTCGAAAGATTAAAACAAAATAATTCTAGTGTCTTGTCAGTTTAATGCTGGTTTTGAAATCATTTTCCTTTATGTGTTTCCTGCCGATTATCGAGACTTGCTTAGTACAAGTAGTTGCAATATGCAGGAAACCATTGTACAGGCATTTGGAAACAGTATAGACCAAGATAAGATTGCTCCTAGAGAAGCACTCTGATCGGAATTTGCACTGGATGGTTTTTTTTTAATTCTACTCATAAATATACTATTTCGTACTGAATTGACTCCATTATGTTTCTTTACTTTCTAAATTGGCTGCAATGGTCCACTTACCCTATTTCATTTTAACTATTTTGGCCATGCATATTCAGTAGGTATTGAAGTTTTGAATAAACATAGAACAAGGAAATGGGTTGTTTATAACCCTACTAGTGAAACGAACACGTATCCTGTTTCAATGCGACGATACAGAGCTGCTCCTATTTTAGACACGGAGAAGCCAGTGTTAGTGATACTTCGTGCTCGGCAAATTACCATACAAGGTGTTACCAAGCAGGCGATTGTTCTTCACTTAAGGTCTTGTTCTGTTGCTAAGTGTTTAATCTTTATATTGTCTCATCAGTTGCGGGTTTAAACATCATCAGATGTACTTTTCGTGTTACAAACATCAGTTTCAGTATCAAACTACTTAGATCCAGATCAAATGCTGGGCCTCTTGGTGTCTAATCTTGGTCCAAACTGTTTGCAAAGATCAACTAAGCTCCGATTACCAGGGTAAGGTTTAGCTGCTCAAAAACAAACACATTTGAACTAGTCCGGTAGAAACTTTTGCCGAATGTAACATTTTATGGGCAAGTTTAACCATTTGAGTGCGAGAAATGAGTATACTGCCATTTGAAAACAGTGTAGACCGACATCAGAGGGCTTCTAGTCTCCTAGAGGAGCCCTCTGATAATGGTGTGCACTGCTTTGTCATCCAAAACCTCCCGTACTTTTTTACGCGTCCATATTGTATGGACTCTACCAATAAATGATAACGGACTATTCCACTTTTGAAAATTCAACGTTCAACGTGTTAAGACCCTCTAACTAGTTTTGAGACTAATTACACCGTGGCATTTACAGAGGCTCCCATATACGAGCTTCTTTATGTAAACAAGACGAAGGGAGAATGGCCGTTTGAACATTTACACTTGGCGCTTGAACATTGTATACCAATTGCATATAAGGTGGACTCTGAGCATACGTTTCGTTGCAACGCAGTGAGTGATAAGGGTCTAGAAAGTTTGCATTCGCATACTTCAAATTAATTATCAAAACCTGCTGATAAAAACAGCATTTCAACTTTGTGAAGTGGTCGGTTATCGACTTATATAGATCTGATTCTACAGCTTCTGCCATGGCAAATAACAACACGTGTTCATATACAATTATAAACACACATCTCGTAAATATGTGTGCTTAAATTGAGGCGCATAGTTATTATATAGACGTCACTGCTATTGGTTTTTGGAAAAGTTTTAAACATATAAACCAGGGTCCATGCTTATAAAACTTTTAGTTGAGTCTGAGTTCGTTCTCAAGTTTTTGATTGGTCAGATTGGAGCCAAAGGCCCAAATCTGACCAATCAAAAGGTTGAGAACTCAAATTTGACCAATCAAAAGCTTGAGAACGATTCTACAGCTTCTGCCATGGCAAATAACAACACGTGTTCATGTACCATTATAAACACACAGCTTGTAAATATAAATGGTGTCATTATTTCTTATATGAGTGCCCGTCAAGTAAAGGGTTAATCTGTTTTAAATGCAATCACTTACTCCATGAATATTCATGTGAGAAGTAATGGCACCATGACTATAAATTAGATTGATTTCTGTAATGGCACATTGACTCGAGAATGTTTGGTTATAGCAGGAACTGTAGAATCATACTCGTATCTTTATTATTCCATAAACAAACAGGACATACCCTGATCAGACGGTTCCTATAGGAGCCGTTTGATCTAGGTCTTCTATGTTTGCAAAGGCGCATAAAGGCGTAATTATGGACTTAAGGATATAATTGGTTCCAAAAACATGATGATCGGTTTTGATCTTGATAAAATATCCAAGATATTTGTCTCCTTGTCTGGACGATCTGACTGTATATAATTTGTTCTCCATAATGTATTCATGTCTGGAACAAGTTTTGTTGAGATGCTAGTTATGTGCTTAAATTGAGGCGTATATATATATATATATATATATATTATATATGACGTCACTGCTATTGGTTTTTGGAAAAGTTTTAAACATATAAACCAGAGTCCATGCTTATAAAACTTTTAGTTGAGCCTGAGTTCGTTCTCAAGTTTTTGTTTGCTTTGGCTCAAATCTGACCAAGCAAAAGCTTGAGAACTCAAATCTGACCAATCAAAAGCTTGAGAACGAACTCAGACTCAACTAAAAAGCTTTATAAGCATGGACCCAAGTTACATTGTTACAACTCCACGTTAAACGCTAAAATAGTCAAGCAGTTTCTTAGTTGTTCTAAAATCACACTAAACTCTTGTATCGTTATCCTCAACATGACTAGCATTTGCAAACAGCTTGACATATGTGTACAGCTCTAAGTAGCATGACGTCTCATCAGGATCCAAGTTGTTTGGCATTCCTTCAATAGTTTGTAAAACGTTCATTCGATTCAGACGAGGTCAAAATTGAACCTATCGAATTTTAAGTAGACGTTTGTTTTGACAGCAGGGAAAGGGTTAAGTAATACTTCGAAGGTGTTTTCTGAAATAACACTATGTGTATGTAAATCCATCATCATCATTGTAAACTTGTTGTGACGTCAATAGGTTCCGAAGTGTCAACATGGAACTAAACTCTTTTAGGAGACTTCAAAACAAATTCCTCTCTCTCTCTCTCTTAGTCATGCGAAGTACTTTTACTTAAAGAATGGGCATTTTTAGATTATACTGAATTTTTCAAGAGATTATTTTGCGAATGTAATTTGTCACCGCATAATTAAGCATGTCCTAAAATCAAACTAATTTAACATTTAGCCTGCTGTGCAAGTTATTCTCTCAGAATGTTTCACTACACTACATTTTCAAAATTCAAGCTATAATCAGTTTGTCTACCAAAATGCGATCAGGGTGTAAAATAGTTTGGATCCTGACCATATGTCGAATTAGCCGCAGTTTCATCTGGATCCAAACTGTTGACATATCTAATCGCACATCCGCATGCAACAGGCTAAAGGTTGACATGCCTTGCTATATTTAGACTCTTTCATAATTGATCCTTCACATTCTTCAGACTATCACACATCTTGAGGATCCTTAGCCGAACCAATCAGTCCTGCTAGTCGCAAAATGTTCGGATCCAGACGAAACGCCGAGACACTCGACGTCTAACCAAGATCCATACCATTTGGCACATGTGTCACATATCTATAGCTTTTAAATACGGCTTGGGGTTCGCTTCAGCCATCTACGGGATTCTGGAAATAAAGAACGCAAATCTGGCATAAGTTGACAGTTAGAATGTTTGGCTCCAGAAATAATAGTTTCATCCCACTTAAAGCAGACGACATATTTGAAAAAGGCGACAATCTCTGCGCATGAAAGTTTAATGGAGTTTTACAGCCCTTTGGAGCGATGTCTAATTATACTTCAATCTTTCTTCTCGTTGTTTTGCCTTTGCTTAAAACAACATTAGATACTTGCGAACCGTTTAGATGCAGATCAGGTGTAAAAGAAAATAGTTTGTAATAAAGCTAAGCATATATGGTTTACGGGTTAATTTCTCAGCGAATAGTCAATACGAACACCCAGCAGATGTCACTTTATAAGGCACACGACACTTTATAATTTCTTTAAGGGACATGTACTGTTATAGAGACAATAAATGTCATTCAATCAACTTTAATCAACCTTTACCATTTCCTGTCCATGAGAATGAATCAAATGACGCCAAACTAAGAAAAGAGGAAATGCTTTCTGTGAATATTTCTTTGCGTAAGAAATTTAATTGATTAGTTGGTGCCAGTAAAAAGTAAATTCGGAGGTATGGTGTATTTTTGTTTTAGTGACGTCATTGCTGGTGATAAAGTCACCACTCAAATACAGGAGCCTTACTAAAGATCGTACGAGTGAAAGCATTGTCAGTTCTTACATACAACTAAACGTTGCGATCGTCGAATGTTTTCACGAAATTAGCCTGAACTCTGTCACTGCCAACTTTTGTTGTCAGTTAGATATCTACAATTTACAAAACAAAACTTCATTTTTGCTTAAAACCCAGTCACAGTAACTAACAGTCTGGGTCCTGATGAGATGCCGAGTTACCCGGCGTCTCATCTGGATCCACATTGTTTGAATAGGTAATCACATATGCGACATTGGAGGAAAGGAATTAATTGCTGCACATTAGAATGCGTGATAATTTCGTCTCTCCGAGTAGTAGCGATTGTGGTAAAATAAGACGTCCGATAATATACATGTAAGACCAGACCCTGAAAATGTTCAGCTCTTGAGGTAGCTCAATACTGGTTCGTTCATTTCAATGCAAGTTGAATCATACATTCGTTTTTGTTTCATTTCAGCCTTTGAACAAGCGAGGTTTTGATGAATATCCCCACTACCCCGCCAGGTATCCACGCTCAGCATCAATACGGAGCGGACAGGATGACCCGTGCTTCACGTGCCTTAGAACAGCCGTACATGGCTACAACATAGTAATACTAGTAAGCATGCATTGTATTTAACCCTTAAATGCCAGCATCGAACTCACTGTCATTTGCAAACAATGTAGATTCAGATCAAAGGGTCCCTAGAGTGCCCCACTGACCAGGGTTTGCACTGTTTATCACCACCAACCATATGTCAAGTTTAAGCCTCTCTTACCGAACGGGCTCTGCCGTTAATGGGCCATTCTGCTTTGAACATTCTGCAAGGAGTTGTCGACCCACGACTAGGCTTTGATTATTTCGTTGTCAATGTCGTATGTGTGGTTACCTATGCAAACAGTTTGGGTCCTGATGAGACGCCGAGTAACTCGGTGTCTCATCAGGATCAAAACTGTTTATTACTGTGACTGGTTTTTTTTAACAAAAATTAATCTTACCACTGTAGCCCATATATAAAACACACAAACCCAACACTGATCAGAACCCTTTGATCTGTGTTCGCACTGCTTTGTCTATGTCCTGCCCCATTTTTGATAATGGATTTTCCAACATTTAGGTAGTCACATATTTTTCGTATCTGGTCTGTTTTTTTTTTAAATTTTCTTAAATTGATATAATTTTTGGACTAGTAACGGCTCCAATAATTGACAGCGATAATTCAGTCAGCAGTATGAAAAATTCACATAGCTTTGTAAGCATTTTCTGTAATAAATATATCTCATCTAGGTCAGATGAGCATTAAAGAAGATTGGAGCAACTTAACCATTTGTCTGTTTGGCGCATTTACAAGCAGAGTAGACTCAGCTCAGGTGGCTCATGTCTGATCGGGGCCTGCTCTGCTTATGGGATCAGTTAGATTTGACTTCACTCTTTAGAACTTAATGCAGGGTGAAAGTTGTGCAGAAAGAGCTTTCTGCATGACTTTTACCCTTCATTAGGCAGCCACCTCCTTAGTAGAATTTCGTAGTATCGAGGTTTAACTGTATTCAGTTAATATATGTTCACAATGTTCTGCTATTCGTGCACACAGTATAACATGTCCTAAGCGGTCATTCATTTATTGAACACAGGATTCTTATAAAGTAGGCGGTTGCTTAATACTGGGCAGAATAAGAGCTCTCTGCATTACTTTCGATCTGCATTATGTTACCGCCTGCCTTACAGACCCACAATAAGACCTCTTTTTTGATGACCACTTATCCCATTCCCTCATATTGACGACTTTTGACGACTCTGTAAAAGTCATTTTGTAAAACCATTGTGATAAATAGAGAATTTGCTCCTATAGGAGCAAATGCTCTATTTATCACAATGGTTTCAAACTACAACATTCTAAAATTTTCCTTTTGTCTAGTTAATGCTCCTTTTCGGTAGATTTATTTAAAGAGGTTGTATCTAAAAATAGCCTATGTGGTAATGGGTTAAGACAAGTTAATCTTTTTTTCTGGTGCATTGCAATAAGAACAGGCTACGGGAAAATATAAAGATGGTTCGTATTATTTACTAAGTTACATGTCACAGATAGACAAGGTATGGATATTCTGTCTCCCACTTTCAGATTTTAGGCCTCGGAGTGCTCGGCGTAGGAATATGGCTTCTCGTGACGGAGTACAGCGCTCGGGAAGTTTCGGTACTTGTCGGCTCAAATTTGTTCGAGATCGGGACGTATCTTATGATTGCAGGAGGAGGAGTTATCGCCCTTCTGGCATTCTGTGGTTGCTGTGGTACCATGAGGGAGGATAAATGCGTTTTAGCATTTGTGAGTATATACGTTTGACCTTGGACAAGACACTGTGATATTTTGTTTAAGGCTTGATAACGGGGATTAAGCAATAACATGCATACATTGTGTATATGAGATACATTTATTTCGCGGAAATTCAGCGCTATAACTATAACAGACACTATTTTAAAAGCCAAATTTTAAAATTTTAAAGCCCCATTAATATGATTGGGTTTTCCTGAAAATAAAGACTTTGAAATAGTATGCACTTGAATCCGTTTCTAATCAAACAAAGCATTATATAGATGGAAATATTTCGTACAAAACGTCTGCATGTACAGTGAATCCCCTTTTAATAAAAAAGAATTTAGATGTTTTAGACAGATGGCTGCTTAATGCAGGATGAAAGTCATACAGAAAACTCTTGTTGGAGATTTCTGCAGGATGAAAGCTTTCTGCCTGACTTTCATCCTACATTAAGCTGCCATCTGTCTTACAGACCACAGTGTATACTACTTTGAACGTGCGGTTTAGCGGAGTTTTACTGTATCTTTTAGAATCGAAAGGATGCTTTAACGACCTTCTGACCAGGGTCTTAATATTTCAAATATGTTCCCTTTTCCAGGACCCCATGTATAAAGGTTTATATTTCACAAATGTTATACTGAAATTTATTTTTTCAAAGTTTAAACCTATATTTATAGCATTTCTCTAAAGGAACATTTTCCCCCAAAAACAATTAAAACGTTATGTAAATTTCATAAAATACATATTGCATTCTCCCGTGTAAACCGACCATTAAAATCCGCTCATAGCTGTTTCGTCTGGAGTATTACAATTTGGTTTATGATATTTGGAAAACTAAATTAGGGGTTCTAAGGCAACTCCCAAGTGACAAGTCCAAAATTAAATGCCCCCTTATCAAATTGATCCCTGCTGAAAGGGTAAAATACTTATAGGTAATACTGATCTCTAACTGAACAAAATAGGGAAGGAAAGTGAATATGGGAAATAACAATTCCATTGACAATTAGCGTACTTTTAACCCTTATCCTGCTATTAAACTATGTCTGTTTAACCTTTCCTTAATATAAACGTGCTTTCACGCGATTGCAAACAGAGAATACCCAGATCAGACGGCTCCTATAAAAGGATCTGTCCTGTTTGCTAATGAAATTTGAAAGATGTTTCCTTACTTTCTAAAATGGCTTGGGTGTTCTGCCTTCCATAAGTTGCTTTAACTATGTTTCCATGAATATTCAGTAAGTATTGAAATTGGAATAAACCTAAAACAGGGAAAGTGTTCAACTCCAATTTGTTATAGTTTTGACTTGTTTTAATTCGTCCAAGCTGTTGAGAAACTATTTACCGAGTGTCAAACAGATTGGATCCTCATGAGACGCCGAATTACTCGGTGTCTCATCTGGATCCAAACTGTTTGCAAGTGCCAGTAATGTCGCTGTTAGCAGGCAAAGCGTTAATGAAGCTTGATTCTGTTGAAAGTCGGGCGAAAATGGTACACCTTACATGTTGCAATCTTATAACATATAAAAAGCAATCATTCTAACCAATATAATGTCAATAGTCTTCTAAATAAGGTATGGAATAGCATCGGTGTTAGATAGACATATTAAATAGGCACATGTCATGCATCACGAAACGAAATAAGCCGTAACACAAGGAATGATAATTTATTGTTACATGGGACAGGGTAGTAGATTCACACAAACCAACACGTATTCTGATCTGGGGTTACACTGTTCGATATTTGCCAGATTCTTTTTTCCTGGTGACTATTTTGTATTTTGTATGAAATGCTTGTTTTGAGGGCCTCAAGGTAGATTAGTCATGATGACTAATTGAGCTACCCTCGTTAAATAAAGTCTTTCATTTCATTCATTCATTCATGTAAGGAAGAATAGTATCGTTAACCCTTTCCCTTATGTAAGCGCGTTTTGACGCATCTGCAAACAGAGTAGACCGAGATCAGAAGGCTATGAGCCGTCTGATCAGGGTCTGCTCTGTTTGTTTGTGGGGTAATATAGATCTTATTCTTCAGCTTCTGCCTGAGCCAAAATGTCCTGTGTTCATATGCCATTATGAAAAATAATTGTATCATGACGTCATTATTTCCTACATAAATATTCATCAGGGAAATGGTTAAAATTAATTAAAATATTATTTCTAATGGCATATCAGCATCGGTTATTTTGTCTAAAGTGGAAACCACATAATAAGATCAATACAAAACCTTAAGCAAACAGTAAGGAATAGACCTTGATCAGACGGCTACTACAAAACGAACGTCTTATGCAAGACCTTCCGATAATTTCATTTATCTTACCTCCTACAAAATTCTTGTCATCCCATTGGTCAATAGAGGTCACGAGAAACCCCCATAGATTCCGTATGGGGGCACTAAAATCATTAAAAATCCTTATGATGGCTTTACAAGAGTTAATTCCCTTGCTTAACAGTTGGGATGCTTTTCTCTCATTTATCATAATCATTATTAGTTATGCAGTGATTAGTGTCCCTAATATGGATAATACACTGCCAGCAAATATTTATATGGGACGAGGCGAAGTATTTACACGCATGTAAACATCATAGGCCTACGTGTATGTCTTGCCGTAGGGAAGCAAGGGAATTACCTCCCTTTAATAGAATTAAATAAAATATTTTGTATTTGCCTCAAATCTCGTTTACATATTTTCTTTTTTCTTTTTTATCATTGTAACACTAATTAATGTTTATATTTCAACTCCAATTAAAGCATAAATTTTATGTATGCATATTTTAAAATTGTAGTGATAAATATAAAGTATTATTATATTTAACAGAAAAGCATATGGCTGTGAAATATTGAGATGTCCAGTAAATACGATACTTCCAACACTTTTTTAGTCCATTGGGATTCTCCACGTTGTGAATACTCATTAGAATCATCTAGAAAAGACAATTCTTATGAGTAGTCATAACATGTGTTTGATAGACGTTGATTTTAATAAATCAATATACAGTATCTTTCCTATATAAAGCTCTGACATATGATTGTGATAATATGACATTATTAGATAACTGTCAAACAATACAGAGTTTATACTTTACTGCGATATTATAACTATTAAAGTGATTTGGTAAATGAATATGATATAAGAAATGTCAACATTTCATGATTAACTGTGATATATGGAAGTACCGTACATGTATATAGGTTCTCTAGAGTCGGTGAAAGTGATTTTATTTTCTTTAAAAAAATGACAAAATTATACAGATTTTCCATTGATAGTGGACAGATGGTTTTACCCATTTGTTCTGTTGTTCATTATTAAAGTTAAGTTTAAACAAACTTCAAACCGTTGTGTTATTGATTATATAATAATTATTTATGCTTATCCTTACAGTTTTAAAATATGCATGAATATAATTTATGCTTTAATTGGAGTAAAATATAAACATTAATTAGTTTTACAAATGTTAAGAATTAAAAATAAAATATATAAACGAGATTTGAGGTAAATAAAGAATAGTTACTTTAATTCTGTTAAAGGGAGGTAATTCATAATTCAGGTAATTCAGGCCTATGATGCAAACATGCGTGTAAATACTTGAAATTAAAGGTAGTCGGTAAGATAAATTCGTTATGCAGTGCTTAGTGTCCCTAATATGGACTATACACTGCCAGTAAATATTAATATGGGACTCGGCTTCGCCTCGTCCCATATTAATATTTGCTGGCAGTGTATAGTCCATATTAGGGACACTAAGCACTGCATAACTAATATTATACAATCTTTAATAAAACGGACCCCTGGTGAGTTATATTGAGACATGTCTACTAGTTTCATTATATGCCAGGATATACATGTACCTGACCTGATTCAAATGGAAACACAGATCACCGTATAAGTGTTGAGCGAGTAACATTAACCATCTAGCTACAACATAACGCTTGACACCCGCTTCAATATTCATATTTGAATTTTCTTCCCTTTTTAGCTCGACTATTCGAAGAATAGTGGAGCTATCCTACTCGCCCCGGCGTCGGCGTCGGCGTCGGCATCGGCGTCGGCGTCCGCGTCCGCGTCACACTTTGGTTAAGGTTTTTGTTAAAGTCCACTTTTTGCCTATAACCTTTGGAATAAAGCTTTGAAACTTGGAACACTTGTTCACCACCACAATATTAATCTGTAGGTAAGAGTACATAACTCTGTCAAGCATTTTGACAGAATTATGGCCCTTTTTAACTTAGAATTTTTGGTTAAGGTTTTTGTTAAAGTCAACTTTTTGCCTCTTACATTTGGAATAAAGCTTTGAAACTTGCGACACGTGTTCACCACCACAATCTTCATCTGTAGGCAAGAGTACATAACTCTGTCAAGCAGTTTGACAGAATTATGGCCCTTTTTGACTTAGAAATTTTGGTTAAGGTTTTTGTTAAAGTCCACTTATTTACATAACCCTTTGAGATAAAGCTTTAAAACTTGGAACACTTGTTCACCATCACAAATATCATCTGTAGGTAAGAGTACATAACTCTGTCAAGCATTTTGACAGAATTATTGCCCTTTTTAACTTAGAAATTTTTGGTTAAGGTTTGTTAAAGTCCACTTATTTACATAACCCTTGGAGATAAAGCTTTAAATCTTGGAACACTTGTTCACCGTCACAAACTTTATCTATAGGCAAGAGTACATAACTTTGTCAAGCATTTTGACAGAATTATGGCCCTTTTTAACTTAGATATTTTGGTTAAGGTTTTTGTTAAAGTCCACTTTTTGCCTCTTACCTTTGGAATAAAGCTTTGAAACTTGGAACACTTGTTCACCACCACAATATTCATCTGTAGACAAGAGCACATAACTCTATCAAGCATTTTGACAGAGTTATGCCCCTTTTTAACTTAGAACTTTTGGTTAAGGTTTTTGTTAAAGTCCACTTATTTACATAACCCTTTGAGATAAAGCTTTAAAACTTGGAACACTTGTGCACCATCAAAATCTTCATCTGTAGGCAAGAGTACATAACTCTGTCAAGCATTTTGACAGAATTATTGCCCTTTTTAACTTAGAACTTTTGGTTAAGGTTTTTGTTGAAGTCCACTTATTTACATAACCCTTTGAGATACAGCTATAAAACTTGGAACACTTGTTCACCACCTCAAGCTTCATATGCAGGCAAGAGTACATTACTCTGTCAAGCATTTTAACAGAAATTATTGCCCTTTTTTACTTAAGTTTTGCTCTTTCATTAAAGAGTTCAAAGAGATCCTACATCCAGAATACTATTAAAGATATTTTACTGAGACTGATTACTTGCTTCTAGTATCATTGGACACTATTTTAGTCTGCTATCAAGCATTTTTACACTAACAATTCTGAGAATAGTCGAGCGCGCTGTCCTGTGACAGCTCTTGTTTGTTTTAGAAACATATTCACAATATGAAGCATTGTGGATCCATACGAGACGTTTATATCCCCAGCGTCTCATCAGTACCCATGCTTATAAAACTTTTAGTTGAGTCTGAGTTCGTTCTCAAGTTTTTGATTGGTCAGATTTGAGCCTTTGGCTCAAATCTGACCAATCAAAAGCTTGAGAACTCAACTCTGACCAATCAAAAGCTTGAGAACGTACTCAGACTCAACGAAAAAGTTTTATAAGCATGGACCCTGGATACATATTGTTTGCAAAGGTCATAAAACATTCGTAAAAAGGCAGTAAAAACTTAAATCCGTCCTACCTACTGTGAGGGACAACAATAAAACTATAGACCTGTCTTATCCCTTTAAATACGGGAAACGTATACACTGACAATGACAAACAATGTAGACCCGTATCAGAGGGTACCAGAGGAGTACTCTGATCAGGGTATACAATTTTTGTAATTTGTAATTATCCAGCAAATGTAAGCCTTTCATACTGAATGCGCCCTATATGTCAGCGCTGATGGGCAATTCCATTGTGAATATCCAGGATTCAACGGATTAGACAAATGGAACAGACTTTCTCCATAACGACCACGTAAATATATAGTTTAGTTTAAAAAGTAAAAAAAAAACATATGCCCGTTCATTTAAATGCATGCAAGACATTGGGCTTAAGGTATTTCAACACTGTAGAATGCCCCCATTTAAGATATTCACAAACCAGTGACATTCAGTAAACGAGTTCATAAGCGAGTTACGAATGAGTTGATATTACAATGATGAGAGTCTGTCCAAACACATACAATAGAAATCGTCTTAAGCGACCATCAAAAAGTCTAATCCTAGGTCTGTAAGGCAGGTGGTTATAGGTAACATAAGTCTCCCATGGCAAGCATTCCTTGTGTTAACATGTTAATGTTTAACATGCATCTAATTGATATTCATGATGTCATTATTCCTTGCATGAATATTCATGGAGTAAATGGGTAACGAAATCAATAAACAAGTTAAAAGCTAGGAGCTTTCTTTAAAGCGTTCACAATACTTTAAGCTATACCACTTGTGTCAGAGGTCAGTACTTAAGCTCCTTTGTTGTTTTTCTACACTGTTTGAATTGTTATTTCTGATTTATTTAAATGTATCCCAAAACATTTACGGTTGGTACTACTTTTTGATTTACTCGTCGTGAGTGTTCGTGTCTAATTGTTGACTTAGATGGCGAGACGGTAATAAAAGGTTTACGATTTCGCGTAGGAATACATCCACTGCCGAAATTACAGCTTTGGGACTTTGAGAACCGTTTTTGACTTAAACTATATTGATTTTTACTTAACCTGATTTATGTAAATGCCGAAATAGTGTTGATGATGTATTAGATGACTATGTGGCCGGGGTTTATGAGAGTATATACCATGTAATGTACCTTGTTTAGGCGCAGTGATTTACATTTGAGAAAATAGATGCACTGGCGCGGATGAACACAGTAAATGTTAAAACTCTACCAATGCTGACTTTTCAAAATTGAATGGTCCATCACAGGGTATACTTTTGCGAGAGAAGTTTTAATGGCAAACAATGCATACCTTGATCAGAGAGCTACACTGTTTGCAAATGCCAGTACATTCGTTAAATGTCTGCTTCAGATTTTATTTGTTTGTTTTTTCTATAACAAACACACTAACCAACATATTGGATCTTGGGGAGAGACCGAGTTTCTCGCCATCTTTTCTTGATCTATTAAACTATTCGCATAGGAACTCTAAGATTCCCCCGGCAGTGAAAGAGGTAGCCCTTTACCCCGTGAATATTTGTACAAGAATTCACGACTTCTTTAATATTCATTTACTTAATATTTGGATTTGGTAGCAACTGTATAATCATGTCTACAGTAAAACCTCCATATAACGGCCACTCAATTACATCAAGTATTTTGTGTTAAAGGCAGGTGGTTGCTTAAAGCAAGGTGAAAGTAAAACAGAACGCTCCTATAGCCTATAGGAGCGTTCTGTTTTATGTTCACCTTGCTTTTAGCAGCCACCTGCCCTGATGTAACAACTAATTAACACAATTTATGGCCGTTATAGAGAGGTTTTAATGTACATTATTTCTTAAACAAATAGAGCGGATCCTGATCAAACACCTCCACAAGAGTCGTCTGAATTTGGTCTACTCTGTTTGCAAAGGTGCCAAAAGTCCTCTCTGTGGGGGAAATGGTTAAGTTCAACAATTGGATCCGTAGTAAAACTCGGGTGGATATTATTGATGAATGAACGCAACTCGTTAAGATGCAATTAAGTTACCATTAAGTTATCATCAAGTTGCCAACAGTCTGAAATTGTTTGAGTGTTCGATAAATAGAGAATATCACTCGAAACAAACGTTACAGCTTACCCTAATTGCTTTTAAGTATATCGACACCCAGTCTCCTCTCTCCATGGAGTTAGTCAATCTGAATGTGTCGATTTTGCGCCATGTTTGGCAACTTTGAATTAGACTGACATAGTAGCAAATAGTGTAGACCCTGACTAAACTGGTCCTTTGGGAGCAGTTTGGTATGGGTCTGCACTAATTGCCCAAGTTTGTCTATCGGGCAGATTAACTTTCGAGTAATGCAGGACAAACGTAACGTGGATGTCTAATAAATCACTGCCGCTAGCACTACTATTACTACTGTAGTACTACTACTATTACTACTACAGTAGAACCCCTCTAATGCGACCACTTAATACATAAACATGGGTATCTTTATAAGCAGGTGATTGCTTAATGCAGGTCTGCTCTGTTTGCTAATGGAATTTGATATATCTGTTTCTTTTCTTTCTGAAATGGTTACAATGTTCCACTCTCCATATTTCATTATAACTATTTTGTCTATGAATATTCAGTAGGTATTGAAATTTGAACTAGATATAGAACAGGGAACCAGGGTAAAAGGGGTAAACCTACATAAAATAATAACATATATAGTAAAACTTCGATTATCCGAACACTAAAATACGTATTATTATCGATCTTTAAGACAGGTGGCAGCTTAATGCATGGTGAAAGTCATGCAGAAAGCTCCTCTTGGAGCTTTCTGCATGACTTTCACCATGCATTAAGCAGCCACCTGCCTAAAAGGGTCTAAATTCTTCTATACCGAATAATCGAGGTTTTACTGTACATATCAACTGTACCCGGTAAACCATTTTATTGTATATGTTTATTTTTTATTTTTCAGTATGGTGTGACGTTAACTCTAGTGCTGTTCTCACTATGTGCTGCCAGTGTGTTAGCATTTTTATTCCGTGGAGAGGTTAGTATCATGTATAGTAGAACCTGGCTTAACCCTTTACTCTATGAATATTCATTTAAGAAATAACGATGTCATGCATATAAATTAGATTAATTCTTATAATAGCAGATGCACACACGAATTCCTGGCCATGGCAGAAACTGTAGAAGTATATCAATATATATTAACCATAAGCAAACAGAGCAGACCCTGATCAGACGGCTCCTACATGAGCCGCCTGATCTGGTTCTACTCTGTTTGCAAAGGCATGGAAAGAAGTTATGTATGGAGTAAATGATTAATTATCATTTATTTGGCACACAACAAGAAACATTGCAAACAGATGAGACCCAGTTCAGAAGCGACATTGTCATCGCTTTGATACTCCTCCGTATCTGCAAGGTTTTGTTTATCCAGTCTGACCAACTGTGTAGATCCTGATCAGTGGTAACATCTGTTACATCTCTACACTGTTTGCATATCTTTCAAATAAACGTTTTTCATCGAGCAACTTATAGTCTTTTAAAAAGAGTCTAACCTGGTTGATCAAGATGAGATGAAACTAAGCAAACAGTTGTTGCTTTTTCTTTGCTGTTGGCTATCAAACATTTATCCATTTGATATGAACATACAAATACAGATAAATACAGTAAAACCCCGCTAATGCGACCACCTAAAAGAGGTATGATTCTGGGTGCTAGATGCAGGTGGTAGCTTAATTCAGGACAAAAGCTATGCAGAAAGCTCCTCTAGGAGCTTTCTGCATTACTTTTGTCCTGCATTAAGCAACTACCTGTTTAAAAAGACAGCCATGTTTATTCATTAAGTAGTCGCATTAGAGGGGTTCTACTGTACTAAGATATACACCTACATGAACTGTTTAAAACAAAAGGTCAAAATCATACTATTCCCTGTAACTCTTTTCTCTGTGAATAGTTTTGTAAGAAATAGTGACCTAGTGGATATTGATTAGATATCTTTTTATAATGTCACATTGACATACGAGAAAGTTTGGCCATGGCAGGAACTGTATAATCATACCTGTATTATTTCATAAGCAAACAGAGCAGACCCTGATCAGACGGCTCCTATCGAACCATCTGCAAAGGTGTAGAAAGGCGTATCTTTGTATTATGGAGTAAAGGGTTAATCCATTCTCTCATATTGATGCGTTTTAATGCCTCTGTAAAGGTCACTTTTGGAATACATTGTGATTGATAGAGCATTTGCTCCAGAGGAGCAAATGCTCTTTTCATCAGAGCGGTTTCAATACGACACAATTCTAGAATTTCTGAGTAAAATGCTCCCTTTTCGCTAGATTTATACAACGTGGTTGGGTCTAAACTATGAGGTAATGTATTAAATACTGCAACAGAGAAAACATTATGCCTCTGAAACACACAGGCCAGTAGAATGTACAGTATATTTAACCCTTTCCTCCATAGGTAGAAACTCTGTGTTTTAAGGAGCCGATTGATTAGTGTCAGATTTACTTGTTTATGGAATAATACAGCTCTGATTCTAGAGTTTATGCAATGCCAAAACATTTCTGCATTGACATGCCATTTGTAGAAATAATCGAATTAAAGAACAGGATGTGATTGCTTCTTACATGAATATTCATGTAGTAAAGGGTTAAGACGAATCGAAGCAAACGTGTATAATAAACCATGTCTAAAACGACCTTCTCTTGCTGAATTTTAAAACACATTTCTCCTTCTTTACCAATGCCCTGTTGTATAATTACATATATCTTCACTGTGTACAAGTATTTCGCTGTGCAATCACTGCTACGGAGTGCACTGGTTGCACAATCAACTTGTAAATAGTGCAGACCCTGATGTGACAGCTCCTGCGGGAGCTGTCTCATCTGGGTATTCACTATTTACAGGTAGGTATATTGACGTGAATAGCAAGCGAAGGGTTAATAACTATACATCTGGTGCTTTTAACCCTTTACTCCATAATTATACCTTTCTATGCCTTTGCCAACGGAGTAGACCCAGATCAGACGGCTCCTATAGGAGCTGTCTGATCAGGGTTTGCTCTGTTTGCTTTTAATATAATATAGATATGATTATGTTTGCTAAGATAAGATTTATGTGTCCATGTGTTATTTATAACAATTAATCCAATTAATATTAATGATTTTATCATTTCGTATATGAATATTCATGGAGTAAATGGTAAAAAGGGGGCTGTAGCTTCATGCAGGACGGAAGTAATTCAGAAAGTTTCTAGGGGAGCTTTCTGCATAAGTGTCGTTCTGCATTAAGCCACAACCTCTAAGACCAATAATTATAGTATATTTTGGTTGTCGTTTTACATATTTATTACTGTAGTACAGGGTCTCTCCAAGCCTACACGAATCTGTTTTTCTGACGCTAGTAAACCTCGTAGACAATCCGGTCTAAAAGCTTCTTGGCAGGTATACGGTACTTGAGCCAGTTATTCACTCCAAGACGATGGTGATTTTATTGCACAGCGTTTTATCTCTCTTCCTTTTCAGCTTTCCAGCTCTATAAAAGAACAAATTGTAAATACATTAACAACGAATTATGGAGTGGATTTGAAGAAAAACAGCGACAACAGACTCATCACCGATGCCTGGGATTCTATGCAAAGAAGCGTAAGTGTCACGTGCACTGCATGTGATAATGTCCTATTTCAAAATATTGCATGCTCCAAACAATTGTCGTTTCTCGTTTTATCTTTCAGCGATATGATCACTAACGAAATAAGTTAAACTTTCTTCTACAAACAAGCTTGCTTTAATTATCAGTTTTATATCTGATTTCTGTTTCTTTACAAAACACGACCAAAGTGTCATACAGTTTTTGTTATTACAACGAGCCTAGTTGACGGTTATTTGGATCCAAAATTATTAGACAATATTTTTCCCACAAGAGTGACCTGCGGCGTCACTAAATATAGTCTACCCGCATCTCACGTGTCAGCACCCAATTCTTGACAAAAGCTTTTAACCCTTCGCTTGCTGAATTTTAAAATACATTTCTCCTTCTTTACCCATGCCCTGTTGTATAATTACATATATCTTCACTGTGTACACGTAGTTCGCTGTGCAATCACTGCTCTGGAGTGCACTGGTTACACAATCAACTTGTAAATAGTGCAGACCCTGATGAGACAGCTCCTGCAGGAGCTGTCTCATCTGGGTCTTCACTATTTACAGATAGGTATATTGACGTGAATAGCAAGCGAAGGGTTAATCATAAATAAATGGATGATTCATGTCCGCTCTCATGTCAGCTTGTTGACCTTTGCCTATCAAATATTATTTTTTTTGGAAAATAAGAATACTTTGTTAGTATTTAATGTTATGAGCGCAAAGATGTAACTTTCAGTATTACACTGGCGAATTAGTGATAATCTTTGCAAACAGTTTGGATCTAGATAAGAACCCGAGGGACTCGACGTCTCATCAATATCCAGACTGTTTGGCACTCCTATTTTTAGAAAGTAACTGAAAGAATATTAGAATTGAAGCAGACGGCAATATTTGCAGACGACAATTACACAGTGTAAAAGGTTAACATATACGTTGTAAACAATAACTATGAGCGCCAAGTATGTGCCTATATATTATACAAATAGTAAAGACCCGCACCAGATGTTTCAGGCTGTTTATGTTTTTGTTTGCTATGTTTTACAGTAGAACCCCTCTAGCACGACACCGAAATGAGGTCCTAGTGTGTGCCTTATTGGTAGTATAATCCAGTCCCTCGTACTGACGCATTGTATGCCTCTGTATAAGTCATTGTTTGAAACTATTGTGATTAATAGAGCATTTGCTCCACAATGGTTTAAAAAACACACAATTCTAGAAGTGTCCTTTTCTCTAATAAATGCTCCTGTTCGGTAGATACATCAAAGAGGTTGGCTCTAAAAATAGTTTAGGAGGGAATGAGTTAATACAGGACGAAGGGTGTACAGCAAGTCCAAATAGGGTCTTTCTGCATTACATTCCTCCTACATTAAGCCGTAACCTGCTTAATAAAGACAGAAATGTTGGTTCATTAGATGGTCACTTTTGAGAGGTACATTTCATTGAAAATGCAGACATCATATACTTGAAAATACTAACTTTCAAAACACACGTAACCATTAAGTATCTGGATGGAAACTCAGAAATATTACATACATGTAGTTCCCATATACACGTAGCAGAGTTGACATACTGAATCTCTAGTGTGCGGATTAGTAGTGATTGGAATGGACAGAACGAAACCATTGCACCTTTCGTCGTAATCTTATTGAAATTGTCCATCAATATTTGATAATAGAATCCATTTAAGGTGCAGTATAGAGGAGTTTGAATGACAAATGGTGCAGACCTTGATCAGAGAGCTCCTGTGGGAACCCTTTGATCTAGGTCAGCACTCTTTCAAATGCCAGTGCAATAGTTTCCCTCCTTTCAAATGGTTAACTATAATGGTATACAGTTTTAAGTTATATCAATCATTCATGCATATATTTAGATTTGCATTTTGTATATTTCAGTTGCAATGTTGTGGAGCATATGGAGACATGAACAGCACACACTCATGGGCCGTGTACAAATTGCACTCTAAGTGGTATACACAAACCAATTTGCGTAAGTTACCTACAGTTTGGTGATAGTATTAAGCCTTTGTCTGTTCAATGGTCATGTAAGAGTTAATAACTGCATGAACATTTATTGGCTGAGAATTTATAATATAAACTTTCAGGGTAATAGTTTGCTTTGACAAAAACTGAGAATCAGATCTATACCTTGTCCTTAGCAAACAGAACAGATCCTAAGCAGACAGCTGGTGAAGGAGCTGTCTGATCTGCGTCTACTATGTTTGCAAATGCTTGGAAAACACGTTTATATGAAGGAAAGGGTTAACCGATATGTCCCTAGTATCCCTAGTAACTCGGACACGCAAACATTTCTTGCAAATCCAAATGTCGCATCTGCTGATTTCTTGCAGAGGTCCACCTCAAAATGAAAATTAGCTACAAGTTTTACATATAGTAAAACCTCTCTAATGTGACTATAAGTAGTATAAATATAAAGTATAAATCTATGTTTAAAGACAGATGGCATCTTAATGCAGGACGAAAGCTAACCCTTTCTTTCATATAAACACATTTTCTCTGTAAACAGAGGAAACCCAAATCAGACGGTCCCTAATGGAGTCCTCTGACCAGGGCCTGCCCTGTCTGCATATGAAATTTTATAGATCTAATGTAACAGTTTCCGCCATGATGAAAACAAATTCCCTTTCCATGTCCCATTTTATTGAGTCTGGCCATGGATACGGATGGGGCGGACGTGGTCGTGTGGCTAACGCGCTCGACTGCAATACCAGGGGTCACGGGTTCGACCCCCCGCCGGACCAAGTCCTTCGGACGATACTATAAACCGAGGTCCGATGTATCAGTGCTTTATACTGGGCATCTAAAAGAACCAGAGAAACTCAATCGATAAAAAGAGTAGGGCATCGCGGCCGGGTTTCTCTGTATCCTTTCCCCTCTCTCTGGGGCGTCCAATTAGCCCAAACGGACGTTAATCAACACAAACAAACAAACGGATGGGGTGATTAAATATTGAATATACAGTAAAACCTCTCTATAACGGCCTCTAAATTATGTTAATTAGCTGGTATTTAGAGAAGGTGGCTGCTTAAAGCAAGGTGAAAGTAAAACAGAACGTTCCTATAGGAGCGTTTTATTTTACTTTCACATTGCTTTAAGCAGCCACCTGCCCTTAACACTAAATACTTGATGCAATATAGCGGCCGTTGTAGAGAGGTTTTACTGTATGTTAAACAAGGAAAGGGTTAAGATATAGAATGAGCCATCTTGTCGGATTGTTCGGTTTTAAAGAGAGCTTATTGTAAAGCAGATGCTCTTTCGATATTTGTTTGGTTTCTGTTTGTGATGTTTTGAGATTCACACACTGGTGACATTAACCGGTCATATCCCGTTTAACCTCTGTCGTGACCTTAACGGAATTTGGTATTTAAAGACTGGTATTTTACAGCTAAAAGAAGCGGCCAAATATCTTACCGATAATGTTTTGTAATCAAATGTAGCATAATTATGCATCGATATTCTCACATTTTTTTAAAGCAGATAGTTTAAAGACATTTTGAAGTGCATTCTCCTCTTGTCACGTGGGACCAAGGCATGCAATTAACGCTCGGGTATTCCATTAAAAAGTATGATCTACTAATCCAGATTTGTACTGAAAATGGGTAAAATACGGCGATAATTGCTTTTTACCGAACGGTCAGTAACATGGTTGTTAGTGACATCATAGTTATATATTATATTATGCCAAATAATATGTCCATGACCGTTTCGCATGAATTTACAAGACACATTGGCTAAACCTTTATATATGCAATATTTTGATATTGATGTTGTTTCAGTCATGAACTAGTCCTATCAAAATATTATGATATTGCCAATAACAAAAACACAACATTTTCAGTATTTCTTCTGTAAACATTTAATGAAATGAACGAGTTCATTCTCTTGAAGACACTGCTCCTTCTATCAAACTGAACGCTTAGCACCTTAACCTTTACAGTTCGGGACACGGGTCAGTAATGTCCATTGCTAACAATGTAGACCCATGTAGGATCTGCGCTGTTTGTCATATTACACTTTTCTTTAAAAAATCCTTAAATATTCGCCATTAGCTTGACCCATTTGAATTTTGAAATAGTCCATTTGAAAAATTAGCAACGTATGGCTTACATGTAACTATTTCACAGCCTCATCGGGATCTAAACTGTTTGACACTTCACTTATGTTTTGAAAAGACATTAGATAGGTAAAGTCACTCTGAAACTTCAATAGACGAACGTGTTTATAGACGACTATTATTTGGCGCCAAAACTATAAAGTGCGTATTGGTATGTGTACAGTAAATCCTCCCCACGCCGACTACTACCATACTCCGGATTTTAACCCTTACTTCATAAATATTCATATAAATATAATGACTGCATGAATATTAATTGGCTGAATGTTTTATAACGTCATTTTATAACATAACACGTGGCTTCAGCGTGACGTAACACTATCATTTATTTTTTGATAATCATGGGCATATAATCACTAGTGAATAACATTCGAACGACCGAATGACATTCGAACGATTCATACGCGCTGTCAAAACAAACAAACTGGCGGACGGTGGTCGACCTACCTGTCCACGATTGAGTCACGATAGATGACAAAGTATTGTTGGCACTTGCGCCTTAATTTCGATAAAATAATACAAATTGTAATCGCTGTCAGGAATCATATACATGTACAAAATGTATGCCAAAAAAGACCTACCAGCTACTCTGACCCATACAATCAATTCTACATTTAAATTAAAATGCCTCCTCAACTTTGCATTTTCTTCACCGCATGTCCTTTTGTTTATGCAGATTTCTACTCATACAAATATCTCATCAATCAACAACAATAGTCATCTGAATCCAGCACAGCACAAACATATTTCAAATATGCTATACTCACTAACTCAGCTGATCGCGAAAATCTTCCTCCTGTTCCAACACATTTTATGCAGCAGTTCGTACTGAATCTTTTGTCCATTTCAAACATTTTCACTGAACTTGAATCGAGATTTTATTTCTCGGTGGAAATGTCCATGTCCATGTGTATACTTACAACACTAATGAAGGGCTTAATATACCAAAACGAAGGCGCATTTCGAATCCCATTGACAGTGAGTGTCGGACGTGTTGGCGCCTGTATGTAGGTCTTCATGTAAATGGCGCGCTTGACATAGACACATGTTGTGTACAATGACGTCATAATGTGACGTGTTTGTAACTATGTATGTCAAAACTGTAACTCAAAAAATATTTTGACGTGTTTCTGTATGTTTTTGTATCATAAACTATCACAGTTAAATTGAATACCAGAGAGGTCTGAATTAGATCCTGGTTGATATGACAGTAAGTAAAAAATAAAGTTGGAATATTTGGACCTACTTTGTCCCAGTTACCTAGCGAACCTAATAACACATTT
This sequence comes from Azorinus chamasolen, assembly GCA_963576725.1. Taxonomy (NCBI): domain Eukaryota; kingdom Metazoa; phylum Mollusca; class Bivalvia; order Cardiida; family Solecurtidae; genus Azorinus; species Azorinus chamasolen. The sequence continues at coordinate 86,909,484 of OY755243.1, read as the reverse complement.
CATTCATCATTTCTATATGTAAGGAGAATTTATAACAATCCACGTTACTGCTGAAATATTGGCTGCAAATAACATTTGTGTGTGTTATGTTATAAATAGGATCTTGCATTCGTGTTCATGATTATTGGATTTATTAAATGAGTCTTTTTAAAACGATAAAAAAAACTCGCTAAAGCTCGTTTTTTATCGTTTTAAAAAGACTCATTTAATAAATCCAATAATCAAGAACACTCATGTAAGATCCTCTATATAAACAGAGCTTTCTTTACCATGACAGACACCAACCGTCAGAAACTCCGATCTACAGTAAAACCTCTCAATAACGGCCACTAAATTACATCAAGTATTTTGTATTAAAGGCAGGTGGCTGCTTAAAGCAAGGTGAAAGTAAAACAGAACGCTCCTATAGGTGCGTTCTGTTTTACTTTCACCTTGCTTTAAGCAGGTACCTGTCCCTAAATACCAACTTATTAACACAATTTAGTGGTCGTAATGGAGAGGTTTACTGTATATACTTACGCAAACAATTCCTACAGGAATTATATCTGGCTATACTTTGTGTGCAAAACTCGTTAGAAAGGTATATCTATGAAGTATGGGGTTAAGGCAAGTATTTACAAAATGCATGACGAAAATTATGTAGCAAGCTAAAATAGAAACTTTCTGTATTACAAAACCTAGTTGTATTCTGTACTATGCAGCCACCCGCTTGTACAGAACTCCAAATGGATTTACCAATCAGTCACTATAAAGACATTTTGCTATACATTAACGATATTCCCGAGAAATAAATTCTTCCATAATTGCGAGGAGTGTAGCACCAAATCGGCATACATGTGTTACATGTAATTTGTTATTTACGTATTGTCCAATCAGGATCTACACTGTCTAAACACATCGGCATCATGTAGTTATTCAATATGTGTACTAAATCAAGTATAAATCCGCTGCAGTTGATCAGGGTCTGAACTGATTACAGACTTATTGTTTCATACGTGAATCCATTAAGATGCCTTAGATGTGTGTATTGCTTTGACCCTGTAATGATACATGTCATTAATGATACAGTTATAAATAATATGTAGTTTGCTCACATCCCCGTAACACAACTGTTGGCGTTTGATCGAAAATGCTGTCTGATGATTAATTCACTTTTAGTAAAGTTCGAAATAAACTTCATGACACAAGATATAAACATCGTTAATGATTCTCAGTCTCAGTTGATCAACTAATCATCTTTTCTATCGACACATTACTTTAACCTTTAACTGTTTTAAATAATAGTCTCCTGAAAACATTGTCGTCTGCTTTAAGTTTCAAGGAGGTTTCCTCTGAAGTGTCTCAAAACATAACCGGGATGTCTAAACCGTTTGGAACCTAATGAGACCAGAAACATATACATACATGTATGTACAGTAAAACCTCTCTATAACGGCCACTAAATTACATCAAGTAGCTTGTGTTAAAGGCAGGTGGCTGCTTAAAGCAAGGTGAAAGTAAAACAGAACGCTCCTATAGGAGCGTTCTGTTTTGCTTTAACCTTGGTTTAAGCAACCACCTGTCCTAAATACCAAATAATTAACACAATTATGTGGCCGTTATAGAGAGGTTTTACTGTGTATTTATCTGGTGAGACCCTGAGTTACGCGCCGTCTCATCTGGATCCAAACAGTTTGCTGATGTTGTGTTCACCGTTTCGCTCATTGCTCCAAACCTTATGATTCGCTTTCCGACAACCGTGACGGTGAAAGATAGTCCACCTTGAGCAAATCTTCATATAATAGAAAATGTCTTCAAATTCACATTTTAAAGTAGTCTTTCCACCATTCGGATTTCAAACACGCGATCAGAATATCAATGGGCTTAGGACCCTGATGAGACATCGAATGGCTCCTCGTCTCATCTTGACCCACACTGCTTGTAAAGGATACGACAGATATGAGTATAACCCCCTCTAAAGGTAATTAAAATAGTTATATATATAACAAGTAAGAGATGAAACTACCGTTACGCCCCGATTATTCTAGTCGGGTGTCAACCCTTTTCGCTGACATGTAGACTGATCTATGATATCACATGCAGACTGTGGGCCCAGATGAAATGCCGAGTAACCCGGTCTCCCCAGGGTCCGAAATGTTTCACACAGATGATATATTTGTAATTAAACTTGAAGAAATGCCACTCTAACATTTGAAGATGATGACAATGTATCATGTAGAAAAATGGCTTGCAGCGGAGAGGCTAAATGACGCTATATGTTAACTAACCCATACAACGCTGATTTCTTCAAATGGACTGTTGCAAATCTCAATTGGGTCAAACTTATGATGAACGTTTAGCGATATTTTTCAAAAGAAAAATGTAACATGACAAACAATGCTGACTCTGATGAGAGGACTCCTTTACGAGCCCTCTCATTTGAATCTACACTGTTTGCAAAGGACATGAGTGGCTCATGTCCCACACTGTAAGGGTTAAATACAGTACACCAGCTGATCTAGACAAGTCACCATTCGCGTATTACATCATTACAGTAAACCTGTTCTAAGCGGTCATTGATTTATGAACATAGGCAAAAGAGGTACAACAAAAGTAATACAGAAAGCTCGTATGTACAGTAAACCCCTCTAAACCCGGCGTAAAACAATATGTCCCTCCTTCCGTATTTCATTACAACTATTTTGTCCATGATTATTCAGTAGGTATTGAAGTTTGGGCTAAATAGAGAACAGGGAAAGGGCTAAAGGTTACATACATTTACAAATGTACATACAATTGTATATTTGCCACCTCTAGTATGGCGAAATTCCTACATATGTTGTTTTTATATCCCTCTGCAGGCGTACCGTATGTGCCGGATTCTTGTTGCCGTGGTAACAAGGCCATATGTAATGGAATAGAACAGATCATGGGTCCACCAACAAAGGGACCACCGGTGGAGGTCAAATACCAAAAGAACGAGTTTTTGTTCACCGAAGGATGTTACGATAAACTTTTAATGCACCTTGCCAGAAATGCCTTAATTCTAGGGGGCGTGGCAGCTTGTGTTCCTCTTCTTCTGGTAAGATACGAATGCTTACTAACCGTTTTGTTCCGATATTATTTAACCCTTTCCTCCATAAACACGCCTTTCTACGCCTCTGCAAAAGTCACTTTATGAAACCATTGTGGTAAATAGAGCATTTGCTCCTATAGGAGCAAATGCTCTATTTATCACAATGGTTTCAAACTACAAAATTCTAAAAATTTTCCTTTTCTCTTGTTAATGCTCCTTTTCGGTAGATTTATTCAAAGTGGTTGGGTCTAAAAATAGCCTATGGAGGAAAGGGTTATGGAAAACCGGTCGAGATTATTATTTTGGAACCCGTCCATTTGTCATTTTGAGGGGACACAGCATACAACACATCTGCTGGTATAAGCCTTTAACATTGATGGAATCAGCAAACAGTGCAGACCCAGATGAGAGGACTCTAATTTAACCTTTCCCTGTTCAGTATTCATGTAAGAAATTATGACATCATGATTATTTATTAACTAAAGTTTTATAATGTAAACCTTTCAAGGAAATAGTTAGCTTTGACAAAAAAACCTGTAAAATCATATCTATATCATGCCAAAGCAAACAGAGTAGACCATACTCAGACGGCTCCTATGGGAGCCGTCTGATCAGGTCTGCACTGTTTGCTTATGGAATAATAAAACTCAGATTCTAGATTTTCTGCCATGACAAATGTTTTTCCTTGTTTATATACCACTATACAAATCAGCTAATTGATATCCATGCAGCAATTAGTTTTTATATGAATATTCAACGGGTAAAAAGTTAAGGGTGCCTGTCTTATTGGGAATGGTCTAATTCCAAGTACTGTCTATAATGGCACTAAGTCTACAATCCGATGTGTTTTATTTCGGTCCAAATAGGTAATTTTGACGTCCATGACGGACGTAATAGAAACATTCAATCGAACCTACCAGACACATTTCGAACAGAGTGCAATTAGTGACGGGTTCTTTTTTGTTTTAGAGTGTTAATTAAATTAGTTAGATTGGTGGAATGTTTTAGCCCATTATTTTTCATTACCACGTCTGTTTGAAAGGTGGCTAAGTTATGGTACACCGACGATTTCTGAAAGGTTTCTTGTTTCCAACGTCTTGTAATTGGTCCAGGAGCTATATGGGTTCTTTGCCATGAGCTCAAATGGTGTATCTGGTTCATTGCAAACAAAGAGATATGATTGTCTGGCTACTGTTTTTCCACCGCCTCTAACGTATAGGAAACGGAATATACACTATGAATAAATCATATATAGAACCTGTTAAATTAGTTAAAAAGTAAGTTCTATAGTAAAAGTTTACATACAGACACGGTAATACCATTAAGACAGGTTTCGATAAATTATTAATGAATATTGTAGAAAAAGTAGATGAATTTGTTTCCTTGTTACAACGTTCGCCTTCTAGCTTGATCCATCTAATAAAGATCAAAGGGCAACGGAATAGCCATTTACTTCATAAAACGCATTTTCATGTCTCTGCAAACAGAGTAGACCCATATCAGACGATTTGAAGGGTTAATTGTTTGCATCAAGAGAAAACTTGTTTACAAAAAGGCCTGATCCAGACTACCTGTCGTATTGTACACGCAACGCATGATTATAATATACAGAAAAACCTCTCTATAACGACCACTAAATTGTGTTAATTAGTTGGTATTTTGGGCAGGTGGTTGCTTAAAGCAAGGTGAAAGTAAAACAGAACGCTCCTATAGGAGCGTTCTGTTTTACTTTCACATTGCTTTAAGCATCCACATGCCTTTAACACACAATACTTGATGTTATTTAGTGGTCGTTATTGAGAGGTGTTACTGTACAGAAAAGAATGTAAAGCGACGACAAAAACTAGGTGAAATTCCTTGTCTTTAAAACAGATGACTGCTTAATGTCGGACGAAAGTAATGCATTAAGCAACCACCTATTGACGGTATTGATCTACATTATTTGTCAACTCTGACAGACCATTATTACGGAACGGCTTGATTAATCAAGAATGTACATTATTCAACTTATAGGTGTCATAATAGAAGTAATTTGATAGTGTTACTCCATCATTATAAGAACAACAGGGTACTGGAAGAAGGCCTCTAAATGTGGATGTTTGATACAATAAGGTATTTGAATGCAGGTCCAAAGTTATGCAAAGAGTTTTCTGAATTTCATTAGTCATGAATTAAGCGAAACATCTGCAGTTAAAGACTTCTGTGTTAATAGATTATGTAGTCGCTTTAGTGAGATTCAGTTGTATTGTTATAGGCAATATTAAGACAATAGTTCAGTGGCTAAACTTTACCATGGTTAATACCTTGAGATTATAATTTAAATGAAATTCGTTTAAACAGAACACTTTCACCTGTATCAGTCATGAATCTGTGAATGTGTTTTAACGCTTTCTTCCTTAAATACACATTTTAACGCATTTGCAAACAGAGTAGACCATCTCAGACTGCTCCTTTTGGATTCGTCTGATGAACGTCTGCTTCGTTTGCAATAAATAAAGAATAATAAAGATAATAATAAAGATATGAGTCTGATGTTTCTGTTATTATAAACACGCCATCGTTGTTCATAGTGACATTATAAAAATCTGCTAATTATATTCATGATGTCATTATTTCTGACATACATATTCATGGAGTAATGGGTTAAGAAAAGGAAAGACAAATTAAACAAGCGTATAGTATGTCATAAGGCAAGTTATAGAGACAACCACTCTATAGCAGCCACTGAATAAATAACCATAGTGCTCTCTATAAATACGCCTTTGCAAACAGAGTAGACCCAGATCAGACGGTTGGTGTAGGAGCCGTCTGATCAGTGTCTGCTATTTTTGCTTATGAAATAATATAGATATAATACTACAGTACAGTAAAACCCCGCTAATTCGACCACTTAATGAATAAACATGGGTGCCTTTATAAGCAGGTGGTTGCTTAATGCAGGACAAAAGTAATGCAGAAAGCTCCTCTAGGAGCTTTCTGCATTACTTTTGTCCTGCATTAAGCTACCACCTGCATATAGCACCCATATTTATACCTCTTTTAGGTGGTCGCATTAGCGGAACTTTACTGTATCTACTATGGCCCAAACTTCCTATGCCCAGGTGCCAATATAAACAATACTCTTGTTAGCATTCGTGATACATGTTACAATGTTTATTTCATGAATAATTTAAATATTCATAGAGTAAATGGTGTAAAACAGGACATTTCTAAATACAGAACGAACATAATGCAAACAGTTTATAAGGAGCTTTTTGCATAACTGGAGACCTGAGGACATTTCTAAATACAGAACGAACATAATGCAAACAGTTTATAAGGAGCTTTTTGCATAACTGGAGACCTGAGGACATTTCTAAATACAGAACGAACATAATGCAAACAGTTTATAAGGAGCTTTTTGCATAACTGGAGACCTGAGGACATTTCTAAATACAGAACGAACATAATGCAAACAGTTTATAAGGAGCTTTTTGCATAACTGGAGACCTGCATTAAAGCTACAATTGCCACCTGTATTGAATTCTCAGGATATTATACATCTTTTGAGTGGTCGCCATAGAGACGGTATACTGTATTTTTAATAGGGTTTAACAATATACTTTTTTATATTTCAAATATCAGTTTCCTTAAAGCTATTCATTCACTACTGTTTAGTCGATACATCGTATAGGTTAATGCTGCAATACTGTTAATGGCTCATATATACTTTACTGTCACATGACAGTGTGAACGTGTTAACAAAGTTAACTCTTTCGGTGCAAAACATAAGTACAATAGTAAACCATTGTACTGCCATTTTTTTGTGGCGTTATCTTTTGTACTGAAATAATGGTATCAATCAGTAGTATAACGAGCATGACAGTGAGTTAAAATCCCCACTACAATGAGTTAAAATCGCTTTTTGTGTTGTCTTGTTTGCAGATGGTCGGTATTGTATCGGTGTTTTGTATGTTGAAACATTTGCCCAATCCCGAGGATAGTATTTAAGGTATTATGTTCTGTGTGGACATTGTCACTCTCTTCATACCATGGGTAGATAATCTGGCTCCGAGGTTATAAAACCTTTTTCTTCGGTCTGATTTTATTCTTAAGCATACGCTTGGTCAGAGTTTAAGCAAGCTCAGAATCTGACCAATCAGAAACGTGAGAATGAACTCAGACTCAACGACCTCGAGCCCTCTTCTCCACTCTATAACAGTCAACACCTTCCATTGTTGTAGTAGAAACACATGCTCAGGAAACGACAATTAAACTCTTTTAGAAATAATTCTGAAAAGAAATATATTGTCAGTAAATGAAATCACATAGTAATTCACATGGCGTATTTGGGGAGCAATATTTGTTTCAGCTTGTCAATGCGAACAATCTAATTGATACCGTAAGACAGTACACCATATATACAGTAAAACCCCTCTAATGCGACTCCCTAAAAGAGGTATAATTATGGGTGGTAGAGGCAGGTGGTAGCTTAATGCAGGACAAAAGTATTGCAGAAAGCTAGGAGCTTTCTGCATTATTTTTGTCCTGCATTAAGCAACCACCTGCTTATAACAACACCCATGTTTATTCATTAAGTGGTCGCATTAGAAGGGTTCTACTATAAGTTCAATTTGTCTTTACATAAAAGTCAGTTTATTTCATTGATAATTTTGTTGTCAATAAAATAATGTTTTCCGGGAAGAGGCACAAAACATATACACTAGCTATGCGCCACTTTTTGTTCAACCCTTTATTTCATTTAGCCTTTGTAAACAGAGTAGACCCAGATCAAGCGGCTCTTAATGGAAACGTCTGATTAGAATATACTCCGTATACTTATGAATTAGCATACACCTGATTCTATAGGCCCTGCTATGGCCAAGACAAACCCCATGTTCATATGCCATTTTAAGAATCAGCTGATACATATTCATGATGCCAATATTTCTTACATGAATATTTATGAAGTAAAGGGTTAATATTAGTGTCTGAGCAAAATAGTTCTATGTCATTAAGAAATGAGTAAAGTAGTTATCAGTGCCGATTTCAGTTCGTTTCCAGGGCTGATAGTTCAATTAATTGTTGTGTGATCTCTTCTAAATGTCACTATGCAAATATTAATCATCACCGACACCCTGAACTGTCTATTACCGACATGTCCTTATTAATACCATCATGTGTGCATAATGAGTTTAGTTGTTAAAGTCCACATTTCATCCGCAATTTCGCACATTTAAATACATATTGTTTTTGCTGGTATAATGTCTTCGCTTTTTTTTGTGGTAACACCTAACCATTTATCCTGATAGAGGCGGCTTCCGACACATTTGCAAACGGAATAGACAATATATAATAATACAGAGCAACAGATATCTATGCAGACTCAGATACTAAAATCGCCATTTCTCCACCAAACCCTATGTTGAGACCAATCTTTAGAATCGTCTCTTCGAGACGATTCTAAAGAGTGGTCACAACATAGTCTAAAGAGTGGTCACGACATAGGGTTTGTTGGAGAATTAAAGGAGCTATTCTTGAAAATATTTTAATTCACGCATCTTATCTGGACCTCTGATCATATAATATACATGTAGATTTGATTCTGCATTGCCAGAAATACCTTTTTTTCATATGCCATTAGAACAATAATCTAACAAATATGTATAATGTCATTATTTCGTACATGAATAGTCATGACGTGACGTTTTAATGAGTGCTTTAGCTAGGATATGTTTATATTATATACATGTATACTGATAATCCAATACTCTTTTAAGTTCGTTAATCTTTAAGTGCTATAAACATTGTCTAAAGCCACCATTTAAAGGAAGTCTAATTATGTGCCTTTAAGGCAAGTGGTAAAGGAACTATGTGTGTTACTTTTGCTATATTAAGCAACCACCTGTTATTTAAGGCGCCTGTTTTTAATCAACAAGAGTTCGCTTAACCCTTGAACATAATGTCTGCTCAGTGTTTGATCTGGTGGAATGTTGACTGCATCCGACTCGATCAAACGTTTGAGAAACTGTTGGCCGAGTGTCAAACAGCTTGGATCCTGATGAGACTCTGAGCTATGTTGTGGATAGCTTATTCATAACCAAGTCATCATTTCTTACGCCATTTCTTACTCGTAAGTGGTTTATTTAAGTACATGTAATAGTTCAGTAGAACCTGTCTAACGTGACCACTTAATGAATAAACATGTTTGTCTTTTAAAACAGGGACTTGCTTAAAGCAAGTCGAATGATTGAAGGTTAGTTCAGACGAAAGTATGCAGAAAGATCCCACGTTACCTTTCTGCATAACTTACGTCTACATTAAACTTCCGCATGGCTTAACCCTTTCTTATATATAAAGGCATTTTCACGCATTTGCAATCAGAGTAGACCCAGATCAGACGGCCCCAACAGTAGCCGTCTGATCAGGGTCTGTTCTGTTTGCTTATGAAATAATAATGTTGTAATTATGCAGGGCCTACCAATACCAACAATTCATGCCTATATATGCCATAGCAAAATAGTGCTAATTAATATTCATGATGGCATTATTTCTTACATGAATATTAAACAGAGACAGTGTTATACATATTATTATAATGCTACGTGACATGTTTCAGTGGCGCAGTGCCCTTAACTCTAAACTCTAAACTATCCAATGAAGTGTAAAAATGTCTTAGACTCGGCCCAAATGGTAAATAACTTTTCAGTAAGGCGTTTTGTGACGTTATGTGTTATCTTACTCTTGCGTAAGTTGTGGCGTCACATTTTGTCTTTTGTTTTCGATGCGTGTGATTGAGTATAAGCTCTGACACATTTTGACAAATACAATGTCAGTGCTGAGCAGATAAAGAACTAGTTTGTGAAGGCCATGTATGTATTAGTGAGCCCGCACTTTATTTGTCCTCCTGGTGTTGTTGTGTGTGTTGTGAATGTCCTTCTTGAATTCTGTTCTATTGTAACACTACAATATACATGTATGTGACTAATGAATGATAAAGATGCTAAACGTGACCGGACTGACTAAAGACTTCCAAATTGTTTGGGTTTAGATATGACGCCGGGTAACTCTGCGTATCATCAGGGCCCATGCTTATAAAACTTTTAGTTGAGTCTGAGTACGTTCTCAAGTTTTTGATTGGTCAGATTTGAGCCTTTGGCTCAAATCTGACCAATCAAAAGCTTGAGAACTCAAATCTGACCAATCAAAAGCTTGAGAACGAAACTCAGACTCAACTAAAAGCTTTATAAGCATGGACCCAGGAGCCAAGGTGGTCGACATGCTGATCAGGTCCCGATATTATAAAACGTTTTGCTTGAGTTTGGGATCATTATCAAGCATCTGACCAATCATATACTTAAGAATGATCAGAAATGCTATAGCTTTGGGCCCATGTTCTTCTTAAGGCCTAATAAATGGTAGGCCTACTATATAATCAGTTTTGATTACCTTAAAACGGTCATCGGCAATGTCGAAACCGTTCATGGTCGTGTGTGTATGTCATAACTATTTAAAATTTGTTTCATTTCTTCCTTTTTCAGATTATTGGGATAATAGTGGTGTTTTGTCTGTGTGCTCGTGTACAGGGAACTGATGATGACGATGATGCTGATGACGTATAGTGACGGCGCCACGTGACCGTATGAGGTCACAGTCATGAATTAAGTTGTATTGGAAAGTACTGAGTAAGATTTCCAGGTTCAAAGGGATACGTTTGTTCAAATTCATTCCTCATGTGACGTCACAAGGTGATAGTCACATGACAGTCATGTGACATTCCGTCCCAGGACTGCATTTTCCAAAACAAAAAAGACATACGATAATGACGTATTTAGTATTCACATCAGCATTGAAAGGACGCAAGCAGAAAAAGTGCGATGCCCACATTCTAACAGAAATAGACTGGTATTGAATTGTGTCAGTCGCGAGAAAACTTGAAGTGCAGGAAGTGTCAGATGGAACATGCAATGTCTATCAAATATAGCATTTCATTACAGCTCTGAGGATTATCACTAGCTTAAAGCAGATCATCGTCATATTAAACACGTATTGTGTCCTGTACTATGTGGTTTTATGCATATCTTATGTGAACATTCCAAACATGGTCTACACGTTGGTCGAACGACTGTGGTATGTTGCGATGTACTAGTGTTGGGACATGTGAGGACTGAGGAAAGAGTCTGAAATATTGACGAAATGAAATAGAAATTGTGTATTACGCATGATTGCATGTAAGATACAGTAAAATCTCGATTATTCGATTTTTTGGTATAGAAGAATTTGGACCCTTTTAGGCAGGTGGCTGCCTAATGCATGGTGAAAGTCATGGTTCATGACCTTCACCATGCATTACGTTGCCACCTGTCTTAAAGATCGATAATGATACGTATTTTAGTGTTCAAATAATCGAGATTTTACTGTATACGATTAATTTGAGCAAACGAACAGAGACGTTTTTGAAGCAAGCGTGACCGGGAATGAATATAGATAGTAATACCGTGCTCATGAATAGCCAAACACGTTCTAAGAACCCTTGGGATATAGTAAAACATTTCTACAAGAGGCGTTAACCTTTTACCCCATGGAGATTCATATGATAACTAATAACATTATGAATATTAATTAGGTTAATTATCATAATGGCATACGAACACAAGAATTTTGTCGAGGAAAGAAACTGTATAATCAGATATATGCATGTATCATTTTATAAACACACAGAGCAGACGTTGGTCAGGCGATTCTTACAGGAGCCGTCTAAACTGGGTTTGCTCTGTTTGCTGAGACGTGTACGTGGAGTAAATGGTTAAACATATATCTAATATGGGAGATGCGTTATTTGGTCTGCATCTAGCAGCAGTCCCATTTTAAAAGGTAACACGTTTTCTTTATTGTGAGAGTTATGGAGATGTTCTATTGTGTATGCATAGAGTAGTATAAACTCTAATTGGAAATATCAGGCATTCAAAGTTTGGATCACCTTAACGTATAAGCGATAGTCACAAACACCTTAAGATCCCCCTCAGGTCGAGAAACGAGTAACTAATGTCCTTTGCAAACAGTGTAAACCCAAATGATAGGGCTCCTGGATGAGGACTCTCATCAGGATCTGCACTGGTTCTCATCACCGAATATTACCTGTAAGATTGACCCGTTTGGAAGTGTTGGATTAGTCCTTTGACTTTTCAGTGTTGAAAGGGATATTAATGCCTACATTAAATATCCTTGAATTTGTAACCAAAACCCCGGTATGGGCAATCCCCTAATAAAGGTTTCAAACACATTTGATTAGGACACGAACAGCGGAACGGCGTGCACAAACTGTTTAATTTCTAAACCGTAACCTATTCCCTCCTACCAATGCATTCTGACGTCTCCATAGGCCCATATATCACTTATTGAAACCATTGTGATAAATAGAGCATTTGCTCCATAGGATGATATATTTACGCTTTAACCTGATAGCAACTCATTCTGTCATCTTCTGCAAACATGGAAGACCCAGGTCCGACGGCTCCTTAGAGACCGTCTGATCTAGACGTGTTATGTTTGCTGATGAAATAATATAGATCTGATTGCAGTTTCTGTCATGATAAAATGTTTTTGTTCATACTGAATGATTTGGGTTTGTTAAAATAGAATAATACAAAAGTTAGACCCATTGCATGCGATTGTTTGAATGCCCTAAGAGTTGGTATATGTTTAGGCCTACTCTTCGTAGTTGGTCTTCAGTTAAACTTAATGTTCTAATGAGAGGTAACTGTGTGGAACATAATGTGTTAAAGACTTGCTGTCAATGGATGTTGTGATGTACGTTACAATGTCTCTGTTTGATATGCTGTATACCAACCACTTTGTCTAGACCAAACAAATCAGCACCAATTTGCTCATCAGGATTGCGATGTTTCCATGTGTTGTATAGCAATTTGTATATAGAGTCAGAAACAAGCAATGTAACATGTTGCTGCTTTTTCTGTAGCGCAAGAGAGCTGCAAGTGTTTTTATATTGATTTTGTAATATTCGCTAGGGCATGTTGAATTCATTTAAATTCCATCTAAGCTCGTTATTCATTTGCGTATGCACGGATATCATGGTATAATAAGGACTTTGATACTACATGACTGTGTTGATATATGTATCTAGTATGAAGGTGTTGATATATGTATCTAGTATGAAGGTGTTGATATATGTATCTAGTATGAACGATATATACAGTTGAACTTCGATAACTCGAACTTCGGGGGACCATGCAAATTACTTCGAGATAACAGAGGTTCGAGATAACCGATTTCTTATCTGAACAATTTCTCAAGTTCAAAGCTTAATGCGGGTCTAAGGTAATGCTTTAAAATAATGCATTACTTTCGACCTCCGTTAAAGGCATTTCGAAATGAATATTGACCTATTAACCCCATGCTGTGTATTTTGGGTGCTCGCTCTCTGGCATCTAATACATAAATTGATAAGGCGGGGTACTTTTACAGAGGATGAATGTATAATTGCATAACTTTATCTCTTATGACCATTGACCCTGACTTGACCCTGCAGGAGAACGCAAGGGAATCAATAATCAGCACAGCTGGACAATGTGATTTTTTTGGGTGTGTGTGTGTGGGGGGGGGGGGTCACTTATGAAGATCACAGTTAGGGGTTGTGATGTGGTAAAGGTCTCGTGATCTAATGGCCCACATCTCAACTACTAACTGTGATCCAATGCGCGATAATGCACCGCTACGAATTTGTTATTTCGATTCTAACACGACTTTTATTTTAAAAAAAAATAAATAATAATAATAATACTTTTCCCGGAGAATACGGCAAAATCGGAAACGTTGTCAGTAGTTACGCCAGTTTTGCTTTTACATTTACTCTACATAGCTTTCACCCGTGATGTTGTACGAGTAAAGTGCCAATTCCAAGTCAAAAATGCTTCATCTTTCACATTGAAGCGAACAGCTATACCATTTACATCATGTCTGCACACATCCATACCAGAGTCACCGTGTTTACAGATTTAGAAATGTGAAATTACATTTGACTGTATGTGGTTGAATTTTATTCATAACTTTCGAGTGTGGGGAAAATGGAACAGCCAATCGAAATATTGTTTCTCGATATTCTTGGTTTATATGCCATAGGTTCAAAGTCGTGTTAGAATTATGCGTAGGGATATATTTCAAAACAATTCTGTATTGCCAATTTTAGAACAACTGACCTTTTACTTCAGGTTATCTCGAAGTTCGAGTTATTGAGTTTGAGATATCGAGGTTCCACAGTAACTTACAATGATTTACCTGCAAGGTGAAATACCTTCTCTACTATTGTTTAACCTTTTACCTGATGAATATTCATGTTAGAAATTATAAATGTATGAATATTAATTACCTGATGTCCTATTATAGCATTAAGAACAAAAGAAAGTTTGAGCATGCAGAAACTGTAGGATCCGCGCTATACAATTCCGTAAGGTAACAGAGTCGACCCTGATGAACCAGTCCCTATAGCAAATTATTGATCTGGGTCTTCTCCGTTTGCACATATATAAAAGGTGTCCCTATTATACAACCGTCTATCATACAGGGTTCTGTTGGGCGTACTAACTTATTTAAGATTACGCCATGAAAACCCTACTGACTAGGTTGGTTTTTACTTAGTTATTGTTTTTTGCAGCATTTTCATTTTTCAGTTTCAAAGAAAATATTAGGTTGGGTTATATTTCTAATTAAAATCAGACACCCTTATTATATACCCTTCTATGGCTAAATAACGGTAAGATTATATTTTATTACAACTTTTCTTTCTTTTGCAATATAACGCTTGTACCACCTGGTGGCACGAATCGCTTTAGCCTTCTTCTGGTACAGTAAAAAACCCGCTAATGCGACCACCTAAAAGAGATATATTTCTGGGAACTAGGTGCAGGTGTTAGCTTAATGCAGGACAAAAGCAATGCAGAACGCTCCTAGAGGAGCTTTCTGCAATACTTTTGTCCTGATTTAAGCAATCACCTGCTTATAAAGACATTCATGTTTATTCATTAAGTGGTCGCATTGGAGGGGTTGTACATGTTTATTCATTAAGTGGTCGTATTAGAGAGTATCTACTGCATTTGTGATCTGACTCACACTTGCAAACAGCGTTGAACCTGATGTGACACATTGTAAGTCAGCTTTTCTCATCATGATTCAAGCTTTTGATACTCGGTCAATAGTTTCTCGAAAGCGTACTCGAACTGAAGTCATCCAAATTGTTTCAGACTCAAATTATGTTTTACGGCATATGTGTCAAGTGACTGGCTCTGTGTCATACGATGACATGGTAATATGGAAGCACTAGATAAAATATCACTGAAAAATCACGAATCCTGGTACTTCGCCTTTATCCATCTATCCGTGGCATGACGTGCATTTGCAAATAGCTTGCATGCAGCTGAGATGCCGAGTCACTCGACGTCTCAACAGGATCCAAGCTGTTTGACACTCGGTCAATATTTGTATCAAAAGTTTGATCGCACCGGAAGTACTTGTATTGCATCATCTCTAACTTTAAGGAGACATTATATTTTCACTTCGGGGTCAGGGTTTAATATCTTGGCAACGTTCAATATAAATCATCGCGCTCATCATGATAAACTGTATAGCATCAAGGTTTTGTTTAATTCTTCCGCTGTCAAATTCCGTCGTCTGCAACATTTTTCGTCTGCTACAAGTTTCATTTTTTATCTTTCTTTTTTTAAAAAAAACACCGTCATAATAACAAATAGTTAGGATCCTGATGAGACGCCGAGTTACTAGGCGCCTCATCTGTATCCAAACTGTTTGCAGAGGCAATTGAAGAGGCGACACTGGCAACGAAAGAGTTCAACGAGCAAAAACATGTCTCCATGGTGATAAGCAATGCAGTTTCTGCCATCAGTATGGCATTTGTAACCAAAAGAAGGTACACTTCACTACATTTATTTCTAATTAACACTAAATGCCCTGAATAAGGTATGGCGGTTTCCTATTGACTTTGTTTAGGCTCTATTAGATCTATTTCAAATTAGGAGAAGCAGTTTTACATGTTTTTACATACATGTATACTATTCATTATATGGCTGCTTAATGCGTGTACAATAGAACCTGTCCTAAGCGGCCATCAATTGAGTATAGGCATCTTAAACAGCTTGTGGTTAATGCAGGCAAAAGAAATGTATATGTATTACTTTGACCTGCATTAAGCTTCCACAAACCCTTAGTTAGACCTTTTTGTGATGGCCGCTTAACCCATTCCCTCATATTGACGACTTTTGACGACTCTGTAGAAGTCACTTTGTGAAACCATTGTGATAAATAGAGCATTTTCTCCTATAGGAGCAAATGCTCTATTTATCACAATCGTTTCAAACTACAACATTCTAAAGTTTTCCTTTTCTCTAGTTAATGCTCCCTTTCGGTAGATTTATTCAAAGGGATTGAATATAAAAATAGCCCATGAGGTAATGGGTTCAGACAGATTCTACTGTAAGTTTCATTTTAAATCCCGGTTATGACTGAAAATGCATCTCTTATTGGCAGCACATTTTGTTTTAAAAATTAAGTTTTACCTTTGCGCGTAAGTGACAGTGTGTTCACGTTTTCAGTTAGAAGAAGTTTCCTTTGCACTTGTATTCTAAACTCGATGTTTTGTAATAGGGGAGTGTAATATAACTTGAAGCCATTCAAGCAAGATTTTTCCCTGCAATTTTTATCCCCTAGGGTACTTTGATAAAGTCCAGATGCAGAAAAAATCGAGTTCCTAATTTAATTTGTCATTTTGAATTTCTGCTAGATAACAAGGGAATGTCCTTAGAACATTTTTTTTTTGTTTTAACACCTCTCTGCCACCTAACGCGCGTTTGCAAACAGCTTGGATCCAGATGAGATCCAATCATTAGGATCCAATCTGTTTGACACTCAGTCACCAGTTTCTCCAAAGTTAAATCGAATCGGAAGTAGTCAAATTGCAACGGATCCAACTTGGAGCAGACTATTATCAAGGTCTGCTCTGTGTGCGTATGGCATGGTATAGATCCAATTCTACAGGTTTTGCCAGTAAAAATGTAACATTATAAAAATTCAACTAATAAACATTCATGATGTCATTATTTCGTACATGAATATTTTACAGGTCAATGGTAAAGGTTTTGTAGTTTAGATTTTTAAACGGAGACAAATGTGAGGAATGCATTGGCGATATCATAGTTACAAGTGGTGTATATTAAATGTTGGAATGCGGAAGACACAAGTGCTGTCATTTACAAACAATGTAGACCCGGATCGGAGGGTTTCTCTTGGATCAAGATTTTCACTGTTTGCCATTTAAAATCCTCTAGCACGCTTATACCTTTTATACTGTGTGGATCGATGAATGAGAAGCAGTGCAAATTACTTTGATAGCTAATTATTTAAATGTTTATATGAACAACTTAAATGAATACATCTGTAATTAGGGAAGACATGTTTGTTAACTTAGGTCAAAGTTTGACCGTAGATATTATGGTCAGTATCAAAGCGCACATTACTTTAAACTAAAAGTAGCCTAAAGACAAAAATAGAGTAAGAATGTCTTCATAGTTTATTGTACATATTAAACAACTTATTAAATTCTATGTTATGTTTTTCCTTAAAAGGTTTACAATTTAGCACACATTGTTTAGTACGTCTTACTTCAGGACATCAACTGTCCATTGGCTATTCTGCTTATCGAATGGAAAAAAATGAATTTTATTTACTTAGGTTACTTGTTGACATTTAATTCAATGTATATACATTTAAAGATGTCGCTTAAACTAACACTTTTGTGACGATTGCAGATATGGTTATCTACAACAGGTTTGTTAATTTGTTGGTTTAATTTTATCATTTATAGTTTTTCTTTCTAGTTTAAATTCCGTTTCTTGGGTATAAAATTGTGATGGTGAAAATGTGATATTTGTCAATAATATTTGTATATACATGGATGTTTGTAAACTGTACAAAATGTTGATCAATGGCCACGCGGACTGGTTTGGTACATTGTATAGTTTGTTTCGTGATCATGCCGCACGTTAGTTGACAGTACTGTATTTCATAAGGTGTATGAAAGGATGAATCAATGGAAGACATCGAGGCTATAAACCTGTTTGCTGAAGTTCACTCTTAAGCATCTGATTGGTCAGATACTTGAACATGAAGTCGAACTCGGAGTTTTGTAACCTCAGAGTCTAGTGTTGTATAACTGCCAATATTGAAAGATATTCCAATTGTTAATAAAACATTTACAACGTTATAATGTACATAAATGTTTTGTTTGACCTTTGTTTAATTAAATGTTAGCCCTTTACCTGTTACAAATGTCTTTCGCTGTTTTATAAACAAAATAGACCGAACTCAGACGATCACTGTCGGGGTCGTCTAACTAGGTTCTGTTCTGTTTATTTATGACAGCATATAGATCAACAGTTCCTGCAGAGACCAAACAATTATCTGTTAACTCATTCTCTCCTAGGCTATTTTAGACCCAACATTTTTAATCAATCTACCGAAAAGGTGCATTAACTAGAGAAAAGGAAAAGTTTAGAATTTTGTAGTTTGAAGCCATTGTTATAAATAGAGCATTTGCTCCTATAGGAGCAAATGCTCTATTTATCACAATGGTTTCACAATATGAATTTCATAGAGGCGCAAAAATGCGTCACTAGGGGGTAATGTGTTAATACAGGCTTATAAATTTTAAGCTAATAAATATTCACGATCTCATTATATCTTATATTTATATTGATATTTGCATCAGGTAATGGGCTAACCAAGCAGTCCCCAGACGTTTCAAGTTCACCACCATTGCAAACCTTTACACTAGCAACACATTTGTTCAGGGTTATATGTAACGGTGACAATATCTTCTAACGTGTTAACGCGTTACTAACGTTTAACTACATGTAATAACGTTATACATGTACTGACGTTCAGGGTTGTAACCATGTCATATAATTAGGTAGCGTCATTTAAATAGCTACATGATTCTGACGACAGTTCATAATTTAACTCAGTTATGAAATAAAGAGATCATGATCCTACATACATGCGGACATTAAACCTTATCATATCTTTATTTATATAGCAATTGATCATTTTGTAGAATTACTTTGATGGTGTGTTCAGGTGTGGTGATTCATAACATTGCAAACATTGAGTACCACAACACCAGACGCACAAATGAAATGCGCCCTCGCTCACTACCTTCATAGACTGTTCCTTGCATCTTCCACATCACCATCATTTAGAGCACTGCGACAAGTAGTGCCAAAGGATGTAGAACTAAAAGTAACCCATCAAACACCGATTCACAGCAAACGAAGAGAACAGATGTCAGCAATTACTGTTTATAAAAATATCTACCTTCAATATTTATATCAATGCTTTAATTACTAAAGCTACAATTCTGTTTGACTAGTTTGAAGGTAAAATGTATTCAAACACTCGGAATGTTATGTCTTTGAAAGTATAATATTTTATTAAAACCTCTGTACACAAGCTCCTTACTCCCCCTTTCCTTTATATAAACGCATTTCCACGTCGTTGCAAACAGAGTTAACCCCGATCAGACAGCTCCTATTTTGGCTGTCTGATCAGGGTCTGCTCTGTTGGCGTATTGTATGATAATATCTGATTCTACAGGTTCTGTCTGAACCAAATTGTCATGTGTTCATATTTCATTATAAAGAATGATCCAATTAATATCCATAATGTAATTATTTCTTACATGAATATTGAACAGGGAACGGATTGACGTTGGGATGTGTGCATGCCTTTGAAAATACTGTTGACCAATACCAGAACGCTCCTTGAGGAGTCTTTGATCAGGGTCTGCACCATTTGTCATTTAAAATTCTCTTACAAATTATATCCGTTCGTTTTGAACGAAACCTGCTATAAGCGATGATTGACTTTTACACTTTCAAATATAGTGAAATAAAGGGTCAGATTGCAATACCCAACACAAAACCACTTTGGTTTGTGCAAACTTTTCATTCACACTGCAATCAAAACGTGGATGACGTTTTACAATTGAGTTCTGGGTCACAGCCAAAGCTCCAAGAACTGCCAAATTGTACACGCATAATTGATTAATAAATATTTGGCATTCGCGTCCTTTGTTTGTGCAATAAAACTGCATAAAGCAGCATACATGTTTCCTGTTAATAATTGATTTCTTTCTACGTAATCATTCTGGAAACCACATTTGTTTCTGAATATACATATTTACTATTGTCGTCTAGTTATGTCTACATCTTTACCTATTAGATACGCCTCTTAACGCTTTCGCAAAATAGAACAGAAGTCGCCGGGTCTGCAGTGTTTGCTTATAAAGTAATATAATTCTGTACTGACCAACCGTTTCCGTGTTCATTTGCGATTATAAAATAATCTAATTTATATTCGTGATGTTATTATGTATTACATGTACATGAATATTCATGAAGTAAAGGGTTAATTGTGTTTTATACAAATACCAGCTGGTGCAGATGGTGTATTTATTAGATAAACATGTTTTATTCAGCAAACTTATGACGTCTATATTCAATATGTAAGCCTTTACCCTACTGAAAATATCTGATCTGGGTCTACTCTGTTGGCAAATGCGTGAAAAGGTGTGTATACAGATAAAAGGTTAAGCACCTACCTGCCTAAAATTTGAAATCGTTTTTAGTTAACACTTTAATCCATGAATATTCCTTTAACAAATAATAACATTATAGATATTATTTAGATTTATGTTTATAATGACACATGAAGACAGGATTTGCCATGGGAGAAAGTGTAGAATTGCCTATTTCTTCATAAGCAAACAGAGCAGATCCTGTCTTATCTGGCTGTACTTTATTTGCAAAGGTGTATTTATGGCATAAAGCTGTATACAGATCGAAATGATAGCAACTATATAACTGGCCAAATACTGTATAACTCTGATATATACAGTTTACATCCAATAAAATAATAAACGCATAAGTAAACACCCTCTAAACCGGACATTCAATTTAACATAACGTTTGGTCTTGGAGACAAGTGATAGCTTAATGCATGGTGAAAGTCATGCAGAAATATCCTTTATGAGTTTTCTGCATGACTTTCACCCTGCATTAAGCAGCCACCTGCCTAAAAGTATCTATTGGTTCGACTAGAATTCCGGTTTAGAGAGGTTTTACTGGCTGTATATCAAAATGTGATTCGATGTTAGGAATTATGTGTTGACTTAATCAATGTTGTCCTTTACTTTTAATCCTTTACTACATAAAGATTCATTTTGACACCTCACCAAACAGAGTTGACCAAGATCCTATAGGCGCCGTCTGATCGGTGTCTGCTCTAGTTGCTAATGAAATTATATAGATCTGTGTTAATCGTTCTTATCAGGTCTAAAACATTTCTTGTTCATATACCATAAATGAATTGATTTATATATTTATCATACATTATTTCCTATAAAACTATTCATGGAGTAAAGGGTTAAAGGTGAAGGAACTTGTACAATTCTGTACAGATATGTAATAATAGGCTTAGTGAGGCATACAATTGTGTTTAAATGTTTGCAGGTGACAGTTGATAGAAAGCAGCAACGTTAGTCTATCATTTTGTACATATATGTGTATCTGTCTCTGTCATGATTCGCGTTACTGTCGCTTATGTGTGATATGACATATTTGCATGTTTTTGGTAAGAGGTAGAATGCATAGGTCCGCTGTGTTATTGGATACGAAATAACAGCTTAACATAATACGCTAAGTCATTCAGGGTGAGATTAAATAGTGTTTTACACAGAGCAGCTAACGAACCAGAGAAACTCTATCAATAATAAGAGTAGGGCATCGCTACCTGGTTTCTCTGTATCCACTGCACTCTCTCTGGGGGCGTCCAATTAGCCCATAGTTGACAGAAACGGACGTTACGCAACACAAACCAAACATTTACTCTAAGTAACCGGTCACCAACAAGTCTCTCTTCTCCAGCAATTTGCAAGAATCTTGAATCTTGTAAATCAATAGCCACACATGTGACAATCTTGCACAACACCTTTGATCATTACCTGTAATATCTGCTGTCGGTAGTTGTCGACCAGGGACACACATGTACTGTCATTTTCAAACAGAGTAGACCCAGATCAGAGGGCTCCCAGAGTGAAAGGAGAAATTTAACATATTGCAGCAACATTGAAACACCCCTTATCTCGAGTTTTGCACTGAAACACCCCTTATCTCGAGTTTTGCATTGAAACACACCGATCCTCATCTGGAGTTTTACATTGAAACACACCCTTATCTCGAATGTTACACCGAAACACCCCGTTATTTCGAGTTTTGCACTGAGACACCCCTTATCTCGTGTTTTGCACTGAAATACCCCCTTATCTCGATCTTTGCATTAAAACATCCCCTTTATTTCGATATTTACATTGATCCTTTCCCTTATCTCGACCTTTTCCGTGAAATATTTAACTTTTATCTGGACTACTTCTATACGGCCTCTGGTCAAGCCATGCTGATATGCCATTGTGTTTCTATGTTTAATGTTACTAATCGGAATATTACCTGTAGTTAAAGATGCCTAATGGAATGGTGAATGAATGGAATGTTATGAGGTCACAGAATCAGTCAAGTTATATTTTACAAGACTTCATGCATTGGTAATTGTTTACATTGATTCAATAAAGATATTTTATTACAGCATTGTTTGTCTCTATATTTGCCCCAGTCATTTCTTTGGTACTTAACCATTTTCTTCATGAAGTATTTGGTACTTAACCATTTTCTTCATGAATATTCATGTAAGATAAAATAACGTCATGAATATGAATTAGGCTAACTGGCTATAATAGGACATAGACACAGAAAGTTTCTTTCATAGCAGAAAGTGCATAATCATATCTATATTATATCATAAGCAAAACAGTAGACACTGATCAGACGGCTGATCTGTGTCTACTCTGTCTGCAAAGACGTAAACAGGCGTACTTATGGAGTAAAGGGTTAATATAAACCGTAGTGTTCATTAGCAAAACCATTAGCTGAGATTGCAGTTAGTACGTAATTATGCATTGATCTTACGTTCAAACTGTGGCCTAAACGGATACAGACTGATTACTTCTTCAGTTTGATATATCAATGTTTTACATCTCTGATTGTCGAGTACGTTTGATGTTAACTTGACTTGAATCAACAATGTAGACTAGATACATTTCACTTTATAAGTCACGTTAGGTCATGTTTTTTTTATATAAAAGATATATTTTATCGAGACACAAATTGGTAAGCATTAGTCCTTTCACGAGCTTTTCATCTTGCCTTTGGCAATCGTGTAAGAAGGCGTATATAAGGAGTAAATGGTTAATCATTTCCTCCGTAAATACGCCTTACTACGCCTCTGCAAAATTCACCTGTTGAAACCATTGTGATAAATAGAGCATTTGCTCCTGTAGGAACAAATGCTCTATTTATCACAATGATTTCAAACTGCAAAATTATATTTGTTTCTTTTCTCTAGTTAATGCTCCTTGTGGGTAGATTTATTCAAAGTGGTTGGACCTAAAATAGCCTCTAAGGGAATGGGTTAAAGAAAATCCCTACAAAAGCAATCACTTTCCCTATTGAATATTTATGTATTTATGTCAGAAATACTGACACCATCAATATTTATTTGCTAAATTGTTATAATGGCATATGTACATAGAAGGTTTTGGTATTGGTAGAAACTGAAGAGTTAGGTCTGTCTTAATTTCCTAAATAAAAAGAGCAGACCCTTGTAAGACGTCTCCTACAGGAGCCGTCTGATCTAGGTCTATTGTGTTTGCAAAGGCATTCCTACGAAAGAAAAGGTTAACAAACAAAATGGATGTCTGCTAAAACAGAATACAGGTGACTGCTTTTAGTAGATGGCAATTATGTTTTCAGCAATGTTATAGGATTGTATTTATCTACCACATACCTTGGTCCTTTACTTTTAACGACTTTTCAAACAGAGTGCACCCTGAAGGAGCCGTCTCATTGTTGTTTACCGTGTTTGATTATTGAATTATATATTTCTAATTCAGTGTATACCATGGCAAAACAAGCTAGTGTCCATGATGCATTATAAAACTTCAGCTACTAACGACCCATGTATTCATTAGTCCATTATGAATGTTCATGGAGTGGGGTGTTTAAGACCAAACAGTAGGCAGCGATTTCATGGCCATATTATAAAGACGCTCATGTGCATATATACATAAGTGTATTCATTATTTGGTAAAATATCTGCATATATTCGTCATGACAGAAGTGGTCTTCGCTACAGTAAAACCCCTCTAAACCGGACGTTGAATATAGTATGAAGATCTGTCTTGGAGACTGGTGGAATCTTAATGCAGGGTAAAAATTATGCAGAACTTCTTGCATGACTTTCACCCCACATTTAGCAGCATTCTGCCTAAAGGTATCTTAGTTCTTCACCAGAATTCCGGTTCAGATGGGTTTTACTGTATTCTGTTTTGTTACTAATCAAATGATACCAGCTGCAATTCTGGCTAGCAGTGCTAAAAGGAATGACACACATAAATTGACCTTTACGGATGTTATAGGCCTTCCATGATTCGATAATTTAATTACTAGTACAGCAATGTACCGTAAAACCTCGTTCATTCAAATGTTTGGTTAATAAGATTTGAGAACTTTTTTAAGCAGGTGACAGTTTAATACAGACTGAAAGTCGTGCGGAAAGCTCAAGGGGAGCCTATTGTGTGATGTTAAACCCTGCACTAAGCTGTCACTTGTCTCAAAACCGGTAAAACTATAGTTCGATTTCGAGTGCTGAGCCGTGACTGCACTTTTCTATTTATAGAAGTTTCAACCATTCTAATTTATGGGTAAGTGGACAATGGTTTTCACAAGAAGCTCTTAGTAATCGTGCAGTATTGGTATATACAGTAAAACCTCTCTATAACGGCCACTAAATTACATCACGTATTTTGTGTTAAAGGCAGGTGGCTGCTTAAAGCTTTAAGCAGCCACCTGTCCTAAATACCAACTACATGTAATTAACACAATTTAGTGGCCGTTATAGAGAGGTTTTACTGTATATGCTTATTACGTGTCTGTATAACCACAGGTAACTCCGGAACAGATACATGGTTTGTGACGCGTTTTACCTAGATCTACTGATGGACTGATTCTAAAGGTCACAGCTCACGGGTCAAAATCGAACTATACATGTACTTATTTATGTGTTTGAATTAGTGAAGTTTTACTTTAATTTGAACTAATTGCTCACTCAACTGCCACATGAACATAATGTTATGGATAGGAAGTTCAACATGAAAAACTTACGTAATGTTGATGTATTAACCCATTCTCTCCTATTGACGCATTTTGGCGTCTCTGTAAAATTAAAAAAAATATGTCACATTTTGAAACCATTGTGATAAATAGAGCATCTGCTCCTATAGGAGCAAATGCTCTATTTATCACAATGGTCTCAAATTTTCATTTTCTCTAGTTAATGCTCCTTTTCGGTTGATTTATACAAAGAGGTTAGATCTAATAATAGTCTAGAAGGGAATGAGTTAAGGGTTAAATACTAGAACCAGTTCCTGCCGTCTATATATCGGATTACAGTTTCAACCTTATTTTAAAGCGTCTGCAAAGGTCCTGCACAATGATACATTATACTCCATACACAGCACTTATTATTCACAAATCATTATTAACCCTTTCCCTTATGTAAGCGCATTTTGACGCATCTGCAAACAGAGTAGACCCAGATCAGACGGCTCCTATATGAGCCGTCTGATCAGGGTCTGCTCTGTTTGCTTATGGTGCAATATAGATTTGATTCTACAGCTTATGTCTGAGGCAAAATGTCCTGTGTTCGTATGCCATTATGAAACTTAATCTTATTAATATTCATGACGTCATTATTTCTTATATGAATATTCAGCAGGGAAAGGGTTGAATTTGTACAAAAATGTGATAAATGGCAGACAAATGACGTTCATGTATGTTGAATGATCCTAATATACAATTGATAATCATCGGATGGATTTATTCCTTTTCCTCGTAGTAATGCCTTTAAACACCTTTACAAACATAGTCGACCCAGACCACACAGCTAATACAAGAACTGCCTGGCCAGGGTATGTTTGTTTGCACATACAAATTATATAGTTTTGATCCTATAGTTTTTGTCTGGGTCAAAAGTTCATTTGAAAATTATATATCATAATTGTTAAGTTGGTGAATACCCATGATGTGATCAATTTAAGCATAAATATTCATTATAAATATATTTCCACGCATTGGATAATCCGTCTGATCTGGGTCTGCTCTGTTTCTTTGAGGAAGTGTTGAAAAAAGTTAATGTATCATTATAAAACATGCAGCTGATAAATATTCATGATGTCACTATTTCTGACAAGAATATTGAATAGGTAAAGTAGTCAGTAGTCTCCATCGTTCTATGTCCACCTTTGTGTAAATATCAGGAGTTATATACAGTCAACTCGCGTTATAACGACATTCGATATAACGGAATAGTTATTATACTGACATTCATATTTGAAACAAAACATAAATATTAACCCTTCACATGCTGAATATTCAAATGTGAACCTATCCATCACGAATATTAATTATCTGGATCATTTTAAAGTTGGACCAATTGTAGCCTATGAATTATAATGGCAATTACGGTAAACCCACACGAGACTGCTCCTCTAAGACCTGTCTCATATGGGTCTACACTATTTGCAAATACAAACAATATACCCTAATAGCATGAAAACAACAGTTTCAGTGCTACGACACTTTCTGTTAGAACGAACATGGTCGTTGTAACGAGTGTTGGCTGTATAGCTGTAGTAGGGGCAGACGTTGTAACGAGTATTGACAGTATAGCTGTAGTAGGGGCAGACGTTAATCAGTCTACTTTGTCACCTGATACATAACAGCAGTCTAATTACAAAATAATCGATGTTAGTGGAATGTTGCATTCTTGTTATAGACACGGACATATTATACAGTAAGCCAATGACATTTATTTGCATTAACCCGTTACCTCATATAACCGCATTTTCACGGCATTGCAAACAGGGAAGACACAGATGAGATGTGTCTGCTGTTTACTTATGGAATCATGAAAATATGATACTACAATTTGTTTCTCTCATTTCAGCCAAACTAGCGGCAGTGGAAGTAGTTATTTGACATTTGTAAATGAGCCACTCTCTTCTGAGACAGCGTGCCTTATTGCAGAGCATGATTTGTAGATCCAGACCAGCCGTGGCGTCGAAGACTGGTCTGGACAGGGTAATATTAACCATCAAAATATGTAGTAATATAAACTCCGCCTTTCCATACAGCGAAAAATTGACCAGATTTATCACCGACGACTTTATGTCTTAACCCGGTATATATTGTTTGCAATACCACAATAACCATTTTCTCCAGTGAGCGGCAAAAGTATCGCATACTAGTAAAGTCTGATATTGCTATACTCAAGACATGCATTGTGTGTTCATAAGTCACTGTACTAAGCTTCATACTAATTTAAGTTAGAAGACGTTATCCTTTTACTCCAGAGAAACTCTATTCGACATTTATTTCCTTGGTCTGCTATGCTTGCTTGTTGAATGGCATAGCTCTTTTTGTGCAGTTGCTTTCAAAGTATAAATTCCATGTTCATAGTGAATTATAACATTTCACCTAATTAATATTTATAGTCATTATTTGACATAAATATTCATAGAATAAAGGGTTAAAGCAACGGTTTTTAATCCATTACCTCATAGGCTATTTTTAGATCCAACCTCTTTGAATAAATCTACCAAAAAGTACCATTAACTAGAGAAAAGGAAAATTTTAGAATATTGTAGTTTGAAACCATTTAAAGATTGAATTACATTTTTGTTGTGTTCATCGATGTATAAATCCAGACCTGATCACACACAACTTGCATGAATTCCGAAGGAATTCATGCAAGTTGTGTGTGATCAGGTCTGGATTTAATTCATGCAAGTTGTGGGTGATCAGGTCTGGATTTATACATCGATGAACACAACAAAAAATTAATTCAATCTTTATAATTCCATCCGTCTGTCCTTTTAAAGATTGTTACCTGTAGACATAAAAACAAATTTGACATTGGCTATAGTCTAAGTGCTGGGCGTAGGAATTCAATCAATACACATTCTAACAACTATGTCACATTGTGTACTGTATCCTACGTCATAGATGACGTATCATAGACTGTTCTCAACTATTTGACCTAGTTGCAACAAATCGAAGATAACAATAACTAAAAAGCAATAAACGGAATTATTTCAACACATGTCCCAACTTACTACTTTGTCATATTTCCTCGTAATCGAATAACTTGCATAATCCTCATTGGAATTTGGAATCGATCTGTATTTAAGCTCTGAACATAGACCAGTGGAATACGTGTCTAAATCCTCAAAATCTCATGAACAAATCCCTTATATTTTCAATAAAATGCACTCTACACGAAAGTTTACGTTTGATATACAGCCAAGTATTCTCAATTATATTCAAACCCCGATGATTGTGCAGGCCAAGAATTGGATCTACTAGTAGAATGTTATTTCTGGCCTGGTAAACAGCTATCCTACAAGTACGTTTTCTGGGGTCTGCTGTCGTCCTGGATTTGACGGGGAGGTGTCTTGTTATTACTGGCAGAGTGGCCATGCCACTTTGACACTAAGTCTGGTATGTAGCCCTCGCTTTGTTATCTCCAAATCAACACACGGTTATCGCTGCCGATCACCACTTCCATCCGAAAAAATCACTTTATCCCACCTCCCAGAAGTTCATCTCGTCCTTTTCTCTCTACACCATGAGAGCCGCCTGGCTCTGCTGGTTCTTGATATACAATCACTTGCTTTTTACCATAAATTTCATTCTTTACACTTCAAAATACGCGCTCAACAAAACTTCAAAACAACATTTTTCTCCCAATAATTCTACGTCAACATGCATGGTTTCAAGGAATTTGTCTATAAATAGAACTTTATGCATAGTGAAAAGAAGTAGTTCCATAGTGTATCGGCTACTGGTTATCGACTTCATGTAAATAATGGAGCAACGGCAAAGAACCAGCTCTTTACATTCATTGAGAAATGAATGTCAAATTTCAACCAATCAGATTCGGCGATTTTGTGTAAACGTCGCTGGATTGGAATTATTGTGATAAATAGAGCATTTGCTCCTATAGGAGCAAATGCTCTATTTATCACAATGGTTTCACAAAGCAACATTTAGAGAGTCGTCAAAAGTCGTCAATATGAGGGAAAGGGTTGACGTTCAATACATCACAATTACAATAAATATACATCATTCTATTATTTCCGTTTAATTATTGTCATTTTGCTTGCTTGACGTTCTACAATTATGCCTATTGCACTGGATAATATTGCCTACACTGTTTCTCATCGGCTGCTTATTATGATTGTAAATGTTTATATGTTCAGCGCAGCCTAAATAATTACAATGAAGCCAATCTCAAATAACAATACATCAACAGCATATTATTATAGCCAAATTTATCAAAGTCATGCGAGACATTATCTAAATGTACCACTTGATTTGTTTTAAATACACTGTCTAAAATTCACAATGTCTACAATACCTTTGAAAGCTCTTGGTTTCGTTTCCCAAGTGTCTCCTGAATGGGTACATAAGGTTAAAAAAAACCTGTTACTGTATATTTTATATGTTTAGTTATAAACAGCTTTCTTTCTTCTTATTTAATATAATTATACACTTGAAAGCAAACTGCGCGGTCCTCTTACAGAAAGATGCTTACAACCTTTCTGAAACGAAGTATCTGCTGTTCGCGCGTCGTTGTTTCCAATGGGAAACATAACTGAAACCAGAAATAGGTTTAAACCGCTTGCCATATGGATATCCATGTAAGTTGTATTGCATTATGTAATCTGTTTCCATAAATTTATTATTTGATCTATAGCATTTTAAAACTATACAGAACAAACCCGGGTGAAACAATTCCACACGGATGCGTCTTATCTAGGTTTACTTTGTAAACAACTTTACTCTGAGCTAACGTACACTTATTACACTATATAACAGAGAACCAACGACTATGCATGTGGCAATGATCTGTGATAATATTGGTTGCCGTCATATTATGTTGACTGTATTTATGTACATATGTAAATAATAAGTTATATTGAATAAAAGAAGCCTAAGCTTCACAAAAAAAAAAAGAATACACCTAATTAATATTTATAGTCATTATTTGACATGAATATTCATAGAATAAAAGGTTAAAGCAACGGTTTTTAACCAATTACCTCATAGGCTATTTTTAGATCCAACCTCCTTGAATAAATCTGCCAAACCAAAAAGGAGCATTAACTAGAGAAAAGGAAAGTTTTAGAATATTGTAGTTTGAAACCATTGTGATAAATAGAGCATTTGCTCCTATAGGAGCAAATGCTCTATTTATCACAATGGTTTCACAAAGCAACATTTAGAGAGTCGTCAAAAGTCGTCAATATGAGGGAAAGGGTTAACGTTCAATATATTACAATTACAATAAATATACATCATTCTATTATTTCCGTTTAATTATTGTCATTTTGCTTGCTTGACGTTCTACAATTATGCCTATTGCACAGGATAAATTTGCCTACACTGTTTCTCATCAGCTGTTTATTATGATTGTAAATGTTTATATATTCAGCGCAGCCTAAATAATTACAATGAAGCCAATCTCAAATAACAATATATCACTGTTAGTTAGATTTGCGAAAGCCCTGCATAAAAGCTGAAAAATATCACACGATATCCTATGCCATGTTCATTTAATTAACAATGCATTCTAAATCTCTTCTTGTAACGCTTTCTTTAAATGCCTAATATTACATAAATCATTTATTGACACGCTGAAAAGAAGCATATCGCAAGAATACCGATCGAATAAATGATGAAGTAATACACACTACAACGTGTTACATATCCGAGACGCTGACGTTAATCACCGATGTAAATATATTTGTAATTGTACGGCTTGCGTTTAATTTGCGTAACTGTTCGCAATAGGCTGGTTATAGTTTGTTGTACAACAAAAACATAAAAGTATCGGCGAAAACGGTTTATTTTGTATGACAGGGCCATTCTGTTCGATATAAGTTCAAAGTGGCAATTTTCATAAGAATATATAAATATAACTGACATACAATATATAACACCATGTTTTGTGATTTTATTGAATTTGTGCCTTTATCGTAGAGATATTTAACTCCCGAATTCCCGAAATCCCAAAGTAAAGACAGGCAAACATAAGCAAACAGTCTCGAGTAAGATCAGAGGGCTTTTGGATGACCCAGATCAGATGGCTCTTGGATGACCCAGATCAGAGGGCTCCTGGATGACACAGATCAGAGGGCTCCTAGATGAGTTATCTGATCAGGATCAAGACTCTTTGCTGTATCGATGGATATCCATGGATCATACCATTATGTTCTTTCTTTATGTCATTCTCCATATGACAAATGGGTGGGTTCTACTATCTGATTTAGACGAGTTGATTGTAGATAACACGGGGTTTATCAGCTACAGACAGTGTTTTAGTTCCTGTATTGTTATCAGCTACATGTATACATGTCTCTTTCACATGCTCTCTGCCTCTTACACCTGATGATTTGTATGATTAATATTGGTAGAATCCATTTGTCTGCTGTGAAAGCAATTTAATTCTTTTGGCGACAAATAAGTTTCTTCTGCACACGTGTCGTCTGCTGTAAGTATCAAAGTGGGAATTCATTGAATGCCATCTCATAACATAAGTATGATGTCAAACAGTTTAGATCCATATGAAGTACCGGGTTACTCAGCGTCTGAACTGAATCCAAACTGTTTGCCAAGGTAATTGCAGATTTTTCTATTGCAGCAAATCCCTAGGACTTGCTTTCCGGCGACTGTGGCAATGAAGGCATTAATTGGAAACGATAAATCGATTGCGATCGCATGTCACGTACTAGTACAACGTGTTTTTCTCATTCAGTCAACGTAAACGATCGTCAATGTTTTAATTACTACCTGCGATGTCTTATGACATAACTTGCCCATTAGTGTAGTTACATGTTATTCAACATATGCAGCATTCAGAGACCGGTGCGTGAGACTCGGTTTGTAATGGCTGGAAATGTAGTTGTTGTGTAACTGTCATGCCGGTCTGCTTTCGAAAGGCTGGAGTTATGACATCGATGGCGCAAAGAAACTGGGTGAAGCAGAGGCAAGACAATATAAAAAAGTCTCAAGCAAACAAAATATCCTTACGTGTCTCCTTTAGCTTGCTTGGGAAAGAACATTATATTGAAATTTATCGCATAATCGTCGGTGTGGGAGTGTCGAAACAGATTGCCGTAAACCGCGAAAATGCACAAGTGCGTTTGTTGTATTCAAATGAGCAGTTTGAATCGTAAAGGGAACACCTGGAACCAATGAATGACGTCGTTGACATTATTCAATCGTTTGCCAATCGTAGCGATGCATTTGCGTCAACCCTCCTAACAATTGCGTCAGCTATAGCCTGTTTCACTTTATGTGGCAATTTTAACCCTTTCCTCCATGAATATCCATGTAAAGAAATGATGACATAATGAATATTAATGAGATTTATTGTTATAATAGCATATGGACATAGGATCTTTTGGCCATGACAGAAGCTAAATGATCATATCTATATTATAGCATAAGCAAACAGAGCAGACCCTGATTAGACGGCTCTTATAGGAGCCGTCTGATCTGGAATTTCTCTGTTTGCAAAGGCATAGAAAGGCATATATATGGAGTAAAGGTTGGGGTTTAGTGATAAAAAGAATCTTGCATTCGTATTCATTACAAATTGTTTTTATGAACGAGTTTACTAGAATAATGTGACATAACTTTAGCCTGCTGTCGACGCATCGAGAATTGTCCATGGCACACAGTTTGGATCCAGACCAGACGCCTCATCTGGCTGCAAGCTGTTTGACACTCAGTCAATAGCTTCTCAAAATTACATCAGATCTAAATTTGAGTGAACAGTATTCTTCACAGCAGGGTAAGTATTAAAATGAAATTGATTTAAGGATAATTGATAAAGCACGAATTGTTGTGAGTGTTTTTGTTCTTTTAGTTCTACAAAGACGATATACATACCTCACTGCATTCCGGTACCATGTGTATATGTGTTCTGTTTAGGCATGTAACATCGTTGTCAGCGAACATGTACTATTATCGTTCTTAGAAACACTTTACCGCCATCCATTATAACTGTTATTATAGTAATCTTGGTATCAGAGAAAATTACAGTGTTCTAAACATTAACGATTTGTATACACAGGCTGTGAATGATAGATCTGATTAATACTCAGATAATGTTGTTACTCTAATAATGTACCTAGTTAGCGAGCTCTTACTGTCAAGTTTAGGGAAAATTGACATAAATGGCGACATAAACAACGCAAAATTACTCGATAAACCTCTGTTTATATAATGGTTTTTATTCAAAACATGACATTTAATCGGCCTAGAATAAAGAAATGAGTTCTGATTTGCAAAAAAAGCCATGGGAAGTTTGCATATTAAAACATCCACCACGATCATAAATTGCTCAGTCAATACCAAACTATGTTACTATTGAATGGAAATGAATATAAGATGGTTATCTCAAACCATGGTCAAATCATTTAGACCACCAACAGGACTAAGTATGTGTTTGTAAGGCAGGTGGTAGCTTAATACAGGTCAAATGTAATACAAAAAGATCCTATAGGAGCTTACTGAATTACTTTTGTCCTGTATTAAGCAACCATCTGCTTTTCAAGATTCCTGTCTTTTGGCCCCAAATTTAAAAGTGTCGTCTGCAATAATAATTTCATATTAAATATAATTCTATACTAAATAATAAGGTATATTAGTAAAACATTTGATTTTAAAAATCTGTATGCTTGGGCTAAAATAATACAGAAAACAGTGTAGTCCCAGGTCAGATGCCGCCTTCAAAAGGCGGCATCTGACCTGGGACTGCACTGTTTTCAATGGTGCCAACAAAGAGTTAAGACAGCTTCTACTGTACTTGAGAATGATCTGAGGCTCAGACTCCAAAGTGTTATAACCTTGGACCCTGTGGGGTATCTAGGATATACGGGAATATATAACAGATCATACGCCGAAGTGGACCCAACGGAAAATAGAGAATGTTAAAATCGTAGGTCACCCTTTCAGCACAAACAGTAAGTCAGTTAACGCACCTTTCAACGTCGTGATATAAACAATGCCACACATATCTGAATCAGGTCGTCATTGAGAACGACGGAGCACCTCGGTTTCCATCTTAAAAATGAACGCCACTATTATGAAGCGAATGTCGAAAATTATTCAGTGGAATAAAGTTATCCTTTTAACAAGATCATTTAAGCTCTTATTGTAACATTCCATTATCTTATGATTAAATTATCGTTCGTTTGGTTGTATATAAATGTTAACGAAAGTTCATGGAACCAGTTTATCTGATTCAATTAGCTCTTTACTTAAATAACCATGCATCCTTCACCGCATAAATATCCATGTAGGCAATAATGGATGTATGGGTATTAAGTTTAACGATTTTTAACATTTCTCCTTCTTTTCCCATGCCCTGTTGTATAATTACATATACATTCACTGTGTACAAGTATTTCGCTGTGCAATCACTGCTGTGGAGTGCACTGGTTGCACAATCAACTTATAAATAGTGCAGACCCTGATGAGACAGCTCCTGCACTGGGTCTTCACTATTCACAGGTAGGTATATTGACGTGAATAGCAAGCGAATGGTTAACTAGCCCATAACTAGTTCATAATGACCCATGAACAAGGGACTTTATGACAATAGCAGAAACTGTAGAATGCGATCTATATTATTTCATAAGCAAACGGAGCGGACCCAGATCAGACAGGTCCTAGCTGATATGTCTTATCTGTGTCTCATCTGTTTACAAGGCGTTATTTGGAGTACATATGGAGTAAAGGGTTTAATACTAAGAATATATATTTGTATATCAATCAATCAATCAATCAATCAATCAATATATATTGCAACACACTGGCTATAGCATTATGTTCCAACCACGGGCCGTCTCAACAACACATGTAAAAGTATTACGTATTGATTTGATCTCAATAACACTTGTAAAAGCGTCATCTACTGATGCGATCTCAACCACACTTGTAAAAACGTTGCCTTCTGATGTGATCTTAACAACACATAAGATAAAAACGTTACGTACTGAAGTGATCTCAACAACACTTGTAAAATCGTTACCTATATGGATGTGATCACAACATTTGTAAAAGCGTTACCTACTGAAGTGATCTCAACATCACATAAGATACTGCGAGACTACACTCAAAATTTACACTCCAGAAATCACAACATTTGTAAAAACGTTACCTACTGAAGTGATCTGAACAACACTTGTAAAAGCGATACATAATGAAGTGATCTTAACAACACTCGTTAAGGTTTTACCTACTGACGTGATCTCAACAACACTTGTAAAAGCGGTACCTACTGAAGTGATCTTAACAACACGATCATGTTAACGCTTTACTGGTAAAGTTGTACATGAGATCCGGTGATATGTGCCACTGTACGTGGGTTAACCGTTGTTTTCAAATACGGAAGTTTCAAGGTGGAATCGTCTATCATTAGAGCTGTAACAGTTTTCTGTATATTGTTCGTACTGCATTTGAAAAGATTTCGGAAGCGCAGGCAGGGTTTAGAAAAGGTTATTCGACAATTGATAATGCTTTTGTATTGTATTCATTAATTAATAAATATTTATGCAAGAAAGGTAAGAAAATATATGTAGCGTTTGTGGATTTCAAAAAGGCATTTGATTCAGTAAACAGGCATAAATTATTTCAAGCTTTACAAACTATTGGTATCAGAGGGAAATTGTATTTAGCCATTGCTGGTATATATAAGTCAGTCAAGGCATCCGTCCGAGATCGAAATGTAACGACAGACGCATTTGAGTGTCCTTTAGGCGTCAGACAAGTATGTAAATTGAGTCCTATATTATTTTCTATCTTTATAAATGAATTGTCTGAATCTATCCATAATGGTGGTACACATGGTATTCAGTTAACACCGGAACTGATTGAAATTTTAATATTATTATTTGCTGATGATGTAGCTTTAATAGCAGATACGGTAAGTGGCTTACAACGGCATTTGAATGTTTTAAATAGTCATTGTATAGAATGGAAATTGAATGTTAATTTAGCTAAAACAAAGGTTGTTGTTTTTAAGAATGGTGGATGTGTGTCAAAGCATGAGAAATGGTATTATGGTGGTGAAATGGTAGAAACGGTCAGTGCTTTTACATATGTTGGTGTTCATTTTACAAGTCGATTGTCATTGTTCAAAATGGCCGAAAATATTGCCGTCAAAGCAAAAACGGTATTAGTGAGTTTATTAAACAGCCTGCATGATATACAACCAATGTCATACAGTACATACTTTATATTCTTTGATAGTAAAATTAGTCCAATATTACTTTACGGGTGTGAACTTTGGGGTATTGAGTACATAGAACGAATAGAGAGAGTACATGTATATGCTTGTAAACGTTTTCTAAATGCACCATTAAAAGCTTGTAATTCTGCTATCATGGGTGGTTGTGGTAGATACCCATTGTATATTTCAGCATTTATGCGATGTGTTAAATTTTGGATGCGCATAATTACAATGTCAGATAACAGGTACGTAAAAATGTGTTACAATATGTTGAAATATTATGATGAACGTGGATATAAGAACTGGGTCACTTCATTACGTTTAATTTTGTGTAGCAATGGTTTTGGTTATATATGGTTAAGTCAAGTTGTTGACAATCCTGAATATTTTTTGAATCAGTATGTACATAGGTTAAAAGACCAGTATAAACAAAAATGGCATGGGATGTGTTGTAATAATAACAAATTGCTTTTATACAAACAGTATAAAGTCGAATTTGTGAAAGAGTCATATCTGGATGCCATTGATTTAAAGAAATTTAGAAGTAGTTTTGTAGCATTTAGGTCGTCATCTCATAAGTTGATGATTGAAAAGGGTAGACATATTCATTTGACTAGAGAAGTACGCTACTGTATACATTGTGTTAGTTCCATAGAAGACGAATTACATTTTTCATTAATTTGTCCATTATATGCTGACCTGAGATCAAAATATATACATAAGTATTGGGATTCGCCAAATATTCATAAATTCAAAAGCTTGATGTCTTCTGGAGATAAACTAACGGTTCAAAATTTGGCCATGTTCATACATTATGCAATGAGATATCGCGATGAATTTCTAATATGAATATGAATATTTCATATACAGTTGTGTTTAATACTCAAAGGAGGTGGAATACCACAGGAACTTTTATGTATTATATATTGTATTACTCTGATCACCAGACTATTATAATATTGTAACATTGTGTTCACAACTACACCTGATACATGATTAGTTTTGTTTGTATGTACTTATATGTGTATGGGCCGGTGCCCTATGATGCGAAATAAACTGAAACTATAAACTGAAACTAAACTGCATTAAGCTACCACCTATCTCTAAGGCCCTATATCAAACCACGTGTTGGTGGTCGCATTAGAGAGATTTTACTGTATATGTACATTGAAAACGTAAACATTCTTAAACTTTTGGGGGAAATGTAGGCGAAAATCTTTAGCGAGTGAACCTGTGCCCAGCATCCTAATGGCTAATCAATTGTTGCCATGGTGACGTTTGGAAAATTAGATGTCGCTTTGTTCATTACAGGTTATTTTTGCAGGTCACTGTCCCCTAGTTTCCTTTAATGTATATACATGTATTATTGCAATGTTGTATGTTTATATACGAGAGAGAAACGCTAAGAGTAATTGCCATGTCACACCCTGTTATTGAAAGAAATATCATGTCGAAAAAAAAATGTTACAATGTGATTGATTTAACAACAAAACCATATTGTTTCATAAACAAATTTAAATGGGGAAAATGGTCGCTGCGAAAGGGGGAAGTGAGGTGCAGTTCGTGCAAACACAATCTGTAGTCTGTGTGATCTACCCTAACTACTCTACGTATTCGGAGACCCAGTCACCTCTCTTCATCGGGTGTTAAACGCATTAAGTCATTCTGGCACCATACTATAGGCTAGACTGACCATAACAGCAATAATACAGTAGAACCCTCTAAACCGGACATTTAATTTAATATAAATATCGGTCTTTGAGACCAGTAGCAGGTTAATGCAGGGTGAAAGTCATTCAGAAAGCTCCTATAGGAGCATGACTTTTACCCTGCATTAAGCAGCTACCTGCCTAAATGTATTTACATTCTCCTCTACTAGAATTAGGTTTAGAGGGATTTACCGTATAGAGCTGATTAAGTTCTAAGTTATGGCTGTCTTTATAAGCAGATGGTTGCTTAATTCAGGCCAAAGGTAATGCAGAAAGCTCTGGTAGAAATTGTTGAATCCTACCTATAGTATTTCATTTGCAAATAGAACAAACCCTGACCTTGGTCTACTCGGTTTTCAAAATCGCTAAATGGCATATCCATGGAGTAAAAGGACAAATGCAAAAATCATTAGAGCGCATTAACCCATTACTTCATATGCTATTTTTAGATACAGCCTCTTTGAATAAATCTACCGAAAATGAGCATTAACTAGAGAAAGGATTTGTTTTAGAAAGTTGCAGTTTGAAACCATTGTGATAAATAGAGCATTTGCTTCTTTAGTAGCAAACGGTCTATTTATCACAATGGTTTCACAAAGTGACTTTTACAGAGTCGTCAAAAGTGATGGAATGGGTTAAACACGGCGTTTGTCAAGTTTTTAATAATATCATTTAGTAGCTTGGGCAATGCTCAATTATTTGGCAACCCTTTTTATATCCTTTTCAATGAAACGTTATTATCGAAATCGAAAACATGAATTATATTAATATTTAAATTATGTTTCAAGCGATCTACGTTTTTGCACTGCACGGTATTAAACTTTCGCATCTAAATAATGTGTTTTTACCACGATTCTTGCTTTAGAAGACGTATATTGAACTCACTGCTGCCGGACTTGATGGAGAAAAAGGATGCCGTCGGAGAGCCAGAGTCCCAGGAGGATGTAATTTGTCAGTTTGGGTTGATTGAATTGTTATGAGAAGAAAATTTCCAATTACCCATTTCGCTGCCAATGGCGAACATGTTCTCGCCTTTGCGGACAGTTTGCATCCAGATGAGACACTGATTAATTCGGCATCTCACCAGCTTACAGATTGTAAAATAGATCTACTTATGATAAAGGAGTTTGAAAAAAGAGAAGGGAATTAAACAATTGCACTTGTAGAAGACGATGTATTTTGCAGACGACAATGTGTGGCATCGAAAATATTGAGCCCAGAAAATGTGTTCACAATATCAGCAGCAAATTGTGTTTAGTCCGATTTTGATCTGGAATATCATTCACATGTTGAGTCTTAACCCTTCGCTTGCTAATCGCGTCAATATACCTACCTGTAAATAGTGAAGACCCAGATGAGACAGCTCCTGCAGGAGCTGTCTCATCAGGGTCTGCACTATTTACAAGTTGATTGTGCAACCAGTGCACTCCACAGCAGTGATTGCACAGCGATATACTTGTACACAGTGAAGATATATGTAATTATACAACAGGACATGGGTAAAGAAGGAGAAATGTATTTTAAAATTCAGCAAGCGAAGAGTTAAGTTGAGCTGGACCCTCAATGGTCGGGTAGCCCTCGCGGCTGTGGGTGGAAACCCCGCTTGGGCACTTGGAGTTTCATGTGTGGAAGCCTCCCAACCGAATTGCAGTATGTCAGTGGTTCTATCCAGGTGTTCTTCTGTGCATTAATATGATCTGTGCAACTGGTTTAGTGCACATAGTAAAAAACCATGTGGGGTCTTCCTACACCCATTATCTGTAGACATTGCGTTATGAAAAAGTGTTAAAGCGACTTACAACCCCAACATATTTTTCAAAAAAAAAGTTACTTTGAAGCCCGAACTTCAAACCCTATAAAATAAGTTAACCATTTATTTACATGTTTGTCTACAAGTTGCCCCGCCTGCGAAATTGTGAACACCTGACCTCATTTGAGTTTTAGACAAATAGCTTTACAATGATTGACGTGCATCAGTCATGTTTCACTGTGTGTTTGTTCATCTTTAGGGTGGTCGCTTTGAAAGTGATTTACTATATTTTAAAACATTTATAAAACATATATATTATACATTTTACTCTATGTTGTTACAATTTACAATCGCAGCTAATTTTGCACCATACTCTGCCTCGTAGACACGACTTTTGATGCATTTACAAACATAGTAAACTTAGATCAGACGCCTGATTATGATCTGTTCTGCTTGCATGTGAATACTAAATACTTAATTCACCTGTTTCTGCTATGGTTTGTCATTATAAAATTAAGCTACCTAAGACTTTCCCTCACATTTACCACTTTTGACGACTCACTTTGCGAAACCATTGTGATAAATGGAGCATTTGCTCCTATTTTCTTTTTCTCTTATCAATGCTCCTTTTCGGTAGATTAATTCAAAAATGCTGTATCTAAAAATAGCCTATGAGGTAATGGGTTGATATACAGTCATTATGTTGGGTATTCATGAGGTAAAGAGTGAATTGTAATTAGAGTTGAGTTTAGTCTTATATCATCCCACACCCTTTTGATCTAATGATCTAAGTGTAACCCTATACAATACGACAATGATATACCTTCATTATACACACATACTTCGTTCTTTGTTGAATGTGGCTGTAAATATTAATAGATTCATCACTGTATTCATTGTCATGAGTCATTTAGGCAAGCTAATTACTACCACTGTTTGATCAGCTGCATGTGATATCATTGCACAGACATTAATGATGTGCAAAGTAGTTGCAATTAACGAGAAATGCGTTTTCCCTGTATGTCCTTGTATTTGTCAAACCTATATATAATGTGAAAATACTAATAAGAAATTTTGTATCCGTAAAGGAAAAGAAAAACACACTAAAAGAACATCGCGAATGGATGGCAAACTGAAATAAAGCCGGAAATGAAAACAATGGTAATAAACTAATGACTAAACATTATGTCAAATCTAATTACAGGAAAAACCAATGTAAAATTTTAGCCAAGTTCCGTAGCTGTAACCTTCCTCTAACAATTGAAACGGGAAGGTACACCTATGGAACGCCGTAGCTGTCTTCTGTTGTCACATTCCTTCTTGTCTTGTTCAAATTCAGGCTTGTCATGTCTAAAAACCGTGCAATTATGTCGAAACACTCTGTGAACTTGTTTACAGAATGTCTTATTATGTGCAACACCTATGTTATTATGTAGCAAAGAAGTCTCATCTTGTTAAAGAGCATTGTGAACTTGTCTGTATAATATGTTATCATGTTAAGTAGCAATGTGAACGTGTCGATATAATATGTGATCATGTTGAATGTACGTGTTGTCTTGTCCATATGTAGTGTTGACTTGTCAAATTTATGTCTTATTATGTTAAAAGGCTATGTTATTATGTTACAAAAATTGGACATGTCAACACTACATACTGACAAGACAACACGTGCGTTGAACATGATAACATATTATATAGACAAGTTCACATTGTTCTTTCACAAGATGAAACTACTTTGTTACATAATAACATAGCATTTTAACATAATAAGACCTAAGTTGGACAAGTCAACACTATATATTAACAAGACAACACATGCTTTTAACTTGATAACAGATTATGTAGACAAGTTCACATTGTTCTCCAACAAGACGAAACTACTTTGTAACATAATAACATAGCAGTTTAACATAATAAAACCTAAAACAGACAGGTCAACATTACATATTGACAAGACAACACGTGCGTTTAACATGATAACATATTATATAGACAAGTTAACATGCCTCTTTAACAAGATGAAACTACTTTTTGACATAATAATATAGCAGTTTAACATAATTAGACATACATTGGACAAGTCAACACTACATATTGACAAGACAACATGGGCGTTTAACATGATAACATATCGTATAGACAAGCTCACATTGCTCTTTAACAAGATGAAACTACTTTTTGACATAATAACATAGCAGTTTAACATAATAAGACATACATTGGACAAGTCAACACTACATATTGACAAGACAACATGGGCGTTTAGCATGATAACATGTCGTATAGACAAGATCACATTGCTCTTTAACAAGATGACACTACATTTTAACATAATAACATAGCCGCTTTAACAAGATGACACTGCTTTTTAACATAATAACATAGCCGTTTAACATGATAAGACACAGTTTGGACAAGTCAGCACTATATATTGACAAAACAGCACGTGCACTTAACATGATAACATGTCGTATAGACAAGCTCACATTGCTCTTTGACAGGATGAAACTGATTTGTAACATAATAGCATAGGCCACA
Source organism: Azorinus chamasolen (assembly GCA_963576725.1). Taxonomy (NCBI): domain Eukaryota; kingdom Metazoa; phylum Mollusca; class Bivalvia; order Cardiida; family Solecurtidae; genus Azorinus; species Azorinus chamasolen. Next base: position 86,866,898 of record OY755243.1, on the reverse strand, counting down.
GACATAGTAAGACACTGATTAAACAAGTTAACACGACAGGTAGACAAAATAACACAAAAGTGCGACATAATAGCACATTTTTTCAGCATAATAGGAAGCCGTATGGACAAGACAACACACTATTTTGACAAACATGCTCTAGACAAGATAACTTCACTTTTGAACATAATAACAATATATTTTAACATAACAAGGCGTTGTTTGGACAAGTCAACACCACATATTGACAAAACAACACATGTATTTACCATGATAACATATCATATAGACAAGTTCACATTGTTCTTTAACAAGATGAATCTACTTTGTAACATAACAACATAGCCGTCGTCCATAACAACACAATTCACGGGCAAGTTAATACAGCGCTTTGACATAATGATACGGCGTTTCGAGATGACAGCATTGAAATAGACAAGTTTACACAGTACTTCGACATAATAACATGACGTTTAGACATGATAACACTGAATTTGAACAATACAAGAAGAAATTCGACAACAGGAGACAGCTACGGCGTTCCATATTATGGAACGCCGTAGCTGTCTTCTGTTGTCACATTCCTTCTTGTCTTGTTCAAATTCAGGCTTGTCATGTCTAAAAACCGTGCAATTATGTCGAAACACTCTGTGAACTTGTTTACAGAATGTCTTATTATGTGCAACACCTATGTTATTATGTAGCAAAGAAGTCTCATCTTGTTAAAGAGCATTGTGAACTTGTCTGTATAATATGTTATCATGTTAAGTAGCAATGTGAACGTGTCGATATAATATGTGATCATGTTGAATGTACGTGTTGTCTTGTCCATATGTAGTGTTGACTTGTCAAATTTATGTCTTATTATGTTAAAAGGCTATGTTATTATGTTACAAAAATTGGACATGTCAACACTACATACTGACAAGACAACACGTGCGTTGAACATGATAACATATTATATAGACAAGTTCACATTGTTCTTTCACAAGATGAAACTACTTTGTTACATAATAACATAGCATTTTAACATAATAAGACCTAAGTTGGACAAGTCAACACTATATATTAACAAGACAACACATGCTTTTAACTTGATAACAGATTATGTAGACAAGTTCACATTGTTCTCCAACAAGACGAAACTACTTTGTAACATAATAACATAGCAGTTTAACATAATAAAACCTAAAACAGACAGGTCAACATTACATATTGACAAGACAACACGTGCGTTTAACATGATAACATATTATATAGACAAGTTAACATGCCTCTTTAACAAGATGAAACTACTTTTTGACATAATAATATAGCAGTTTAACATAATTAGACATACATTGGACAAGTCAACACTACATATTGACAAGACAACATGGGCGTTTAACATGATAACATATCGTATAGACAAGCTCACATTGCTCTTTAACAAGATGAAACTACTTTTTGACATAATAACATAGCAGTTTAACATAATAAGACATACATTGGACAAGTCAACACTACATATTGACAAGACAACATGGGCGTTTAGCATGATAACATGTCGTATAGACAAGATCACATTGCTCTTTAACAAGATGACACTACATTTTAACATAATAACATAGCCGCTTTAACAAGATGACACTGCTTTTTAACATAATAACATAGCCGTTTAACATGATAAGACACAGTTTGGACAAGTCAGCACTATATATTGACAAAACAGCACGTGCACTTAACATGATAACATGTCGTATAGACAAGCTCACATTGCTCTTTGACAGGATGAAACTGATTTGTAACATAATAGCATAGGCCACAGACATAGTAAGACACTGATTAAACAAGTTAACACGACAGGTAGACAAAATAACACAAAAGTGCGACATAATAGCACATTTTTTCAGCATAATAGGAAGCCGTATGGACAAGACAACACACTATTTTGACAAACATGCTCTAGACAAGATAACTTCACTTTTGAACATAATAACAATATATTTTAACATAACAAGGCGTTGTTTGGACAAGTCAACACCACATATTGACAAAACAACACATGTATTTACCATGATAACATATCATATAGACAAGTTCACATTGTTCTTTAACAAGATGAATCTACTTTGTAACATAACAACATAGCCGTCGTCCATAACAACACAATTCACGGGCAAGTTAATACAGCGCTTTGACATAATGATACGGCGTTTCGAGATGACAGCATTGAAATAGACAAGTTTACACAGTACTTCGACATAATAACATGACGTTTAGACATGATAACACTGAATTTGAACAATACAAGAAGAAATTCGACAACAGGAGACAGCTACGGCGTTCCATATTATGGAACGCCGTAGCTGTCTTCTGTTGTCACATTCCTTCTTGTCTTGTTCAAATTCAGGCTTGTCATGTCTAAAAACCGTGCAATTATGTCGAAACACTCTGTGAACTTGTTTACAGAATGTCTTATTATGTGCAACACCTATGTTATTATGTAGCAAAGAAGTCTCATCTTGTTAAAGAGCATTGTGAACTTGTCTGTATAATATGTTATCATGTTAAGTAGCAATGTGAACGTGTCGATATAATATGTGATCATGTTGAATGTACGTGTTGTCTTGTCCATATGTAGTGTTGACTTGTCAAATTTATGTCTTATTATGTTAAAAGGCTATGTTATTATGTTACAAAAATTGGACATGTCAACACTACATACTGACAAGACAACACGTGCGTTGAACATGATAACATATTATATAGACAAGTTCACATTGTTCTTTCACAAGATGAAACTACTTTGTTACATAATAACATAGCATTTTAACATAATAAGACCTAAGTTGGACAAGTCAACACTATATATTAACAAGACAACACATGCTTTTAACTTGATAACAGATTATGTAGACAAGTTCACATTGTTCTCCAACAAGACGAAACTACTTTGTAACATAATAACATAGCAGTTTAACATAATAAAACCTAAAACAGACAGGTCAACATTACATATTGACAAGACAACACGTGCGTTTAACATGATAACATATTATATAGACAAGTTAACATGCCTCTTTAACAAGATGAAACTACTTTTTGACATAATAATATAGCAGTTTAACATAATTAGACATACATTGGACAAGTCAACACTACATATTGACAAGACAACATGGGCGTTTAACATGATAACATATCGTATAGACAAGCTCACATTGCTCTTTAACAAGATGAAACTACTTTTTGACATAATAACATAGCAGTTTAACATAATAAGACATACATTGGACAAGTCAACACTACATATTGACAAGACAACATGGGCGTTTAGCATGATAACATGTCGTATAGACAAGATCACATTGCTCTTTAACAAGATGACACTACATTTTAACATAATAACATAGCCGCTTTAACAAGATGACACTGCTTTTTAACATAATAACATAGCCGTTTAACATGATAAGACACAGTTTGGACAAGTCAGCACTATATATTGACAAAACAGCACGTGCACTTAACATGATAACATGTCGTATAGACAAGCTCACATTGCTCTTTGACAGGATGAAACTGATTTGTAACATAATAGCATAGGCCACAGACATAGTAAGACACTGATTAAACAAGTTAACACGACAGGTAGACAAAATAACACAAAAGTGCGACATAATAGCACATTTTTTCAGCATAATAGGAAGCCGTATGGACAAGACAACACACTATTTTGACAAACATGCTCTAGACAAGATAACTTCACTTTTGAACATAATAACAATATATTTTAACATAACAAGGCGTTGTTTGGACAAGTCAACACCACATATTGACAAAACAACACATGTATTTACCATGATAACATATCATATAGACAAGTTCACATTGTTCTTTAACAAGATGAATCTACTTTGTAACATAACAACATAGCCGTCGTCCATAACAACACAATTCACGGGCAAGTTAATACAGCGCTTTGACATAATGATACGGCGTTTCGAGATGACAGCATTGAAATAGACAAGTTTACACAGTACTTCGACATAATAACATGACGTTTAGACATGATAACACTGAATTTGAACAATACAAGAAGAAATTCGACAACAGGAGACAGCTACGGCGTTCCATATACACCCGTCCTAAAACATCGGTGAATCAAAGAACATGTAATATTGTTCAACTGACGAAATTGACGACGAATTATTAGTTGCTCCATTTTCGACGATTTAAGATATAGTCTTTTCCGTGCAGCTTCAGAACAAAAGCTAATACATGTTCATTTGTTGACTGCAGACCATTTACAACTTGCCTGCAGAACAGGGTGACCCATAGAATACATCTATTGTATAACCCATGTGTGCACAAGTTTTTAAATGAAGTCGCCCGGTCCTTTTTCTACAGATCAATTTGATCGACGGCTGTATGGGACATTCCTGTGTATTTCAGTACAGGCTGGGGGCATTTGGACAACAGCGAGCGACGCAGACCCTGATCGAACGGCTCCTATGGAAGCCCTCGAACCCGGGTCTACATTGTTTGCTTACATCCCAAATGAAGGACAATGGGCACTGATGGGTTTTCTCTGTCTTAATATTTTGTATTACTGTGTATCTATAGCATTGATATAAATAACCTAGTTTTATCTGTGATATAAACATTTTTATCCCTCATTGTTTGTAGCAAGTGCTAATGTGATTATTTTGAATCTGATTCTAGATAATACATGATCTCATAAAAGCATTGTTTAGTCTCTGCAGTTTGCGCAATATACAAAATTCAGAGTTTTAAAGATATATTTTTAAAGAAGCATTTATATGGTTGGAGAACCATCGCTTATTACCCAATCATAATGATTAGCGCTTGCTATAATCATTTTAAATGTAATAGTGTGTATATACGTGTGATAACAGTGTCTCATAGGTCGGTTAACGGCCGGGTATAAAAGTGTACTAAGAAATGTGTATTGTTATTGACCACTGAAACCTTTATATGTCACACTTTAGCAAACAAGAAAGTTGTAAGTTGTTTGTCTCAATACGTTTAAGTTCGCTTAAGTAATATATTGTCATGCCTTTTAATTTTTTGCATACTTGGCCAGTATGTTCTATTATGTGAAATATTTGTTTCCATATGAGGAAGCATCCTTTGTTGCCATTACCCTCAGTTTGGACAATTGTTTATGTGTGTTTTACAGTAAATGCATGCCAATATAATGTGTACGATGTTATAATGTGCACAATATTTTACTATGTTATAACGTGCACAATATTTGTTTTCTATAGCTAATGCGAAGTAAGGTAATTATAGCTTCACTGTATGAAAACCAACCTTTTTATGTTTTAAACAGTGTTGAACCAGATCCGAAACCACATCAAAACCTCTCATCTACAACGTTTGTTACATCACACATAATGAGACGCCGAGTATCCCATTAACCCTTTCCTCCATAGGCTATTTTTTGACCCAACCTCTTTGAATGAATCTACCCAAAAGGAGCATTTACTTGAGAAAAGTAAAATTTTAGAATTTTGTAGTTTGAAACCATTGTGATAAATAGGAGCAAATGCTCTATTTATCACAATGATTTCAAGAAGTGGTTATTACAGAGGCGTAGAAAGGCATATTTATGGAGGAAAGGGTTAAACAATTTCTGAAAAGCTTGATCGAATCGGAATTAGTCATAATTGCACTAGATTCAAATTTGATCAGACATTATGTCTACACAGCGCTTAAAGCATGGGGGTAATGTTCAGTTTCATGAATATGTTTTATTAGGTGATTTGCAGAATAAAATATTTCTGTCGGTTGTTTCAACAAAATTCATCTGTACACAGATAACAAAAACTAATATAGTTTCAATGACGTGGCTTAAAATCATGTATTTTATGTACAAAAACAAGCCGTTCCAATGCAAGAGACATTCATACAATTATTTATATTGTAAAACATTAACCTTGTAACTTGTGGAATTGAATCTAAATAGGTTTAACCCTTCGAATGGTAAATATTCAAAGTAGAATGACACAGCAGTATAACAATATATTCTAATCATTTCTCCTTGTATTATTAGAATTAAACCTATCCAACCTATTGTAATTATTTGAGGATCTATAATTATCAGATCTACCTTGGAAATTTGAATTATACCTGTTCCCCTGTCTATTTTGACCATTTGAATGATATCTATTATTTTGCACATTCTGGTAACCATTTTGAGACCTAAAATTTCGACTAGTTTGTCTAGATGTATAATTTATCTTCTCTACTTGCTGTGTGAGAGATTTTATTTGATCCACCAGATCTGCCATATTCGGTGTAGCACTTTCTTCTCTAGACTTTGATGTATTTAAAGAGGGAAAAGAGGCTTGCTGATATGCATTAACTGGTTTCATTCTTTGCTTATCAGCCAGCTTGTGTGTCTCCAATCTAACAGCTATCGTCTCGGCTTCTGTTACAGATTTCGGACAACACTCTCTCAACCGTAACCTTATGTCAGAGTCATCAAGACTATCGATGAAATAATCTAAAGCTAAAATTTCTACTAATTCTGTATTTGCATCTGGATAAGCTTGTCGAGTGAGCTTTTTAACCTTTTGTGCAAGATCAGAAATTGACTGGCCTGGATCTTTGCTAAGTGATTTTAACTGTGTTCTAAAAATTTCTGCTTTATTTCTTGTTCCAAATCTTGATCTTAGAATTTCTGTCAAACTATCAAAATCTCTTTTCTCTCTTTCACTCAATTCACTGAGCAAAGATCTAGCATTTCCACTAAGACTACTAGCCAAATATAAAGCTTTATTCATATATGACCAGCCATTAATTTCTGCAATTATATTGAATTGTGTTAAATAATCCTCTATATCTGTAGAACCCTCGTACTGCTGAGGTTTAACTTTTAGTCCTCTATTATTATCTGAAGTATTTTGATTTGTATTTATGTTTTGCTCATAATGAGACCTATTCCTATGTGGAGCTAAATTAAATTGAATTTCTGGATCTGGGTTTTGCATCTCTGATATATTAGTTTGCATTGTCAACATTTGATTGTCCAAAGTGCCAATTTTCTGTTGAAGCTGTGAATTCATACCTAAAATTGTTGAACTTAAAGAATTTATATTCTTTGACATTTCTGAAATTTGATTTTCTATCTGAGAACCACTGTTTACTCCATTCATATCATTTCTGCTCATTCCAACCATCTCCATTTCATCTCTATCTGTATCCATCATTATCAATATACATGTAGCAACAGTAGTTATCAGTAGATCTATAGATCTATTTTCTAATATTTATCTATATATTCTTTTTATTTACAGATCCAGAACCCATTTCCAGCTTCTACACCAACCATCAATTCCACCAACTGATTTCTATTGAAATGTTCCATTTTTATTTTAAATAAAATTTATCAAATTTTGAATTTTATCTTTTTCTTCTATAGATTCTAAATGTTTCAACATTCTGGCTATACCAAAATTCTCATTTGAAACATTTATATTTCAAAACAGATTCTTTTATCCCACTTCTGACACCATTTGTCAGGACGGGCCAGAGTGTGGACAAAAAGACAAATATTTTATTTAACTTTTATTTTCTTCTATTATCATCATTCCACATTAAATATTAAGAACATTTCAATATAGCTCTATATTTATATTAAAATAAATATAGATCTATACATTTATAAAAATCAATACCTTTCCACCAGAATTCATCTTTAAATAACAGTTTTCAAAGTTTGTGAACCTTTCCAAAGTTTGTGAACCTTTTCAAAAGCAATATCATTCTAACGGACCGTTCGAAATTCGGCCGATTTATTTGGAAAGCGCGGACCGAAGAATAGATTGAAATCTCCGGTTGCTAAGCATCTCAGAGGCTTCAAAGTGAAAATATTCATTAGCCAATCAGAGACAAGATAATAAATAATTCCACTTCCGCTTCAATCCGTCGATTGAAAGTTGTGTTTGTTGAGAGATACAAATTCATGAATATTTACAAATTCAAAGACAATTATGACGAATAAGAAGTATAGATCGATTGTTCAACTTGTATGTGAAAGGATCATATAGACCGTAGACATTGTCATGCGGGATTAAAGAAATACGAGGTAAAAATGTATGAAATTGACTTGCTGACACAATCGGTTTTCGTGCATACAGCAGGTGACATCATAACACTATGCACTGCTTAGATTGGTACAAGCAGTGCATAACCTGATCAGAGAGCTCCGATAGGAATACTCTGATCTGCTTCTGTTTGCATATGCCTGTACCGCAGCTGCATTCAAATTATTACAAAGCATTATTGTATATTCGGCGAAATAAGCATCTGTACTCCGCGTGTTTCTCGATATGCAAACCACTGTTTTGTCGCTCGAGTGCATTGTTTCTATACATATCTCTTGCTAGCTAAGTGCATTACGATATCAAAACAAAAGACAGCGTTACATGATGAGATCAATAGTATCGCACATTGAATACTTAATTTAGAATCAATGCTTATATCTCTGCCATTACTGCTCGATTGTGACATCAAATATTGCAGAACTAAATTAAAACCTATATGTAATAAAAATCTAAATGAGATGAAATGCAGGAAGTTGAAACTATGTCTGACTCTTCCATTTACAAATGCTGAACTTGAAACAATAACACTACAATGTTAATGTGATGTATATATTAGCTGAAAAGCTTTCAAAATAGTTCGAGACAAACACAAAATGAACAAGCTTGGAAATATTGACAACTTTGATGATCGTGCTTTCATTATCAATAGATATTAACAATTGCAAACAAATGGTAAAGGTACATTCAAAGATAATTCGATGTCCATTTTACCAAAATAGACGTTAGACAGGGCAATGCATAAAATAGCAATTTTAAAAACTGTGATCGAATCAACTATCGGTTTTAGGAAGATAGCTACTAATTAGCAGCCGGTTGGCCCAATATATAAAATTATTTTGTTCTCCTATATTAACCTATATTGTGCTGAAAAGATCTGTTGCATTTTAACTTCTGATTCGTACAAGCGTTTGAGAAATTGTTGAGCGAGTATCGAGCAGCCTGTATCCTAGTAAAACACCAAGTTATTCGGGTTTTATCTGGATGCAAGCTGTATGCAAATATGAGTCAGGTCGCGGATAACGAGATACGGGTTAACCCAATTCCCACCTAGGCTATTTTAGACCTAACCACTTTGATTAAATCTACCAAAAAGGAGCATTAACTAGAGAAAACAAAATATGTTGTGTAGTTTTGAAACCATTGTGATAAATGGAGCATGTGCCCCTGTGGAGCAAATGCTCTATTTATCACAATGGTTTCACAAAGTGAGTTTTACAGAGGCGTCAAAAGGTGTCAAAAGGCGTCAATATGCGGGAATGGGTTAAAATAATTTACGAGAACAATAACGGCTAGTGTTATAGACAGGTGCAACTAAATGCAAAGGCGAAAGTAACGGAACATTTCTTGTAACCCCCCCCCCCCTCACCCCCTCAACACACCCCCAACTTTATTCAAGTAGTGGTCGCCTAGGACATTATTTACTGTATTTATAATATTGGCGGGATAGTTGGGTTTTTTAAAATGCAAGTTGCCTTTGTGCACGTTGGAATGATTATACAAAATAATCTTTTTAATACGGCCACACAGTGACTTAGTATTTTGTAATAATCTCAAACGCCAGTTTAATTAACACAGTACGAACGTTATTAGAAAGTACAAATAATAGGAGCTGTCTTCGTTACTTTAGCCATATATAAAGCTATAATATGTCCTAATCTCTTACTCTATAAATACGCATTTACAAACAGAGTAGATCTTCATCTTACCGTCTGATCATGGTCTGCTCTGTTTGTTTAAGAAAAAATAAAACATGTAGGTCAGTTTCAAACTTTTGTTCTTGTTATTCTGAATACTAATAATATTCATACATTGTTAATACTCATGGAGATAAGGATAACATATCGAGACTTTGACACGTGTGTGGGGTCTATGTGGACAGGCGTGTCTGTATACGGACATATATTCATAGCTCGGACTGAGATACAGTAAAGTTCATTTGAACCGGGCGTTAAATTTAGTACAAAAATCTGTCTTGGAGACAGGTGACAGCTTGATGCAGGGTGGAAGTCATGCAGAAATCTTTCTGCGTGACTTTACCCTGCATGACGCAAGCTACTGCCTAAACGTATCTAAATTCTTCTCTACTGGATTGCCGGCTAGAGGGGTTTTACTGTACTCCATTTGACTAATGCATTTCCTACTATGAACCCTACCCTTCAGCCCGTGTTATGTTATAAAAATAATATCGGCTCAAATTCCAATCAGGAGCATTACTTGTTCACTTCAAACCCTTCAATCTCTGGAGAAAATCTTGACCGAGTGTAAATGTGTTTGGATCTACACACGATGCCGAGTTACTTGGTGTATTATATGGTTTAAGTATGTTCAGAAGTACCGGTCTGGTCGTGATTGGCAGGTTTATGGATAACAAAAACTCATTGCCGCAATGTTTGATGGAGAAAAAGGATACGATAGCAGAAGAACCTCCCAGGAGGACGTAAAATTGTCAGTTTGGCTTGATTGAATTCTTCTGAGGAGATATTTCCGAATAAAACCACACATGCATTCTCATAATTTCCATAGTAAATGGATTTCATTCTGATTAAGATCAGGACCTAATGATGTCTTAAAGTTCAATCGGTCATTGTATTGAGAATGGCATGAAAGCACATCATGATACATTTTTAAAAAGGAGCTTTGAAACAAACAACCTTTTCATTTTGATCGTTACTCATAATTTCAAGACGGGTGATAAACTTAGGTTCTCTGTCTGGCATTTGCAAGAAGCTGGGACTGGCATTTACAAATAGTGCGGACTGACTGAGATATACAAACAGCTCCAACTGACTGGCATTTACAAACAGTGCCAACTGACTGGCATTTACAAACAGTGCCAGCTGACTGGCATTTACAAACAGTACGGACTGGCTGAGATATACAAACAGCGCCAACTGACTGGCATTTACAAACAATGCCAACTGACTGGCATTTACAAACAGCGCCAACTGACAGGCATTTACAAGCAGTGCGGACTGACTGGCATTTACAAACAGTGCGGACTGGCTGGCATTTACAAACAGTGCGCACAGGCTGGAAATGACAAGAAGTACGGACTGACTAAGATATGTACACAGCGCCGACTGGCTGGCATTTACAAATAGTGCGTAATGGCTGATATTGAAAAGAAGTGCGGACTGACTGGCATTTACAAACAGTGCGGACTGATTGGGATTTACAAGAAGTGGGGACTGGCTGGCATTTACAAACAGTGCGGACTGACTGGCACTTACAAGAAGTACGGACTTACTGGCATTTACAAACAGTGCGGACTGGCTGGCATTTACAAAAAGTACGTACTGGCTGGCATTGACAAGAAGTGCGGACTGACTAAGATATGGACACAGCGCCGACTGGCTGGCATTTACAAATAGTGCGTACTGGCTGACATTGAAAAGAAGTGCGGACTGACTAGCATTTATAAACAGTGCGGACTGGCTGGCATTTACAAGCAGCGCGGACTGGCTGACATTTACAAGCAACGCGGATCCTGATGAGACGCCGATCAACCCATTATCTCAACAAGACACACGCTGTTTGAAATTCGGTCAAATGTTTCTAAAACATTCTCAGAAGTAAGTGAAAAGTTAACTGATCGGAGTTTAAGCAGCCATCATTTTTTCAGCAGATTATAGATTAGATTTGAATGAAACAAATATTATATCATATTGATATTCCACCTACGATCTCCCATCACCCTTTGCCTGATAAATATTCATACAAGAAATAATGACATTGTCAATATCAATTAGGTACTTTTTATTATAGTAATAATACATGGTAGAAAATGTAGCCAAGGTAGAAGATGTAAACAATGGAAGAAGATGTAGCCAAGGTAGAAGGTATAAACCATGGTATAGACTGTGAACCATGTCTGAAGATGTAAACCATGGTAAAGACTGTGAACCATGGTAGAAACTGTAAACGATGGTAGAAGCTGTAAAGGCTGTAAATCATGGTAGACGCTGTAAATCATGGTAGACGCTGTTAACCATGGTAGAAACTGTAAACGATGGTAGAAGCTGTAACCAATGCAGAAACTGTAAACCATACTAGAGGATGTCAACCAAGGTAAAATCTGTAAGTCATAGTACAAACTGTAAATCACTGTAGATTCTGTAAACCATTACAGAAGCTGTAAACCAGTAGAAACAACCTTAAAAATGTATAAGATAACTGTAAATCTAGGGAGAAACTGTAAACAGTGATTCAGGAGCTTTCGGCATTAACCATTATCCTGCTAAGCGTGACCTAACTGACTTTTGCAAACAGTTGGCTCCAGATTTTACAGTATGCTAAGGTTTAGACTCCTAACTGCCTTTAAGGCCAAGAGTTACACCTCGTTTCGGTAGTCGTATTAGAATTTGTTGGTGCCAGTAAATAAAAGGTATCTTACACAATGAGATCAATACCATCACACCTATTTAACCCATTCCCTCATATAAACGCCTTTTCACGCAATTACAAACGGAGCAGACCCATATTAGATTGCTTCTACAGGAGACATCTGACCAGGGTCTGCTCTGTTTGCTAATGGAATTTGATAGGTCTGTTTACTTTCTAAAATGGCTGCAATGTTCCACCTTCCATTATAACTATTTTGTCCATGATATTCAGTAGGTATTGAAACAACTTGGAATGAACATAGAGCAGGGAAAGGGTTAAAATAGAATCAATGCTGACATCACAAATGTTGATTACCTGTGTAAAGAATCCGATATTATAACAGCAATGTTCGTTACACAAGCTGCACTGTATACAACTCTCTCGGTAATAAGCACGCTCGAGGAAAAAACAACTGGTAACTACTTCCCTTCGTGAACTTAATAGACCCGGAACACGAATCTCCTAATCAGGTCTGCTCTGTTTGCTTATGAAATTATGCACATATGATTCTGCATGTTTTAATCCTAAAATCCTTGGTAAAAATTACTGTGATTTTTTTTAAATTAATATGTATGAAGTGACCAATCCGTGCATAAATGTTCATTAAAGAAGCACATGTCAAAATAGAATGTCATACAGCTTGGATCCTGATAAGACGGCGAGTTACTTGATGTCTCCTTAACATTCAAACTTTCTGAAAATGTGAAACTGGCTTCATTTATTGCGATTATGTCTCGCTGTCCTCAAGAATTTTTTATTGTATGTGTAACGCAGAATATTGTCTCCCCCATTTATTGTCTCCCCCATATTGTTTTGGTCGAGTTGTCCGTCTGTCAGTCTATCTGTCTGTCTGTCCATCTGTCTGTCCGTCTGTCCGTCTGTATGTCATATTCGTGTCCACTCCATATCTCTCACAAATATGGATTTCAGAATGTTTTGGCACTAATGTTCGACTTAACAAGACGGTGTGCAGAGCATTCGATTCTGCACGTGGGCCACAGTTCAAGGTCACAGTTCAAGGTCAAATGTTTTAGCCGCGCCCTTGTGTCCGCTTCATATCTTATAAACCCTTGGATGGATTTCAAAATAATGGGACACAAACGTTCTCCATAACAAGTCTATGTGCAGTCAACAGGGTTCAGGCACATTATTTAAAGGTCAAGGTCACGATTCAAGGTAAAATAGTTTTAGCCTTAATTTTCATACCTGCTCTACATCTGTTTAACCCTTAGAAGGATTAAAAAATACTGTGGCACAAATGTTATCCTTAACAAGCCGATGTGCAGACAGCAGGATGCAGGCACGTGGGTCAAAGGTCAAGGTCATGGTCACAATTCAAGGTTAACCATTCACACTTTCTTGTCCGGACGATAACTCCTATATTACTCATGCCATTTGATTGAAGGAGCATGACGAGAGGAAGTATCACGTATAATGGCCATAACTCTGGATTCAATAATTTTTGGAGTTATTGCCCTTTGTTATTTTGTCCGATCAATAACTCCTGTTCTATTGATGGTATTGCAATAACATTTCATTTATGGAAAGAGCATGATGAAAGGTAGTGTTATGAACAAGTTTCTGCAGAGTTATGGGACTTTAAGATTTTTACATGGAATTTTTGTCCGCAGGTGTCTCCAAAATCTTTATGATTGGATATTCATTGAATTTCATAGGATTAAAAGGCATCATGCGTAGTTGTACATATCTTATTTCTGTTCTGGTTTGGTGATTTTATACACAGTTATGGGACTTTGAAACTCCATAGGATTGATCAGCACCATGCTTAGTTGTGTATAGTTTATTCCTTTTCCGGTTCGATGATTTTCTACAAAGTTATGGGACTTTGGAAAAGCTTGTCCACTCGCTGGGGGAGACATCAGTTTTTGTATAAAAAAAATGCTAGTTTAAATATGACATTGGTAAAACGTGTACACTGTATGTGTCTGCACTCTTTTCAATAATTAATAATTGTCGTTTCAATACTACATTGTGTAAACCTGTCCATAATCAACCGTGTGTCTAATTTAACCCTTCCCCTGATTGAGAGACATTTTAATATACGTAGGAGCATAAAGATATGTTGTTATTAAATTCATAAGGTAATGGGTTAACCCTGTCCTTCATAAAATGCCTTTTAACGCATTTGAAAACAGAGTAGACCCAGATCAGACGGCTCCTATAGGATTCTACAGTTTCGGAAATGGTAAAGTCTGCTGTTTAAATACCAGTAATCTATAAAACATTCACCCTAATAAATAATTTCTATAGGTAATTTTAAAATTTCAAAACATTTGGCTTGGTATCTTATCAGAATCTCAACATATAGACATGTGTATCAATTAGAAAGTGCACAGCATTTTGCAACAGTATTGTGAGAATGGGCTGGGTATAAGGGAGCACTGGACATTCCATTTTCACAGAGCTAAATATTCCCTATTTCATTTATAAATATCATATATTTTCAAGTAATGTCATTATAAAACTCCTGCTAAATCATTTCTTTATCTGATGAATAATCATGTAAGAACGTTTTACTATGAATATTGAATAGATGAAGTTTGTAATGGCATAGATGGACAACATATTTTTGACCATGACAGAGTCTACAGAATCAGACTTATAAGCGTTCATAAGTAAACAATGTAGACTCTGATCAGATGGCTCATACAGGATCTACCCTGTGTGCAAACGCGTCAAAATGCCTATCTATCAGGTGAAAGGCTTAATACAGGTAAGCATTCTAATTGTGAATCTTAATCCTTTGCCTGTTCTACATTTGGATTCCCAATTTAAATACCTACTGAATATTCATAGACAAAATAGTTGTAATAAAATATGGAAAGTGGAACATTGTAGTCATTTCAGAAACAATCTATCAAATTCCATTAGCAAACCTAGCAGACCCTGATAAGACGGTCCCCACAGGAGCCGTCTGACCTGAGTCTATTTAGTTTATATGAAGGAAAGGGTTAACCGTATACACACACAAGGCCATGGAATCCAAGGCTTATAAAACCTTATAAAAGCTGTCTAGGAAGCAGTATTTATCTGTATTACTTGTGTTCATTGCCATATTATTAAATATTGTTTTCCAAAGCCATAGTCTGAATAATAATACTGATACCGGACTTATGACTTAATAATAACGGTTATACGTATTTGTTTTCGAAGAAGGAGTACAAATACGAACTGCTCCCCAATATATCATAGTTATCTAGTTTCCCGACATTAAATCAAGGTTTATTCAGTACAATATGAAGATGGATACAAATATAATTTTGAAGAGGTGTGTGTCCAAAGTCTAATATCTCTTTATCATATGAAAGAAACAACATATTCAAGACTTTTCAAACATAGTAGACCCATATCAGAGACTCAAGTGATCAGGATCTGCTCTGTTTGTTTTTAAGATTATTTAAATCCGATTCTGTAATTTTTGCCACTTCATATTTTCAAGGTATTCGACGTCTCATTTGAATCCAAGCTGTTTGCAAATGCGTGGATATCTGGATAAAGGTTAATTATCGACAATTTCCTATTGGAATCAACGATCAAAAGATGTAAGGTAATCATATGGAATTCTTAGAATGAATCTGTGAATCAATGGTTGTCATAGGGACCATGGATTATCAGATGCCGTTTAGTTCATCAGCGATTATTCTTTTAAAGAATGATGCGTTCATGTTTCTGTCATCCATCGATATCATCACATGTGTATATTGCCGTATATTTGCATATTGGACTTGCCGGATCAATGTATGGTTCTCTGACGTTATAACGTCACTGAATGAAACTTGATGTTGTGCTGAGAGATTGTCACATGCAGCCACGTGTTCGCTACCGGCAAGTTCTGTTTAATGTATTTCAATATAAGAGCTTTGTAGGCATCTAGTACTGTAGTCCGCTGTGTTATGTTCCGTCCTTCAGCCTCTAGGGTATTAACCCTTCTCTTGCTGAATTTTAAAATACATTTCTCCTTCTTGACCCATGCCCTGTTGTATAATTACATATATCTTGTACAAGTATTTCGCTGTATAATCACTGCTGTGGAGTGCACTGGTTGCACAATCAATTTGTAAATAGTGTAGACCCTGATGAGACAGCTCCTGCAGGAGCTGTCTCATCTGGGTCTTCACTATTTACAGGTAGGCATATTGACGTGAATAGCAAGCAAAGGGTTAACTCTTTTGCTGCCAAATACCATCGTATTTAAATATTGTCGCCTGCAAACTCTATCATCTGCAAACAATTTTCGTTTGTTCACCTTAGTTTCCTTTTCATTAATAAAACAATATTATCACTAAAACAAACAGTTTGGATTCTGATGAGTAACTAAGCGTCTCATCTGGATCCAAACTGTTTGCAAAGGTAATCACAGATGCGACATTGGAAGCGAAGGGTTAAGCCTAATACAACTAATCATGTTTGACATCTTGGATTCTCGGCGACTCATCAGGATCTAAGCTGTTGGACGCTCGGTCAATATTTTTAACACCTTACACGAATCAAAAGTATCCAAATTTGCACTTAAACGAACGTTGAGGAAACATTATTTTTCACAACGATGTAAGAGTTGACAGTAGGATGTTCCCCACAGGCACAAATAGAAACCACATTGACTATGATTAATTTGCTCAAATGGGAACTGTTTGATCCGGATCAACACTCCTTTTTTTTTGTCTGTTATATTTTGTACGTAGAATATATGGTTACTGATTGGCGTGTTACTAGAGCGTTTTCTGGTCTGTGTGTACACGTATATTATTTGTGTCTAAAGAGAATATAACACAATTAGCGATTCAGTGGAAGAAATAAAATGGTTCTAAACTACACTTTAATTCAGAATGTTCGTCATTACACCCTTTATCAAAGAAAAATAGTTTGTTTAAAAAAGTGAACGCTGGAAGCATTTTTCTAAAGTTATTTAGATATTTCATTTAATTGCTTCCCGTAAAAGGGCGTCCTATTATCTATTCAATATTACGTGAAGAATTTGTCTTGTCATGAATACGAATATATTGTTTGAAACTCCTCCAATGCGACAGCCATAAAGAGTTCTAATACTAGATAGCAGAGGCTGGTGGTAGCTTAATGCAGAAGGACATTTATGCAGATTGCTCCTACAGAAGTTCTCTGCATTAACGTCGACCTTCATTAAGCAATTGCCTTCTTTTAAACACACTGATGTGTATTCATAAAGTGATCGTTTCAGAGGGATTCTACTGTACTATAATAAGTGTTGTATTATATTGTAGAGACTTGTATTATGAATCATTGTACATCATATTGTAGAGTTTGTGTTTATAATCAAAATCAGCATACATTTATTCTGTTTCTATAGAGTGCAAAACAATAACTCAGAACTTTATTCATGTTTGTTATGCCGAATGTTTGCTCTTGTCTTTGCAGAATTGCTCTCTGACAAAAGCGGATACTGATGAAACAATAGCTTTGGTTATCATATAAAAGATCGATCTACAAACACCATTCACGCATTTTACGCACAGTGTTTAATTGTTGCCTGCTTGGCATGACAGCTATTCGAAGAACACATTGTCCGTTGCCCTTTGGCATCGCCGTCCGTTGGCATGTTGTATCGTCGGCCGCCGTCCTTTAGTGTCGTGTCCATTGTCATTTGCTGATTTCATAGAGAGCTCGTTTGGCGCGTTTTTGACGCTTTGCACATAGAAGACACATATTTAACGGCTACTGTAGGAGTCGTCTGATTAGAGTCTAATTGGTGTTCTTGTGGGATTATATATATATATATATATGATTCTATAGATTCTGTCATGGCTAAATGAGCACGTGTTTATAAACCTTTACAAAACTTCAGTTAAAAGTTTTCCTCATAATGACACCTTTTGATGACTCTGACTTCTTGAAGCCATTGTGATAAACAGAGCATTTGCTCCATAGGAGTTTCATATGATTTCAATACTACACTATTCTAAAAAATCTTTTTTTCTAGTAAACGCTCTTTTCAGCAGATTTATTCAACGCAACTGGGTCTAAAAATAGCATTCGAGGGAATGGGCTAATGAATGACCGTAATACCATTAATGAATATTAATTAGGTAAAGACTTAGGATACGGGATAATTTACTTACACATGTTAGCTAAACATAACCCTTTATTGCCCAACATTCGTTTTCAAGTTGTGACTTAACCATTTCCCTGTGCAATATTCATGTAAAAATAATGACATCATGAATATTCATCAACTGTATTCTTATAGTGTAAGCATTTCAAGGAAATGTTTAGATTAAACATATTTTATTTCAGAAATGCGAATATTACCACATTAATATAAATCAAAGATGTTTTGCTCGGACAAAAACTTTAGAATCAGACCTGTATCATATGAAAAGCAAACAGAGCAGACCCTGATCAGACGGCTCCTATAGGAGCCGTCTTGTGTGGGGTCTTGATTTGAGTTTAAAACAAAGCATGTCTTGACGCATATATACGCATTTACAAACATAACAAACTCTGTTTTGATGAAGTTATGCTCTATTTGTTTCTATATTACTGATCGAACTAATTCTGTTCTGTATAGTATGCCATAATGATGGAATTTCTTATTTTATATTTTGATACAAGAAGTGTTTGCTCTCAGACCATATAGGGGCCGTCTGGTGAGGGTCTGCTCTGCGGGCTAATGACATAATATTGATATGATTACAGTTTCTGGCATTATAAAACAATCATTGTTCATAGTATTATAATTAGGATTCAGTTAATTGACAATAATGATGTCATTATGTGTTATATTAATATTCATGGTGTTAAGGATTTAAGAGCTTTATGCAAGAGTATGGTGTTCACCGTTTGAAAAGGTGGGACGAAGGAAGAAGTCAACTCTTTAGTATATCTAAATATGATATAGATATGAAACGACCTTTAAATCCATGTCCATGACCATTCATATAAGAAAACACGACCGCATGACTTTTAATAAGCTATATTGTAATCATATAATGTTGATATTATGAACAAAATAATTTGTTTATCAAGGCCCAAACTGTAGAATCAAATTTATAGTACTATACAAACAAACAGTGCAGATCCTGATCAGCCGTCTGATCGGTGTCTTCTCTGTTTGCATATGCGTGTCTACCGGGTTATGATTAAATTATAGTCAAACAGTTGTCTTGTAAATACAGTAAAACCTCTCTATAACGACCTCTAAATTACATCAATTATTTTGTGTTAAAGACAGGTGGCTGCTTAATGCAAGGTGAAAGTAAAACAGAACGATCCTATAGGAGCGTTCTGTTTAACTTTCACCTTGCTTTAAGCAGCCACCTGCTCTAAATACCAACTAAGTAACACACTTTAGTGGTCGTTATAGAGAGGTTTTACTGTGTTGTCTTCATATAACTTCAGATACAACAAACTTGACTATATTGTTTTCATTCACATCTTATATTTCAGCCTGGCGTGACACCAATACAATGTAATAGGTGTAATAGAAAACTAGTGTTAACCCTTTCCCTGTTCAATATGCATGAACTATATATTAGAGGAATGTTTATATTGGAACGTGAACATGGGAATATTTTGCCTTGGAAGAAACTGTAGAATCAAATCTATACTATTTCATATGCAAACTGAGCAGAACCTGGTCAGACAGCTCCTGCATGATCTACTCTGGGTCTACTCTGCAAAAGGCGTTATGTTACATGTATATGAAGGAAAGGGTTAACTCTTATCAGAGGGATATGGTAAAACATTATCTCAGAATTGTCGAAATTAAAAGGAAATTGCTTCACAAAACATGCTTAATGTTTAGCAAGTTTCTGGTAAATCTAACGATAACCTTGGCAAACAGTGTGGATACAGATGAGACTCCGAATTACTCAGCGTCTCATCAGAATCCAAACTTTTTTGCACACCAGTCATGCTTTTGAAAAGAAATACACAACAAATAAAGTTTTAATACAGAAAGAATCGATTTTCTATTCATAAAATAATATTCAGCAGGTTCAGTTTTAAAGAAACAATAAAATAACAATATGAATTATACCCTAAGGAAATATTTAGCTTCATAGAAACGTCAAGGAGCATTTCAGACATTGCTTTGTAATGACAAATATCACTGCAGTAACACACTCCAGTACGGTTAAGACGTTGTGTGTATTTGTATTGATGAAATACAACTGAAATTTAACGAAATTCAACTCTCAATTGTGAGAAATGTGTGGAATTAAAAATGCGTTTAATTGCAAGAGAAGAAGATTGCAAACAGTAAATATCGGTCTAAATTTTGTATTGGTTGATTAAAATTGCCCGAATTTGTACCTCTAGAGAAAAGGATATTCATTCAAAGTTAGGCTTTCTTGATTTTCAGATTTGAATAATACGATTTTCGCACACAAACAATAAAGGGTGGGTTATTATAGTACCTTTATTTCAAACTCGAGGTTGTTGACAATGAAAACAATTGATCCAATCCAAATAAAACAGTGTGAGTTTTAATTACCGTTTTTATAACATTTTCTTTCCTGTTTTTGTTTTCATTACATGCTTGCGTGAGGATAAAACATAACATGAAACGCATCACAATCACTATATCCAAGTCTCTCCATGTACACAAACTAAAGGAGGATATGAAAGAGGGCACGGTCACAATCTTAGACCTTACTTATTAGGTCAGTTCGAGACAACACGCACACATACCTACATATTAACATTTTATCTCACATCTCATATGTATTTTGCCACTTTTGCAAACAGAGTAAACCCAGACCAGACGGTTCCTGTAGAAACCGTCAGATCAGGGTCTATTCCATTTGTTTAAAACATAATATACAGTAAAACCTCTCTATAACGGCCACCAAACTGTGTTAATTAGTTGGTATTTAGGTCAGGTGGCTACTTAAATCATGGTGAAAGTCAAACAGAACGCTCCTATAGGAGTGTTCTGTTTGACTTTCACATTGCTTTAAGCAACCGCCTGCCTTTAACACAAAATACTTGATGTAATTAAGTGGCCGTTATAGAGAGGTTTTACTATAGATCTGACTCTACAGTTTCTACCATGATCAAACTGTTCTGTGTTCACAATATGTCATTATAAAATATCATCATATAAGTATTCAATATGTCAAAAGTTATCCCATGAATATTTATATGGCGTAAAGGCTTTGTGGATAGACTATCTTTGATCCAACTAACCCGAAAGCACCTTTTTATAAAGATAACACATCTTCTAATAGACCCATTTGTTGACCATGCTTTGCTTATACGTCTTCTGTTTTCAATTTCTGTTCGACGTAGCTCTACATTCAATTCGTTTCTGGTGAAATTCATGTAAACAATAATGACTGTATAAATAGTGTTTAGCTATAAACAGGCACTATGTACAATGAGCTTGTACAAAGGACAGTCTGACCATGTCAGAAATTGTAGCAGAACTGTAGAATAAGACCTTATTGCATAAGCAAACAGTCAGACAGCTCTTAATCTGATCTGGGTCTACTCTGATTGAAAAGGCGTGATATGGCGTCTGTACCAAGTAATAGTTATATGTATAACTTAAATAATTCCATATCAATAACAATATAAAATATATGAAATGGATCCTAGTTTCGACTCTTTTTACAAAATTGATAACTAATTAGTAGAAAATTTACAACGACGCTGTAAATAGGGGAAATTCTTATCATGACAGAAACTGCAGAATGAAACCAGGTACTTCATAAGCACCCAGAGCAAACCCGGATAAAGACGGCTCCCATAGGAGTCGTCTGAACTGGGTCAACACCTTTTTGCAAAAAGTCCAAAGGGGTGCACATACGTTTGATCCAGATGAGACGCCGATTAACCCGACGTCTCATGAAGGATACAAATTGTTGGACATCCCGGTAGACACATTGATAATAGTTTTAATTTTGAAAACATGTGTAAAATATATTAGCTCAGCATGCTGAAAGTTAAGAGTTACTACACAAATTACGGACTAGGCATTTTACATTCTTTGAAACAGTCTAGCATGTGTTTGTTGTATATTTAGACGTCACATCAGTTCGCTTCACTTAATGTTTGGGTGGACACATACTATTTGGTGGTTCCAATAAAAAATACACTGTTCTCAATATTCCCATCGAATGACCCTTATTGTAAGTTTTAAGAACAGAACAGAACATGGAGCAAATGCTCTATTTATCACAATGGTTTCAAAAGGTGACTTTTAAAGAGGCGTAGAAAGGCATGTTTATGGAGGAAAGGGTTTAAAGTTTTAATGTCTTGTCCACAACGTAGGCGGGTGGCAAACCGTTTGAATGTTCATGAGATGCCGAATCACTCGGCTCTTCATCTGGATCCAAACATTTTGCAAAGGAAATCGTACAGTGTACCCAGCCCTGTGAGGCGACTTCAACGGTCAAACATTTGAACCTTACGGTTTCAACTTCCCTGTCCACTTAATGCTAGTTCAACATCGCGACAGTCAATTGATGATAAAAACTGCCATTGTAAATTAAAATGATATCCAACCAACTGACAGGGGTTACTGTTCGCTGATTATGAATGACTCCCTGGTCGTCTACGCTTGGTGTTGAACTGCCTGCGACCCCTGCCGAGTCTGGTGAAAGATTACATGCTTTGTAATATTGCTGATACAAGCTTCTTTTCTTTCATCAGCTTTTGTTAAAGTTCACGTTAATGAGCACTAGTGAACTATACGGTATAAATAAGCAACATATTTGCTAACCCTTTACTCGATGTATATTTAAGGAATAATGATCCCATGAATATTAATTAGATTAATTGTTATAACAGGACATGAACACGCCAATAGTTGGCCTTGACAAAACTGTAGAATCATATCTACATAAACAAACGGGGCAGATGTCTACAGGAGTCGTGTAGAAAGGAGTATTTATTGAGTAAAGAGTAAAAGTGTTACCTCGTTAATTAATATGTTTCGCGAATATAGTTATTTTAAACTCTCTACATTTCAAAGAACTGACAACATATATGTAGTCATAGATAGACTGGAGTATGCTGCAGTATGGTTAACTACTGAATTTACAATCGTTCTCATAACATTATAAAGTCGCCTTTTTACATCGTTGAAAACAGGGTTGATCCACATCAGACCATAGCAGAAAGTGAGGTATCCTTCTATACTAGCCAATAAACAAACGAATCTGAAACTGATCAGACAGCCGGCTCCATCGTAATCATTTTTTGTGATGTTGCGCAAGTAACACACGTTTGGTACTTATGTAAGGATATCGTTATCGTGGCGCACATTCTTAGTTCTGTAATGACACATAGTGTATAGAATGCTAATACATTCATGAACTCTAGACATTTTATTTAGGTTAAAAACGTATTAGATCTCCAATTGTAAATGGGATAGCTTTGAAGTAGTCCTTTTGCAGAGACAATCGAGTGAAATGTCTATCCAATACGTGATTAAGGCGAGCTCTATGTCTATCTCTCTTGCTCTCTCTCCCCCCCCCTCTCTCTCTCTCTCCCCTCTCTCTCTCTCTTACTCACTGTGTTCACGGATTAATGCATTTGCTATTAGAGTAGACCCAGTTCAAGCTTTTAGAGTAGTATAGAAATGATTCTGCACTTTCCGCCATGGCTTAAAGTTCCCCTGTTCATTTACCATTCTATTAAATCAGCAAATAATAGTTATAATATTATTAATTTTTCCATGAAAATTCCTGAGTTAACTGGTTAATTCTAACTTGTAAATGTGATATGTTTAAGTATTCTTCTTCTTACACAGGAGAAATTCTGATGACGTTTCTAACTCGCCCATAATGAACGTGTATTGTGTTTGCTTGCGCAGGACTTCATACAGAACGCCATGCCTTTTCCACAAACACACACACACACACACTTGTCTATACCGACTGATTCTGCTGATTAAAACGATCCCTTGGGGTCGCAGATTTGTCGGTTCGTCTTGATTGAATCATTGTAAAGTGGTATTCACGAATAAGTCCGTATTTATAAGAACTCAATTTCCGTCGATAATGGCTTCATTGCAGCCGCCATATAAGGCCCAACTAGGGATGATTGTCTGTTGATGTAATATCTGTCATATAACAAGATAGCCATGTTTGCCTGACAAAGGAGCGGGGTATTTTTTCCAAGACGTAGAGATGTTTTATAAGTGCAATATTTGTTAAATATGAATGTGATAGTGGTTCCGTTAACCTTTTAGTCCAGATATACGCCTTTCTACGCATTTGCAAACAGAGTACACTCAGATCAGACGGCTCCTATAGGAGCATTCTGATCAGGGTTTGCTCCGTTTGCTTATGATACAATATAGATATGCTTCTACAATTCCTGCCATGATCGAAAAACCATGCGCCAGTGTGCTATTACAACAATTAATATAATTAATATTCATAATGTCATTATTTCTTACACAAACCTTTTAATCTAGACATACGCATTGTTACGCCTTATAACAAAAACTTGTAAGAATCAAAGAAAACGGTTTATTTGTATAACAGAGTGAACTTTCGATATAAGTTCAACTTGAGAATCTTCAAAATAATAATCGATTATAATAAATACCAAGTTTAATGATATTATTTAAATTATGCGTTTATTGTAGGGACTATCAATTTAACCCATTACCTCATAGGCTATTTTTAGATCCTACCTCTTGGATTAAACCTACCGAAAAGGAGCATTTACTAGTGAAAATGAACATTTTATAATTTTGTAGTTTCGAAACCATTGTGATAAATAGAGCATTTGCTCCTATAGGAGCAAATGCTCTATTTATCACAATGGTTTTACAGAGGCATCAGAAAGCATCAATATGATGGAATGGGTTAAAGCCTGTTCGAACCGGAAGTAGGTAACATTGCGTCTGATCCACATTGAGCACACATTTTAGTTTGTTAAACGAAATAAGGGTGAAGACGAAGAATTAAGCCACTTTGAATGATTGACGTGCTGTAGCTTAGATTCAGTTTGTGCTGAAATCCAAATATATACAATAACCCTTCGCTCGAGTATTATTCATGTAAGAATGGACAACATTCGTTGACCGTTACATAGGAGAATGATGATAGATAATTAAAGAATTTAAATTGTTATACAAATGTACAGGAGAAACACACAACCAAACGCCATAAACAATATTAACCGATTATTTGTGTTACAAACATAATAGGTGTGTTACAATAAGAGCAGAATATGAACTGTCAATAAGATAAAGCAAAGAATCAGAGCTAAATAAGAACGTACATGTAGGCAAACACATACATGTATCAGCCTCGGTGTCTGGTCGGGATCTACACGGTATGTCAATGGCCCCAAAGCATACACACATACCTCCTGTAGCTTTACAAATTTCAAGCAACATGATATATTCCTGGATTGCAAACCGTGTAGAACTAGACTGTTCACTGATTCATTGACACGGGTTTATCTAACCATTTCCTCCATTAATTAATACGCCATAGCAAACAGAGTAGGCCAAGATCAGAGGGCTTCTGTAGGAGCTGTCTGATCATGGCCTACTCTGTTTGCTTATGAAACGATATATATATATATGACTATTGTTTCTACAATGGCCAATATTGCCTGTGTCCATATGCCATTATGAATATTAATCTTATTAATATTCATGACGCCGTTAGTTTTTACATGAATATTCATGGAGTAAAAGGTTAAGGTCTTCACACGCACTTATCAGCTTATGTCAGTGACCAGTAGCTAACGCAACTCTCTGCCTGGTAAATAATCATGCAAGACTCCGCCCAATACATGAATGTTGATTAATTTAATTATTGTATACATGTATATATATGGAAAATGACTGCCATGGGCAACAGTCTGTTACATATCTTAAGCAAACAGGCCTGTTTTAAGTCTACAGTGTTTGCACATTCGTCAAAGAGCATCTCTAACCTGTAAATGGTTAAGGTTATTAGATGATCACGAATAGTTTATAGATATCTTTAACGATAAGAAAAAGTTTCGATCGTAAACAAGTTGCCTAAATTCCTTTTTATCACTAATTCGCGGTGTAAAGACGTTGCTGTGATTCACATTCCCCTGTTTCCAATAAACATGTTAACCCTTTCTCTGTTCTATGTTTATTCAAAATTTCAATGGACCAACTAGTTATAATGAAATATGGAAGGTGGAACATTGTAGTCGTTCTAGAAAGAAAAGAAACATATCTATCAAATTCTATTCGTAAACACAGCACACCTCTTTTTTAAACCTAGGCAT
The DNA here is from genome assembly GCA_963576725.1 of Azorinus chamasolen. Classification (NCBI taxonomy): domain Eukaryota; kingdom Metazoa; phylum Mollusca; class Bivalvia; order Cardiida; family Solecurtidae; genus Azorinus; species Azorinus chamasolen. The sequence goes on along the minus strand of OY755243.1, from coordinate 86,840,193 downwards.
TGTATTGTCTTATTAAAATGGGAGCTTTCTGTATTACTTAGTCCTACATTCAGTAACCACCTGCATTAAAAACATATATGTATAAAGTGGTCGCATTGGTGGCGCTTACATCAATAATAGACCCCTTACTTCAACTAAAAGTGGTTTTTTTCACATACATATGGTGGCTTAATGCAGACTAAAAGCAATGCAGAAAGCTCCTTTAGGAGAGGTTTTAGTTCGCATTAAGCGACCACCTGTGTACCAAATGCATGAAGTTCATTTTAACCCTCTCCTTCATCGTGTCGTGTTTTCATGCATTTGCAAACATAGTAGACCCAATTCAGACATCTCCTATAGGAGCCGTCTCATCAGGGCGTGATCTGTTTGCTAATGGAATTTGATAAAATTGTTTCTATAATTTCAGAAAATGGCTACAATGGATACACCTTCCATATTCCCTTATAACTATTTTGTACATGAATATTCAGTAGGTGTTGGAATGTGGACTAAATATAGAACGGTAAAAGGAAAGGGTAAAAGAAATGTAGCGTTTAGATAGAATACGGTATAGTAAAACCTCTCTATAACGGTCACTAAATTGTGTTAATTAGTTGGTATTTTAGGACAGGTTGCTGCTTAAAGCAAGGTGAAAGTAAAACAGAACGCTCCTCTATGAGCGTTCTGTTTTACTTTCACCTTGCTTTAAGCAACCACCTGTCTTTAAAACATAATAATTGATGTGATTAAGTGGCCGTTATAGAGAGGTTTAACTTAATAGCATTTCTTCCAAGCCAAGTTGCTAGCATATAAAACGTTACACAAGATGTGTCGTTATTTAACGCATGGCACATTCAGCCACTTTATTAGCTCGGGTACACGCAAACCCCTCTTTATACTTTTACAGTCAGTGTAGAACCAGATCAGATGATCCATGTGTTGAGAATGAGATGTATAATGAGGTCCTACACTGTGCAACCCATCAGAACCTATTATTGCATGACCTTGTAGAACTTGATCAGACTTCGCGCTTTAACCCATTTCCGCATATTGAAGTCTTTTGACGCCTCTGTAAAAGTCACTTTTTGAAACCATTCTGATAAATAGAGCATTTGCTCCATAGGAGCAAATGCTCTATTTATCAGCATGGTTTCAATACTACACGATTCTAAATATTTTCTTTTCTCTAGTAAGTGCTCCTTTTGGGTACACTTTTTCAAAGAGGTTAGGTCTAAAAATAGCCTAAGTGGGAATGGATTAACTCTTTGTCTAATTGAAACGCACTTGTACGATTAAGCAAACAAAGTAGACCCCGATCAGAAGACTCCTATAGGAGGCGTTTGATCAATATATACTCTATTGAATTATATAGATCTGGGTCCATGCTTATAAAGCTTTTTAGTTGAGTCTGAGTTTGTTCTCTAGCCTTTGATTGGTCAGATTTGAGCCAAGACTCAAAACTGACCAATCAAAACCTTGACAACGAACTCAGTCTCAACTAAAAGGTTTTATAAGCATGGATACTGATTCTACAGTATTTGCCAAGGTCCAAACTTCCTCTGTTTGTATGCAGTTATAAACATTCAATGAATGAATATTCACAAAGTACTGAATACTAGTATAAATGTTCACGAGGTATGGAGTTAAACGAGGCGATAGTCTGGCTCTACACTGTTCATTGTTGGTTGCCTATTGCAACTGTAAGCAAACAGCGAAGACCGGGAACTGATCAGGATCTAAACTGTTTGCCATTCATGTGTATGTATGGTCCTTCATATAAAAACACTCATTGAGCATGGTCAGTGATCTTGGTCTGCGTATCTCAAATAATCTTTGATAAAACCTGCATTTTCTCATATACAGTAAAACCTCTCTAAACCGGACGTTAAATTTAGTATAAATGTCGGTAATGGAGATACTAAACGCAGGGTGAAAGTCATACAGTAACTATGTACAGTAAAACCTCTCTATAAGGGCCACTAAATTGTGTTAATTAGTTGGTATTTATTTCTCTAGGAGCTTTCTGTATGAATTTCATCCTGCATTAAGAAGCCACCGGCCTAAAAGTATCCAAATCCCTTCTCTGCTAGAATTCCGGTTTAGATGGGTTTTATTGTATAAGCTTAAATGTACATTCAATCTGCATGAATAAGTGGAATGACTGTACGGAGTATGTATCGAGAGACCCAATGTCTAAAAGATATTTGAATTCAGCACTTTAGGTCCAACAGGTACAGTAAACCCACTCTAAAGAAACCACTTAATGAATGAGCATAGCTGTCCTCAAGGGCAGGATATTGCTTAACCCATTCTCTCATATTGACGCCTTTTGGCGCTTCTGTAGAAGTCACTTTGTGAAACCATTGTGATAAATAGAGCATTTGCTCCTATAGGAGCAAATGCTCTATTTATCACAATGGTTCCAAACTACAAAATTCTAAAAATTTTACTTTTCTCTAGTTAATGCTCATTTTCAGTAGATTTATTCAAAGTGGTTGGATCTAAAAATAGCCTATGAGGGAATGGGTTAATGCAGGGTGAAGGTATTGCATGAGCTATCTGCATAACGTTCGTCCTGCATTAAGCTGTCATCTGTCTTTAACCCTTTCTCTGTTCAATATTAATGTAAAATTAATGACGCCATGAATAATTATTAGCTGATTTTGTAATGGTATATGTACACAGGAGTTGTTCGTATTGGTAGAAACTAAAGAGTCAGATCTATTATAATTTCATTAGCAAACAGCAGACACTGATCAGACGGCTCTTGTAAGGGTCTGATCTGGGTCTACTCTGTTTGCAAATGCGTGAAGGGCGTTTATAAAAAGGAACTAGTTAAGATGCAGAGTTGAGACTCGGTGTTACGGATGGATCTTAACACTTTGCAACATATATAACAAGTTCACTCTACTGGTGAACGATATGCTACAACAGTTGGTTGCATAGCGATGTGAACTGCCTGTAATCAATATATGTGACAGTCTGATGTTACACCTGTCTCCAGGTATGGCTTCTGCAAATAATACACCACATGGCGAAATCCGAGCAGGCTTGGACAAAAAAACATTGCCATACACGTCATCTGTTGATTCAATATCGCCGTCGTCTAAATATAGCAAAAATCTATAACGCGTTAGAACATCAAGACAATTACTTCCTTCTATAGTGCGGGTGAATTTACCATAACTTTTTCAAACAGTATGGATCCAGAATAACACCGATGACTCGCTGTCTCATCAGGATTCAAACAGTTGGACATTTCTGACATAATATAAAGGAAAAAAAACAAAGAATAAGTCTAGTATTCATGTTGAAGCAGACGACAGTCTTTGCAGACGTCAGTAAATTAGCGTACAAAAGGGTTTATTATCAGGTAATGATTATACCCCAGTATAGACGTGATGGCATCAGGGAATTACGTTTTAGCTGGCTGATAAATAAAATTATTGTCGTCTGCAAATGAAGTAATCTGCCTCAATTCTAAATCCATATTTTCTAATATTTGTTTTTCAAAATGACGATCATGATATCAAATGGTTTAGCTCCAGGAAAGACACACGCGCTTCATATGTTGTATCACCTGGATTTAATCATTTTCATCATAGAGATACCTTTTTAGTTCTTTGTAAACAGTGTAGACCCTGATCACACTGCCCCTTTACTGAGTTTCGGATAAGAGGCTTAAATGTAAACACTTTCAAGCATAGCTCCTTTATTTCCCCACCAAACCCTATTCTGTGACCCACACTTTAGAATTGTCTCGAAGAGACGATTCTAAAGAGAGGTCACAGTATAGGGTTTGGTGGAGAAATTATATTTTAGTACCTGGGTACGCACTTTTATCTATAGCTCTGTCCTTTAAAAGCCACCTAATCAATGTCTGCTCTGTTTAATTATCATATAATATACACCTGAATTCAATTTTCAATGCTCACACGCCAATAAAATTAAATTAATTGATATTCATAGTCATTACATTTTTCATGACTATTCACCGGCTGCAATCAGAATTTAGCCTCTTGGTTGAAGCATATTAACACATACGTTCATGGGCTATTTAGAACATACATCATTGAATAAGTCTACCGAAAATTAGCATTTGCTACAGAAAAGGAAACTTTTAGAGTTCAAAGTTGTATAGTTTTGAAACCATTGTGATAAATAGAGCATTTGATCCTATGGAGTCAAAATATGACACTTAAAGAAGCGTCAACATGGGTTAAAAGGTGTTGTATGGAGTTCTAAAAGAATGTTAAAAATACATAGTAGATATACAGTGAATCAAATATAAAACTAGAAGTTTTTGTCACAAAAACGGATGTCTCCCCTCTAATAAAAACAATAATAGCTAATAACTCCAAAAATACTGATACCAGATTTATGGCTCTTGTGCATGACACTTACTTTCATCATGATCTTTCCAAAAATAAAATGTCATTCCAATAGCATCAGTCGAACAGGAGTTATTAATCAGCCAAAAAATGTAACAAAGGGCAATAACTCCAAAAGTATTGAAGCCAGAATTATGGCCCTTGTTCATGACACTTTCTCTCATCATGCTCTTTCCATGTATGAAGTTTCAATACGATGGCAAGAGCCATGTAGGAGTTATCGTCCGGACAAGAAAGAATTAAACAAATGTACAAGGGGCAATAACTCTAAATTTATTGAAGCTCGAGTTAAGGATCTTATGCATGACACTTTCTCTTATCATGATCGTTCCATGTATGAAGTTTCACTCCAATGGCATGTGTCACATAGGAGTAATCATCCGGACAAAAAATTGTGATTTTTTTTACAAAGGGCAATAACTCCAATATTAGTGAAGCGAGAGTTATGGACTTTGTGCATGACACTTCCTCTCGTTATGATCTTTCCATATATGAAGTTTCAATCCAATGGCATGAGCCATATAGAAGTTATCGTCCGGACAAAAAAGTGTGATTTTTTTTACAAAGGGCAATAACTCCTATATTAGTGAAGCCAGAGTTATGTACCTTCTGCATGACACTTCCTCTCATTATGCTCTTTCCATATATGAAGTTTCAATCAACTGGCATCAGGCATATTGAAGTTATTGTCCGGACAAAAAAATATGATATTTTTTACAAAGGGCAATAACTCCAATATTAGTGAAGCCAGAGTTATGGACCTTGTGCATGACACTTCCTCTCGTCATGATCTTTCCATATATGAAGTTTCAATCCAATGGCATGAGCCATATAGGATTTATCGTCCGGACAAAAAAGTGTGATTTTTTTTACAAAGGGCAATAACTCCAATATTAGTGAAGCCAGGGTTATGGACCTTGTGCATGACACTTCCTCTCATTACACTCTTTCCATATATGAAGTTTCAATAAACTGGCATCAGGCATATTGAAGTTATCGTCCGGACAAAAAGTGTGACGGACAGACAGACAGACGGACAGACAGACAGACAGACAGACAGACAACTCTCACGAAAACAATATGTCTCCCCCATATAAATATGGGGGGAGACATAATTAGTATCTACAGCAAAACCTTTCTACAGCGACCATCCAAAATGAGTTTGTTTCTGGGTGTGTGAGACGGGTGGTGGCTAAATATTGGTTGATAGTTATGCAGAACGCTCCTATATGGCTAGTCATTACTTCGTTCTGCATTAACCCATTCCCTCATTTTGACGACTTTTGACGGCTCTGTAAAAGACACTTAGTGAAACCATTGTGATAAACAGAGCATTTGCTCCTATAGGAGCAAATGCTCTATTTATCACAATGGTTTAAAACTACAAAATTCTAAAAGAAAAATCCTTTTCTCTAGTTAATGCTCCTTTTCGGTAGATTTATTCAAAGAGGCTGTATCTAAAAATAGCATATGGGGTAATGGGTTAAACAATCACCTGCTCGTACAAACCTTATGTATATGTATGATAACTGTGAAGCAGGCACCATTGTAATCCTTGTATCGGTATCCACGCCTGACCCGCATTTGCAAACAGCTTGGATCCAGATGAGACACCGAGTTACTCAGCGTTCCATCAGGATCCAATTGGTTTGACACACGGTCAATAAAGGTTTTTCAAAAACGTAGTCAAATTAAGAGCATTACGCTAGATCCAAAATTAAGTGAATATGTTTCACATCGAGGTAAGCCTTATATACAAGTATTATTTCAAAGTTCACCCTACACATGTCATGTCTCCTAATTGAGATCTTTTATCATCCAAGGGAGACAACAACAAAGAAAAGTTATGTTGCTGTAACTTGTATGTGGTGCAATTATCTTTCTTGAGTTTCGACTGACACCAGTTGGGATTAACGTAACACACCCACAAAGGGTTTCATTGTTATCATTTTTATTTAGGCAAAATAATCATGTATAAAATTTCTCATGAAAGTTATTAATGAACAGGTAATTTAACATATATGAACTATGTATCATCAATATATGTTAAAATATAAACAAGAGTGGTACAGAACAAAACAAGAAACAGTTCTAACAGGACACCAGATATAGCTGGCATCGGAACACAATGCCTCAACAATGATACCGGAATTAAAATTCCCCATAAAGGAGAAAACATTATTAAGCTAAAGAAACATATATAGAGATTTGAACCAACTTTACAGCAAACGACTGTAACTAGACTCCATGTGTAAAATCTAAATAACATTTGTCCCTAATATCTATCACCTAAATATCCATGTATGAAATAATGACTATATTATTTCATGAGCAAACAGAGAAGACCCTGGTCAAATAACCCTCTAAGGAGTCAGCTGATCTAGGTCTACTCTATTAGCAAAGGTGTTTAACGACGTATATTTGAAGGGAAAAGAGTTGAATGTATCGAAACTTATATTTTAAAATATTTATTGATTGGTTTGGTTTAGTTTTTATTGGGGTTTTAACAGTATTTCAGTCATCATTACAGGTGGAGGAAGACCCCAGAGGGTCTTCTGTGTACGGAACAAATGCATGGTTTCGGGCACAGAAGAACATCGAGGTAGAACCAACGACCTACTGCAAGCCAGTTGGAAGGCTTCCTTACATAAAAATACAAATGCCCAGACCGGGATTCGAACCCATTGATGGTTTCTAAATATTCACGATTTTGCCATATGTTTTTGCACAAAACCCTCTATATTTATGTATGTAGCGAGTCATATGTATGTACACCTAAACTAAGGAAAAGGTGTTTGTCTTGTTTTTCTGGCTCAGAGAAAATTTATTTCAGGCAACAGGCCCTGATCTGACAGCTGCTACAGGAGCTCTCTGATCTGGGTCTACTAACATTGTTTGCAAATGTGTAAAATATTGCCTCTTTCAGGTAAGGAATTAAGACCTAGACAAATATATTGCCAGGCTACTATTGTTTATACACAACGGACAACAAATCAAGATCCTTTAGAAACAGCAGATACGGTACTGTACCCTTTGCCAACAACAAACAGTATTTCTGTACTTTGCACATGCTGTGTAAACCGTAAACGGAACTTTAACCCATTTGCTCCCACGATCCTATATATGGGACGTAGGCAAACAGTGTAGACTCTGATCAGACGCCACATAATGCGGCTTCTGATCAGAGTCTACCCTGTTTGCTGATAGGAAATTTAATATAAAACAAAACAAAAATGAAAATTTAGACCAGACATCCCTTAGATAAAAGATAGACTAATCCAATATATAAGCATGGAAGAATCCACTGGGAGCAAATGGGTTAATTCTATGTACAATATCACTTTACATCTTCTATAACCTTAACCCTTTGAAAATAAGTGTACTGTCATTTGCAAACAGCTTTACCGTCTGATCACTGTCTGCAACGTTTGTCTTTAAAAATTCTCTAGTAAAATATAAGCATTTCACACTGAATAGATTATATTATCTAACGCATTCCTTCATAGGATATTTTAAGACCCTACCTCTTTGCATAAATCTACTGAAAAGGAGCATTTACTGCAGAAGAGGAAAATTTTAGAATTGTGTAGATTTCATACCATTATCATAAAAATACAGCATTTGCTCCATATGAGCAAATGCTCTAAATATCACAATGGTTTCAAAGAGTGACTTTTAGTGTCTTTCAAAGACGTCAATTTGAGGGAATGGGTTAGCACAGATGGACTATTCCAGTCTGAACATTCAGCATTCAAAGACTTAACAATAGGTCAACTACACCCTACCCTCAGAGTGCTGCTTATGAATGACCCGTCAACGTTTAAAGATAGAGTACATTCAGTATGAAAGGCTAAATATATAGATATTGAATTTATATTACTGATATCTACATGCAAATCCCCGTAGGTCAGCCAAAAATGATTATACAAATTAACAATTACCCTAATAAATATTCATATAAGAAAACATGGCATTTGTAGAAAACTAGATTAACCCTTGATCTGATAGAAAACCTGAAGCTTTTATAACCCTTTCCTCCATAAATATGCCTTTCTACGCCTCTGTAAAATCACCTATTAAAACCATTGTGATAAATCACAATGGTTTCAAACTACAAAATTATAAAATTGTCATTTTCTCTAGTTAATGCTCCTTTTCGGTACATTTATTCAAAGAGGTTGGATCTAAAAGTAGCCTATGGAGGAATGGGTTAAACAGAACCGACACAGTCCAGACAGCTCCTGTAGGAGCTGTCTGATCAGGCTCTACTGTTTGCTTATGGAATTATATTGATCAAATCTTACAGTTTCTGATGTGGCAAAAAACCTCCATTCATACACACCATGGTAAACTTCAATCTAAATAATATTCATAATACCATTATTTCTTATATGAACATTCAGTACATAAAGGGTTAAGGTCCTCTCCTACTGCTCTTAACCCTTATAGTGTGGGACACGAGTCACTAATATGCTTTACAAACAGTGTAGACCCAAATCAGAAAGCTCCTAGATGAGCCCTTTCATCAGGGTCTGCACTGTTACACTTTTCTTTAGAAACATCCCTAAATATTCACCATAAGCTTGACCTGATTGAATTTTGGAACAATCCATTTGAACATTCAGTGCTGTAAGGGTTAACCTTCCATTGCAATAATGTTCACCAATATAATCTGAACGTTATGAAATTGCCAATGATACAGGAACCTTTCAATCCATTGCCTCATAGGCTAATTTTAGATCCTGTTGCTTTGAATTAAATCTACTGAAAAGAAGCATGTCATAGTTTTGAAACCATTGTGATAAATAGAACATTTGCTTCATAGGAGTAAATGCTCTATTTAATACTATGGTTTCAAAAAGTGATATTGCAGAGGCATTAAAAACTGTTAATATGAGGGGATGGGTTAAACTTATTAATACAATTTTGTTTCAGTTTTTGGTAGATGTTCTGAGACCTTTGGGTGTAACGAAAGGTAGTTAATATTGTAACTAATGTTTACAAATATGGTCACATATAGTTTGGACCCTCACTTTACATGAAACTTACATTTCTTCCACTATATTAATACATTCAAAATTACAACCGAAGGTAATCGTTTATGCTTTTTAACCCTTTACTCCATAAATATTCATGTAAGAAATATTAATTAGATGTATGTTTATTACTGACATTTGAACGCAAGAAGGTTTGGCCATGGCAAAAAACTGCATAATCGAATCTCAAATATTTCATAAGCAATGACAGCAGACCCTGGTCGCCCTAGCGGAACCATCAGTTCTGTGTATACTGTGTTTGCAAAGGCACCTATCAAAGTGAATATATGAAGTAAAGGGTTACACAAGAGTTCAGTTAATAATACGGGTATCTGATACATGGTTATGTAGTGCCTAAAGTATATGTATGATAAAACAAAACAAATCTGGAATTCTAACATGATATTTTGAAATACTGGTCCCATATCATCTATTTTTAAACATGATACATATAATTTGTCTGACAAAAAAGGAATATGTGTGAAGAGTATTTAACACATATGTAGTGAATTTATTCAGTACAAACAAAACATTATTTAACCCTTTCCCTGTTCTATATTTATCCCAAATTTAAACACCTAATAAATAATAGTTTACTAATAATAGTTATAATGAACTATGGAAGGTGGAACATTGTAGTTATTTCAGAGAGTGGAGTGACGGATCTTTTAAATTCCATTCACAAACAGAGCATACACTGATCAGATGGTTTCTATAGGAGCCATCTGATCTGTGTCTACACTGTCTGCAGATGCGTAAATATGCGTTTATATGGAGGAAAGGGTTAAACCTTCTCCTTTCAATATTGTCTAACAATCAGCAACATATTTACATTTTCATTATACAAATCCGACATATAGCGAACCAATTGTTTCAACAATCAATGTCTTTAGCCTTTAACTCCATAAATTTGTCAGAGGCCCAAATAAGAGGCGTAAACATTGTCAAGAATAGTTGCTTTATTCCCTCATACTGACGACTTTTGACGACTCAGTAAAAGTCAATTTGCGAAACCATTGTGATAAATAGAGCATTTGCTCCTATAGGTGCAAATGCTCTATTTATCACAATGGTTTCAAATTACAAAATTCTAACATTTTCCTTTTCTCTAATTAATGCTCATTTTCAGTAGATTTATACAAAGAGGTTGTATCTAAAAATAGCCTATGAGGTAATGGGTTAAACTAGTCCTATGGTGTGACCACTCGTTAGAATCGTTTCGAAGATATTTTAGTATCTAAATAAGCACCTACAACTTTGTTCGCCCTAGTACAAATTATAGAATCAGATCTATATTATCCCGAAAGCAAACAGAGCAGATATGATCAAATGGCCCGTAAAAGGTCTCATCTGATCTGGGTCTACTCTGTTTGCAAAGGTGTCATAGTGCGTATTTATGGAGCAAAATGTTAAGACGTTTTGCAAAAGTGAGTAGAATAATGTTAATGGTTAAATTGTAAATATAATATGATGCAAAATAATACTAAGCTGTAAATAAGCAAACAAAACACAATGATTCCATACAGAGACATTGCAAATTCCTTCAAAATACTGACGGAGAACATACAAATTGTAATTCAAAATGTAACGTGAAATGCAATACACAATTGTTACAGTATACTATTATTTGTGCTTATTGCCAGCTATGGTTTAATCCCTTACATGATGAATGCTCATACATCCATTATGGACGTCAAGGAACACTTAACTTAACCCTTCGCTTGCTATTCACGTCAATATGCCTACCTGTAAATAGTGAAGACCCAGATGAGACAGCTCCTGCAGGAGCTGTCTCATCAGGGTCTGCACTATTTACAAGTTGATTGTGCAACCAATGCACTCCTCAGCAGTGTTTGCACAGCGAAACATGTGTACACAGTGAAGATATATGTAATTATACAACAGGACATGGGTGAAGAAGGAGAATTGTATTTTAAAATTCAGCAAGCGAAGGGTTAAAGAATGGTCTTGTAACACATAATTATTGTGTGATTAATTAGCTATCTTTATAACAGCAATATGCGCAAAGCATTTTTATACTTTTCATATCTGTATAATTTCATAAGAAAACGGATCAGATCCTAACCATACAGCTTAATCCGGAGCAATCTGATCTGGGTCTACTCTGTTTATAAAGGTACCAAAGGAAGTCTCTATTACGTAAATTATTAATGAAATGCTTGTAATAAAAGTTTAAAATAACGGATTTTTTGCCATTAGAAACAGTACAGATCTAGAACTGCAATATATAACCAAGCAGGGCACCAACTGATCAGACAGCTCTAGCCTGATATTGGTGTAGTATGTTTGAATAAGTCTCAGAAGTAAGGATTATCAAGTAAAAAGTTCAAATACGTTTGGACTAGGAACACACGTATCATAGTAACCCTCTACTCCATATATATATACGCCTTTGCCAACAGGGTAGATTCATAACAGACTGTTCCGATAGTAGCCATTTAATCAGTCTGTTCTGTTTGCTTATGAAATTATATAGATCTGATTCTACAGTTTCTGTCATTATATAAAATTCCTTTGTTCCTAGTGACAATTATGAAGATTCAGCTAATCAATATTCATGATGTCATTATTTCATTTATTAACATGCATGGAGTAAAGGGTTAATGATAGCAATACTATTACATTAGTAACATTATAATACTTTAGTTTGACTGAACGTAAATGTTCATAGCAGGGCTCCATACAAGGGCTAACTCTATTCAGCAATAATATATCAACACATTATCCCCTAGTGACGCATTTTGCGTATCTATAAAAGTCACTTTATGAAACCATTGTGATAAATAGAGCATTTGCTCCTATAGGAGCAAATGCTCTATTTATCACAATGGTTTCAAACTACAAAATTCTAAATTTTTCCTTTCCTCTAGTTAATGCTCCTTTTCGGTAGATACATTCAAAGAGATTGGGTCTAAAAATAGCCTAAGAGAGAAAGAGTTAATCATTTCCTCATTGATCCATAACTATGACGACTCATTAGTATTGCCTCTAATGAATTTCAATTGAGGGATTTAGAAAGAAAGATTAATTTTGCATTAACTGGATCTATGATATCCTGCATCAAAACGTAATGTAGCAAACCGCAATTCTCAAATATGTCATTTAATCCCGACACATACATCAGTTATAAAAAGATCAATATATACCAATTTGAATTTCAAAACAGAGTAAACAAACCAATCTGAATAATGGAGATTAATAAACAAACTATTTTTTTTATTTTTGTCTGAGATAGGATTTTGACCAGTTGTTGTTCAAACTGCATCTTTTGTGCACAGTTGTCCATCAGTATGTAGCGCAATGGCATATGCTCATAACAGAATGCACGTATTTAACCATTTACACGATGAATATTTATGTCAGAAATATGGATACCAATTAGCTTAATATGGCATACTAGTATGAACAATATATATTTTGATCCTGCTAAAAACTGTAGAATCAGATATATTACATTAGCAAACAGAGCAGACTCTGATCAGACTACTCCTACAGGAGACATCTGATATGGGTCTACCCTGTATCTAAAGGAGTTAAAAGGCATACTAGATGGAGTAAATGATTAAAATAGGTTTTATATTTAACTGACATAACACAATTATGTTAGTTATCGCCATGCCTTACTATGCTGTTTCAAATGTAAGCAAAGTGTATATACAATTCCAAAACAGTTTTGTTTTCTATATTTTAAACTTTCATTTAAAACATATATTCCGTTTTACTACAGAATAGTACAGTAAATGAAATTGAAGAAACAATATTTCGTCCTAGTGTGTGCAACGTTTCAAGCACAGACGATTTAAAGTTGGCTCTGTAATTCTAAGGTATTCGTTGACAACGTCATATTCTAAAAAACAATGTATATACAATCAGCTATGATTTATCAATGCAAACAGAGTAGATCGAGATCAGACAGCTCCTGTAGGCGATGTTTGATCCGTCTGATCTGTTTTCTAATGAAATTTAAAAAGATATGAATGTACAGTTTTGGCAAATACAAAATTATCCTTTATAATATGCTATTATAAATAATCAGATAATACAAATATTCATGATGTCGTAATCCTTTACATGATTATGTAAAGCACTATATAAAACTTACAAAATATGTTCTCTTTTGAACAACCACCAGTGGGCTATTGTTCTATCATTTGACCAAATCTAAAGTTTTTGACCGATTTGTCCTTCATTATAAGATTAATATAAAGGTTACTGTGGACGTCGTTTAATTCTTGAGAGTTTGCCAATTCACACAACATGACATGCAAGAAGTAGGACTAATTCGCTCATAGGTAGCATTTATAGTTTACTGCAGCAGAGATTGATGAGAAACAAACATGAACACTTACGGAGTATATTGCAGCCAACTGTTAACGAGAAATGCTAAACTCTCAAACAAAATCAAATTTCATAAGTAAAGTATTTACTCGAACAACAAAGAAATAATGGTGAACACAACATTGCTTTGGACACAAACATCATGTACTACCAAAACTTAACCATTTCGGCACCAAACAAATCGTCTACTAAGATTATCATTCGCTACAGGTTTCAAAGTGTCGTTTTCTTCGATTTCTATACGATATTATAATCAATGATCAACCGATTGGATACTGAGGGAGATGCCCATTTACTCAGGGTCCAAACAGTGGGCATGTACCAGAGCTACAGATAAAGGTTCGTACCAAAATGCTAAAACAGCCATTTTCCCATGAAACCATATACTGTGACCACTCTTTAGAATCGTCTCTTCGAGACGATTCTAAAAGGTGGTCACTGTATAAGGTTTCGTGGAGAAATAAAGGAGCTATAGCTGAAACCTGATGTATTATCACGGATTCGTCTATGTCAGCAAACGAGTTAAAATATATTGAAGTGATCTTGGTCTTTAAATTAAACGTGTACAGGTATAAGAACATGTAGATGTCATTATTTGGTCCCAACAAAATTTGAGGATGTTAATAATTAAGGAATGGCTAATATAATAATCAAAAAATGTCGACATGCTCTTCAGAACATTGCCTATGTTGGTGCATGTGTATTAACCCTCTATGATCAGTCACACACGTTGCGTCTGCCTTTTCTGCTACCAGACTTTGCTTCCTTAGAAAGATATTAATTTTCAAACTCAGAAATATCAACTTGCTGAGAAACATTGCCTATGAAAATGCAAGGGCTTAGTGCCACAGAACTGGAGCAATACTTTAAAGCTGAACATGATTAATAAAAAACTATTGTTTTTGAAGAGTGCCAAACAAAGTAGAACCTCATCCAAGTCCATACCCTTTGCAAAGTACGATGACTGATTCTAAAATACTGGCAAAATCGACAAGGTACATTTGTTTTGGGCCAGGGTTATTAAAGTGTATTTATTATCAATTACAAATAGTCCGTAAAAGAAATACTGAACCTATTACAACTGTTTCCAGAGCCACAGATAAAGGCTCATATTTCACATACAAACATTTTAACTTCTCATCCACACTATATGACATGACCACGTTAGTGGTGTTATTCGTAACCCTTTGAACTGGCATTTGCAATCCGTGTAGACCTAGATCTGAGGCATCTGACCATTATCTGCACTATTTGTCATGCAGACGTCTAACCACAATAATAAGACCTCATAGAGAATGGAATCTACAACTAAGCAATGATAGACTATTACAGTTTGAAAATCCAGATTCCACTGCTTAAATGGGTTTAGGTTACACATAATATATATGCCTGTGTGTGTCTCATTTCTACTGTACATAATGGCACTACGTAAAACAAGATAAACATTATGTTAATATGTTACCTACAGGAACTGTCTGATCTGGGTCTACTCTGTCTGCAATGGCTGGAAATTACATTTCTATAAAGAATATGTAAAAGTGTAGTGCATGTACCAGTAAATGAATCAAGTTGGGATGAGGTTTGGAAACAGTTTGAATTCAGATGAAATGCGGAGGAAAATTTGGTATTTCACCAACATATAAAGACACCGTTGGTTTTATTTTGTGAAACAGCACATTCCGCTTATAATAAACTAATGGAAAGTTATCTTTATACTATCAGTAGCCCAATTTATTGTCAACTGAATGGTTTACAGACTCTTGTTCATGTTTATTTAAGACTGTATCCATTTAACTTGTCCTGCTTTCCGTGACTTGCCTTTGGAATGTAGAATGCGTCCAGGAAATCTTGGAGATTTGGCAAATTGGCCCTACTCCAACACCACATGGCTAGTCGGTGTAAGAA